>OZ005734.1:60250651-60585651 GCA_963930755.1 Eudasyphora cyanicolor | reverse complement strand
ATTTTATTTTTTTATTTTGATTTATTTTATTTTACAACTACTTTTATATGTTTTAAACAATAATTATCGTATTGGTGAGAGTGAAACCCACTAAGGCATCTCTCTACTTTGGGAAAATTTATTATGTTGTATTGGAAATTATCTTATTACTCATATAATTTATATAGAGACACAAACGCATATTTATATATACCTACTACCTGTATTTACATATGTATCCGCATGAGGTTGGTTCCTCACCCATATAAAATATCAACATGTTGACACTGATGGTATATACACTCTCATTCGCACAAACAGGCACATATATTCACACTTAGTCCAACAAAGTCATCCAACATGTGTAAAACATTTATCTTCAAATTGTTGTCAGCATTTAGCAGCAGGTCCTTAGCCCCAAAAAGGGGAAAAAATCCACAAAAATAAATTCCATCTCAAGCTCAAGGATAATCATTCGTTGTCTATACAAGAGGATTTCAAGGGGTTCGACGTCGCCTTTTTGTGGATTCTAATAGGGATAATGTGAAAACCTCTTTAGGCATTACAAAAAGGACAAAAATGGATGACCTAGGATTTTAGTAAACAGATTTGCGGAAAAGGATTTAGACTGATGATTTTTTTCATGGTTTAAAGGCTTCATTTTTATTTTATTTATTTATTTATTTTATTTATTTTTTTTATTTATTGTATTTATTTTATTTATTTTATGTATTTTATTTATTTTATTTATTTTATTTATTTTATTTATTTTATTTATTTTATTTATTTTATTTATTTTATTTATTTTATTTATTTTATTTATTTTATTTATTTTATTTATTTTATTTATTTTATTTATTTTATTTATTTTATTTATTTTATTTATTTTATTTATTTTATTTATTTTATTTATTTTATTTATTTTATTTATTTTATTTATTTTATTTATTTTATTTATTTTATTTATTTTATTTATTTTATTTATTTTATTTATTTTATTTATTTTATTTATTTTATTTATTTTATTTATTTTATTTATTTTATTTATTTTATTTATTTTATTTATTTTATTTATTTTATTTATTTTATTTATTTTATTTATTTTATTTATTTTATTTATTTTATTTATTTTATTTATTTTATTTATTTTATTTATTTTATTTATTTTATTTATTTTATTTATTTTATTTATTTTATTTATTTTATTTATTTTATTTATTTTATTTATTTTATTTATTTTATTTATTTTATTTATTTTATTTATTTTATTTATTTTATTTATTTTATTTATTTTATTTATTTTATTTATTTTATTTATTTTATTTATTTTATTTATTTTATTTATTTTATTTATTTTATTTATTTTATTTATTTTATTTATTTTATTTATTTTATTTATTTTATTTATTTTATTTATTTTATTTATTTTATTTATTTTATTTATTTTATTTATTTTATTTATTTTATTTATTTTATTTATTTTATTTATTTTATTTATTTTATTTATTTTATTTATTTTATTTATTTTATTTATTTTATTTATTTTATTTATTTTATTTATTTTATTTATTTTATTTATTTTATTTATTTTATTTATTTTATTTATTTTATTTATTTTATTTATTTTATTTATTTTATTTATTTTATTTATTTTATTTATTTTATTTATTTTATTTATTTTATTTATTTTATTTATTTTATTTATTTTATTTATTTTATTTATTTTATTTATTTTATTTATTTTATTTATTTTATTTATTTTATTTATTTTATTTATTTTATTTATTTTATTTATTTTATTTATTTTATTTATTTTATTTATTTTATTTATTTTATTTATTTTATTTATTTTATTTATTTTATTTATTTTATTTATTTTATTTATTTTATTTATTTTATTTATTTTATTTATTTTATTTATTTTATTTATTTTATTTATTTTATTTATTTTATTTATTTTATTTATTTTATTTATTTTATTTATTTTATTTATTTTATTTATTTTATTTATTTTATTTATTTTATTTATTTTATTTATTTTATTTATTTTATTTATTTTATTTATTTTATTTATTTTATTTATTTTATTTATTTTATTTATTTTATTTATTTTATTTATTTTATTTATTTTATTTATTTTATTTATTTTATTTATTTTATTTATTTTATTTATTTTATTTATTTTATTTATTTTATTTATTTTATTTATTTTATTTATTTTATTTATTTTATTTATTTTATTTATTTTATTTATTTTATTTATTTTATTTATTTTATTTATTTTATTTATTTTATTTATTTTATTTATTTTATTTATTTTATTTATTTTATTTATTTTATTTATTTTATTTATTTTATTTATTTTATTTATTTTATTTATTTTATTTATTTTATTTATTTTATTTATTTTATTTATTTTATTTATTTTATTTATTTTATTTATTTTATTTATTTTATTTATTTTATTTATTTTATTTATTTTATTTATTTTATTTATTTTATTTATTTTATTTATTTTATTTATTTTATTTATTTTATTTATTTTATTTATTTTATTTATTTTATTTATTTTATTTATTTTATTTATTTTATTTATTTTATTTATTTTATTTATTTTATTTATTTTATTTATTTTATTTATTTTATTTATTTTATTTATTTTATTTATTTTATTTATTTTATTTATTTATTTTATTTATTTTATTTATTTTATTTATTTTATTTATTTTATTTATTTTATTTATTTTATTTATTTTATTTATTTTATTTATTTTATTTATTTTATTTATTTTATTTATTTTATTTATTTTATTTATTTTATTTATTTTATTTATTTTATTTATTTTATTTATTTTATTTATTTTATTTATTTTATTTATTTTATTTATTTTATTTATTTTATTTATTTTATTTATTTTATTTATTTTATTTATTTTATTTATTTTATTTATTTTATTTATTTTATTTATTTTATTTATTTTATTTATTTTATTTATTTTATTTATTTTATTTATTTTATTTATTTTATTTATTTTATTTATTTTATTTATTTTATTTATTTTATTTATTTTATTTATTTTATTTATTTTATTTATTTTATTTATTTTATTTATTTTATTTATTTTATTTATTTTATTTATTTTATTTATTTTATTTATTTTATTTATTTTATTTATTTTATTTATTTTATTTATTTTATTTATTTTATTTATTTTATTTATTTTATTTATTTTATTTATTTTATTTATTTTATTTATTTTATTTATTTTATTTATTTTATTTATTTTATTTATTTTATTTATTTTATTTATTTTATTTATTTTATTTATTTTATTTATTTTATTTATTTTATTTATTTTATTTATTTTATTTATTTTATTTATTTTATTTATTTTATTTATTTTATTTATTTTATTTATTTTATTTATTTTATTTATTTTATTTATTTTATTTATTTTATTTATTTTATTTATTTTATTTATTTTATTTATTTTATTTATTTTATTTATTTTATTTATTTTATTTATTTTATTTATTTTATTTATTTTATTTATTTTATTTATTTTATTTATTTTATTTATTTTATTTATTTTATTTATTTTATTTATTTTATTTATTTTATTTATTTTATTTATTTTATTTATTTTATTTATTTTATTTATTTTATTTATTTTATTTATTTTATTTATTTTATTTATTTTATTTATTTTATTTATTTTATTTATTTTATTTATTTTATTTATTTTATTTATTTTATTTATTTTATTTATTTTATTTATTTTATTTATTTTATTTATTTTATTTATTTTATTTATTTTATTTATTTTATTTATTTTATTTATTTTATTTATTTTATTTATTTTATTTATTTTATTTATTTTATTTATTTTATTTATTTTATTTATTTTATTTATTTTATTTATTTTATTTATTTTATTTATTTTATTTATTTTATTTATTTTATTTATTTTATTTATTTTATTTATTTTATTTATTTTATTTATTTTATTTATTTTATTTATTTTATTTATTTTATTTATTTTATTTATTTTATTTATTTTATTTATTTTATTTATTTTATTTATTTTATTTATTTTATTTATTTTATTTATTTTATTTATTTTATTTATTTTATTTATTTTATTTATTTTATTTATTTTATTTATTTTATTTATTTTATTTATTTTATTTATTTTATTTATTTTATTTATTTTATTTATTTTATTTATTTTATTTATTTTATTTATTTTATTTATTTTATTTATTTTATTTATTTTATTTATTTTATTTATTTTATTTATTTTATTTATTTTATTTATTTTATTTATTTTATTTATTTTATTTATTTTATTTATTTTATTTATTTTATTTATTTTATTTATTTTATTTATTTTATTTATTTTATTTATTTTATTTATTTTATTTATTTTATTTATTTTATTTATTTTATTTATTTTATTTATTTTATTTATTTTATTTATTTTATTTATTTTATTTATTTTATTTATTTTATTTATTTTATTTATTTTATTTATTTTATTTATTTTATTTATTTTATTTATTTTATTTATTTTATTTATTTTATTTATTTTATTTATTTTATTTATTTTATTTATTTTATTTATTTTATTTATTTTATTTATTTTATTTATTTTATTTATTTTATTTATTTTATTTATTTTATTTATTTTATTTATTTTATTTATTTTATTTATTTTATTTATTTTATTTATTTTATTTATTTTATTTATTTTATTTATTTTATTTATTTTATTTATTTTATTTATTTTATTTATTTTATTTATTTTATTTATTTTATTTATTTTATTTATTTTATTTATTTTATTTATTTTATTTATTTTATTTATTTTATTTATTTTATTTATTTTATTTATTTTATTTATTTTATTTATTTTATTTATTTTATTTATTTTATTTATTTTATTTATTTTATTTATTTTATTTATTTTATTTATTTTATTTATTTTATTTATTTTATTTATTTTATTTATTTTATTTATTTTATTTATTTTATTTATTTTATTTATTTTATTTATTTTATTTATTTTATTTATTTTATTTATTTTATTTATTTTATTTATTTTATTTATTTTATTTATTTTATTTATTTTATTTATTTTATTTATTTTATTTATTTTATTTATTTTATTTATTTTATTTATTTTATTTATTTTATTTATTTTATTTATTTTATTTATTTTATTTATTTTATTTATTTTATTTATTTTATTTATTTTATTTATTTTATTTATTTTATTTATTTTATTTATTTTATTTATTTTATTTATTTTATTTATTTTATTTATTTTATTTATTTTATTTATTTTATTTATTTTATTTATTTTATTTATTTTATTTATTTTATTTATTTTATTTATTTTATTTATTTTATTTATTTTATTTATTTTATTTATTTTATTTATTTTATTTATTTTATTTATTTTATTTATTTTATTTATTTTATTTATTTTATTTATTTTATTTATTTTATTTATTTTATTTATTTTATTTATTTTATTTATTTTATTTATTTTATTTATTTTATTTATTTTATTTATTTTATTTATTTTATTTATTTTATTTATTTTATTTATTTTATTTATTTTATTTATTTTATTTATTTTATTTATTTTATTTATTTTATTTATTTTATTTATTTTATTTATTTTATTTATTTTATTTATTTTATTTATTTTATTTATTTTATTTATTTTATTTATTTTATTTATTTTATTTATTTTATTTATTTTATTTATTTTATTTATTTTATTTATTTTATTTATTTTATTTATTTTATTTATTTTATTTATTTTATTTATTTTATTTATTTTATTTATTTTATTTATTTTATTTATTTTATTTATTTTATTTATTTTATTTATTTTATTTATTTTATTTATTTTATTTATTTTATTTATTTTATTTATTTTATTTATTTTATTTATTTTATTTATTTTATTTATTTTATTTATTTTATTTATTTTATTTATTTTATTTATTTTATTTATTTTATTTATTTTATTTATTTTATTTATTTTATTTATTTTATTTATTTTATTTATTTTATTTATTTTATTTATTTTATTTATTTTATTTATTTTATTTATTTTATTTATTTTATTTATTTTATTTATTTTATTTATTTTATTTATTTTATTTATTTTATTTATTTTATTTATTTTATTTATTTTATTTATTTTATTTATTTTATTTATTTTATTTATTTTATTTATTTTATTTATTTTATTTATTTTATTTATTTTATTTATTTTATTTATTTTATTTATTTTATTTATTTTATTTATTTTATTTATTTTATTTATTTTATTTATTTTATTTATTTTATTTATTTTATTTATTTTATTTATTTTATTTATTTTATTTATTTTATTTATTTTATTTATTTTATTTATTTTATTTATTTTATTTATTTTAATTATTTTAATTATTTTGTTTATAAATTTTATTTTATCCCAGAATTCCTCACCCCTCTAATCACTTTCAAGTTGCTACGCTCTGGATATTGGATGTGGTAAATGCTGCCGTCTCATTTCTTGCTAAATATGTTGTGGCATTGGTGATGGGCCTCCTGCACACTTCTTGCCGTGTTCTAAATTTGTTTGACAATATGTTCAGCTAATTATAATTTTCTCTTCAGCACCAAAGCTGAAAAGGAAAATAAAAAAATATGAAATTAAATTATGATTATTATTACATTTCTGTTTTGCAAATATCTCATAATTGTGGGCACAGTATCAAGAAAAGGCAAGAGGTAGAGGAATAGGAGCAATGTAATCCAACTAACCTACACCGAAAAAAATATTTTCATATTGTTCATTTCATTTTTGTGGTACACTTTTAGGGTTTAAAGTTCCTTTAGATTTTAGTAAGATGTATATTAGTGGAAATATATTTTCCCACCGATGTGCAGAAACATATTAATAAAAGATCATTGGTCAATTTTTTATTCCGAAAGATTGTTTTAAAAAGGGTAGTTTGTTTTTTGTGGTACACTTTTAAACACTTTTGTTCCCTCAAACAATACAAAATTATACATCACCGAATCATATTATTTGAGCAATAGAGAAAATTTTTTTAGCTTGAGATACATAATCGGGAATGCATTGTTTATACCCTACACCACACTGTGGTACAGGGTATTATGACTTTGTGCATTTGTTTGTAACACCCAAAAGGAGAAGAGATAGACCCATTGTTTATTATACCGATCGACTTGTAATCAATTTCTGAGTCGATTTAGCTATGTCCGTCTGTCGGTCTGTCTGTCCGTCTGTCTGTCTGTCTTTAGACGTATTCTTGTAATCAAAGTACAGGTCGCAATTATGGTCCGATCTCAACGAAACTCGGTTCAGATTTACATATAGCTCTCATATATATGTACCTCCGATTTGGCATATATGCACTGTATAAGCAACATTTTGTAACCGATTTGTACAAAAATTGACAGAGAGTAGTCTCGTGATACACTTAGATACAATACAAAATTTGGGGGAAATCGGTTCAGATTTATATATAGCGTCCATATATATGTTGCACCCGATTTGACATGTAAGCGCTGTAGAAACTGTATTTTATATCCAATCAGTACGAAATTCGGCAGAAAGAGGTTTCTTATTACATGAAGGAATACTGCCAAATTCGGAGAAAATCGGTTCAGATTTAGATATAGCCCCCATATATATGTTACCGCCGATCTGAAATTCAGTAGCTGTAGAAACTGTATTTTATATCCGATCACAGCGAAATTCGACAGAAAGAGGTTTCTTATTACACGAAGGAATACTGCCAAATTTGGAGAAAATCGGTTCAGATTTAGATATAGCCCCCATATATATGTTAGCACCGATTTGACATTCAAGCGCTGTAGAGACGTTATTTTATATCCGATCAGTACGAAATTCGACAGACAGAGGTTTCTATTTTACATGAATGAGTATTCAGGGAAAATCGATTCAGATTTATATATAAGCTCCATATATATGTTCCTCCTGATTTGGTTACAAAGCGCTATGGAAGTTGTACTTTACTTCCGACCATTACAAAATTCTCCAGAAAGATGTTTCTCAATTTAGGAAGGAATATTGCTTAATTTAGCGATTATCGGTTCAGAATTAGATATATCCGCATATATATGTTCTCACTCATTTAACAATTATTCCAAACTATTATCGCAATAACCCTTATCGCATTGTTAGGGAGGTGTAGGGTATTATATAGTCGGCCCCGCCCGACTTTCTGCCTTTCCTTACTGGTTTTTATCCTAAACATGTTTAATAAAAGGCAATTTTTTGTGGTACACTTTTTGATACTTTTGTGCTCTCAGACTATAATAAATTATACTGGAAAAATATTATTCCAAAGATGTGTCGAATCACAATAGTGAAGCAATAGAAAGATACTTTTACCTTGATGCGCAGATCTATCTATTTTTATTGTACAGACGACTTTTTTTGTGGAACACTTTTAGATACCTGTGTGTCCTTAGATTTTAATTAGTTATACATCACTGGAAATATATTGTTCCCAAGATGTGTCGAATAATAATATTTAATTATTATATCGCACCTGTTCCACAAAAGGGTAACAACTCAAAATTTTTAATTTTGCTTTTTTGCAAGAAAACAACGTACGATGGCAATTTGTACCCACTGCAAAAAATGTCCATTGATTTTTCTTCTTTTTCATAATAAAAAACCGTTATGACTCTCTCTGTGTTTACAGAATAACATCTTTAGATTCAACTAAAGAGTAACATTTGAATTGTTTCCAAGTGTTTAAGCAAATGGGACCGTTGATTTATCATCTAAAGAGTAATATTTTTAGTTGTGCCCTTTTCAACTTATAGTCCGAGTAAGATTTTTCAGTTAAAAAGGTACAACTCAAAATAATACCACTATTTATATACAAACTTTTTTCATGAAAAGAGTAACAACTCAAAAAAGTTGTTATTTTTCTAAAATCAATAAAAAACAAAAAGGAAAATAGCGTTATTATTTTTTTCTGTGATATTTTATTGCAACGACATATTAATTTTTTGAAATATACCATTAATATTAACGGAAACAGTTTTTGGCCTCTACTGAAATTTTTTAAATTTTGAGTTGTTACCCTTTTGTGGAACAGGTGCGGTATATATATATATATATACTTTAAGAATGCAATACTTTAATTTAAGTATGCAATGTACCTATTTTAAATTTCAACATAATTTTAGCTTGAAATCAACGCCTATGTCTTTGATATAAATACATAAATATTTCTTCCGTGTATTATGGATCAGAGATATTACACAAAGTAGTGCAGTGCGGGTGGGTGAGGGGGAATATTTCATAAATTCACACGTTCTAGATACACAGCTGTCCCCATTCGCTTCTCCACCAGTAATGGTCGTTTTTGATTGTGAAAAAAGGCAACAAAAATAATAATTTACACATGTTTTATTTTGTGTTAATGATATATTTGTGTTTGGTGGTCCAACCGCACACACTCGAACTCCCTCATTCAATCGCAGGGAGTCCTACAAAAAATATGCTCTCAAAAACGGAATGGGGTCATTAATTCGGACACTAATGACAATTCGTTGTCGTTGGCATTTTCGTTGTCGTTGGCATTTTCTTGTCAAGATCAACTATAAAACTAATGGGGAACTAGATTATGTTAATGACAATGCCAAAAAAAAAATCTGCTGTTCACATATCTATTGAGACTTGTGTGAAGAAGAGTCATTCCGTAATTTATAGCCAAAAAAAATATCTGTGTTTATTTTGTACTTTATTTTATTAATTTCAAAATTATACTGAACAGATGTTATATTATATATAGATATAGTCTTTTATCAATTTAGTGAGAAATGGTATATATCATTTGCTTAGTTACTTCCTGTGGAAATATTTTTTCTTTAGAAGTAGATCAGTTGGACTTTTCTGAAACTTAGCTAGTAGCATTTTTTAGCTTTTAGTTAGAGATTTAAACAAAGTTGTGGACCTATCTAAATTTTCGCATACGTTCTGACATTTCACATATAAAATACCAAAATCCCATATTATATTTCTCTGAAGCTGAGTGTATACTTCAGTCGGTTTGCTTGTTTCAAACAGTCTAATTTGTTTTAATTTGCAGCTAAATAAACTTTATTAATGATCCCTGGCCTTTAATTTGTTAGCACTACAATCTACCCTTTCATTTCCCAAATATTCGCAAATTTATCGACAAATAGGCACAAAGATATTTATATGTACTTATATGAGTAGTCTCATTTGAACTTCCATTATCAAAACAAACAAAAATAACAAAGTATTTTCAGCACGAAACCCACTTCCAGAAAAAAATTAATCCAACCAAACAATAGTTTTCTCAGAAATTTCCAAAACCTCCCACAAAAAGCTGGGTGAAAGAACCCTCAAAATGTGTGGTTGCTATATTGTAGTGTATATGAATGTGTAAAAATCCCCCATAGAGTAGGTTCATGGGTTAGGTATTTATCTGTGAGTGGGTTGAGTATCGGGTTTCACTCTCTCTCTCTCTGTGCGAGTACTAGCTGGTCTCTATCTGTCTCTATTACTCAAGAGGAACTCTTTCGTTTCCTATTTCCTGTTTGTCGAGAGGTTGTTTGGTTTGGTTAGGTGGGTTTAGTAGGTTCATATGAGATTTTTCACGTAACTGGTAATAGTTTTTGTAGATATATCCCACTTAGGATTACCACGAAAAATATTTGGAAGCAAAAGTGTAGGTTTTATTTTACAAATATTTTTGTTTACACAATTGTAAGAAAGAAAAGTTATTTTCTGGGGTTTGTTTTGATTTTCGTTTGATATTACAAAGGCCAGGAAAGGAAAGGAAAAATAAAAATAGCGACAGAAAATGCATAAAAAATATTTTTCCTATCAAAATATTAGCAACACATTTGGCTTGCTTTTTGTAGAAATCTTTTATCTCATCACAATGGGTTAAAATTTTTAATATTATAAATATGAATATGATAAAAAAAAATTTAATAAAAAGTTGCTAAATTGGAAAAGAAGATTTCGCTATTAATAATTTTTTCAAAAAGTCCAAATTTAAAAAAAATATTTTTTTGTGTTTTGCGAAATTTGTAATTGCTCTTGAAAGAGAACATAAAGGACGACTAATTGCAGTTTTTTTTTAAAAAATTATAAATTATTTTTGAAACATTTAATTTTAAAAAAATTGCTCCCCTTTGTTTTTTGTTCAAATTTACACAGAAATTTACACTACACTCCCACAAATTCAAAACAATAATTGGATTTTTAGATACTCAATAATGGTTAAAGTTAAGGACAAAGTACTAAGGTAGGTCTGGCAATTTTTGAAATTTTTCTTCTTTTCATAGTACCTTTAGTAATATTTGGACCATATTTATATTGAAGTATAAGCTGGATAGGCGTTAAGTTTAAGGCAATTCTGAAGGCTAAAAATGTTGGAAATATCTCTTCCTCTATTTCTTTGGAAAAAGTGGTTTATTAAAGTTGATTCCACTGTGCGACAGCCAAAATCTTCAGGGCCTCTGACTACCGGGAAAAGTTATATGGGTCAAAAAAAAGTTATACGTGTCACGGCGTTTCGCTTGATCACGTCTAGGAATCAAGATATATCGATGTGAAGTTAGTAAGTATCATATGGGGGAACTTTTCACATTTGGGGGTCTTTTGTTTGACATAACTCGTAAACGATTATTCCAATTTTGCTGCAACAAATTTAGAAAAATTAAGAATTACAATTCATAAAAAATTTTTTAATGGCACTTCCACCTGGAATTGAAGTTTAGTAACTGTCATTAAAACTACTAGGAAAAAAATTGTTTTAAAAAAAAAAAGATTTTTTGTTGACATGAAAATAACCATAATAAATAGAAAAAAAGTCGCAATAAATGTGTTTGGTCCATTTTTGGAAAGCTAGGTTCCTAACGATGAAAACAATGCCTATTCGCTGAAGTCTATGGATAAATACGAGTATATAAATTATGACCCATATTGCATAAGTAGGGAAATTCAGAAAAATAATTGTTCATAATTTTTTATTTTGGTAATTTTATTTGGGAGTTACCACAAGGGGCATGGCAATTACGCCCATTTTTAATATACTATGGGTACTATAAAAACATTACACTGTACAAAATTTCAAGTGTTTGTATGTTCAGGAATCAATGTTATAAGCCGTTAACTATTTTGTGCAAAATGGTCCATTTGTATGGGAGGTACCAAAATGGGCGTGCTAATAACGCCCATTTACCTTACCTTACCTTACCTTACCTTACCTTACCTTACCTTACCTTACCTTACCTTACCTTACCTTACCTTACCTTACCTTACCTTACCTTACCTTACCTTACCTTACCTTACCTTACCTTACCTTACCTTACCTTACCTTACCTTACCTTACCTTACCTTACCTTACCTTACCTTACCTTACCTTACCTTACCTTACCTTACCTTACCTTACCTTACCTTACCTTACCTTACCTTACCTTACCTTACCTTACCTTACCTTACCTTACCTTACCTTACCTTACCTTACATTACATTACCTTACATTACCTTACCTTACATTATTAATACAAATACAAATACTTACCTTACCTTACTTAAATTGCCACCAGAGCGGCATTACATTGAACTGCCTCTCAATGTGGACTGCCGACCGAGTGGACTGTGTACCAACGGTGTACACCTTCGGGAGGAACTTTCCACTAAGATACCTGCCTCAGTGGAATGGATTGGCAGAACACTAAGAGAAAGAAAACATATCCACAGATGGTTCAAAGTTTGTTGATATAACTCATAGACTACCAGATACCTGTACGAGTAGTATATATTAAGCCGAAAGAATGGCAATAAAGGAAGACGTCGCAAGGTAGTGACCAACACTGGTGCTGTTATTTACTTGGACAGTAAGGCTGCCATAAATTCTCTGGAGGCCACATACCTAAATTCAAAAACAGCCCTCGACTGCCGCAGATCTCGAGATGGCTGAGCAGTTTAATAACACCTCATATGGGCACCAGGGTATAGAGATGTCCCGGGAAACTGGAAAGCGGATGAACTTGCTAGGAAGGACACGACATTACAAATTCTCGAAGAATTTGCAAATATTGGTGCGCTGCTGTCCACATACAAGCTTTGGCTTAGCTAAGATTCAATCAGGCCGTCCAATAAAAGATGTACATAGATCAGCACCTGTAGATTAGCTAGACAAATCTGGCTAAGATACAAACTGAGAAGGTCAAAATGTGAAAAGACAGTGTACGTTAGTGTCAGTTATGACGGGACACTGCCTGATCGGCGAACACCCTAGAAGACTAGACATTGTGTGCAATGACTTCTGCAGGAGCTGTGGTGATGAGGAAGAAGTGGAAAACATTGAGCACCTGCCTTGCTACTGCTCCTCATTAAGTAAACGACGTCTGGATAAACCGGGGTAGGCTTTTCTAGGAAATCTGGCAGATTTTTCCGATACCGATATTAGTACTATTGATAACTATGTTTATCAAACAGGTTGGTTTCGATGAGGTGCATCTATGACCGTGGTATCACTATGGACTTATATTGGTCTATGTGCGCTGACAAAGCTAGCTGCCGCCCTAAATGAAAGCTGTACATAAAGAGTTATCAGATGTCAAATACAAGTTCTATGTCAAATCGGTAGTAACATATATGTATGTGGCGGCAATATCTAAATCTGAACCTCTTTTCACCCACTTTATTAGTGATCGTTACTGAGCTGAAACGAAGCCAAACAAAGTTCTGCCATAATTACGACTTGTACATAGATTACAAGAATACATCTATAGACAGACGGACGGACGAACATAACTAAATCCAATCAGAAAGTGAACTTTAAAGTATTACAAATAATTGTTCGATAGATTCTTACTTTTTTTTTAATAAATCCTCTAATTGTCAAACTTTTATACCCTCCACCTCCCTCTAAGACGATTTAGCCATGTCCGTCTGTCTGTCTGTTGAAATCATGCTACCGTGCGTAAAAATAGAGCTAGTTTGATCAAATTTGGTAGAAATACTTCTTATAGTTGCAGGTCGTTTGGGATTGCAAATGGGTCATATCGTTCATTGTTTTAATATAGCTCCATAATACAGTTCTTGAGCCATAAATAAAGCAATTTAGCTGAAACTCTGCAAAGTTTCGTTTCTATTTTGACAAGAATTCATTACAGAAACATTTTTTTTTATTTAATTCATTTCTGTAATACAAGAAGCCCTTATTGGCCAAATACATATTACAATTGATTATCAATATGTTATAAACTTAAGTAACCCTAAAACTTAACTTAAATCTACAATTGTTTAAGTATATTAACAGCTTCAATCCATAACATTTACAAGACAAAAACATATTATGTCGAATGAAAGTCCACCAGCGATGGAATACAATAATTTAGTCTCCAAGAAAATCTAAGAGTTTTCTGTGGTACGCCGAGAAAGACCATGCAAACGATTTTAATTCATTGGGCAAGTTTTACAAATCGGTTTATATTTTGTTATAGTCACCCTATAGAGGTCGCTCCAAAATACGCCTATTTTGGTTCTTTGCAGTTTGTATTTTATTGAGACAAGAATTCATTACACTAAAGATGTCGCTCCCAAAAAGGCTTTTTAAGCCATAAACACCACATTTTCTAAGCAATTTAGCTGAAACTTTGCAGTTTGTACTTTATTTTGCCAAGAATTCATCTCAATAAACTGTATACAAATAATTTTATATTTTTTTTTTGGTAGTCCTCGTGTAGATGTCGCTCTCAAGCATTCTAATTTAAGCCATAAATACCACATTTGTCCGGTGAAGAGTTTGAATAAAGAATTTGAGGCCTCAAAATTGGCAAAAAATGCAGCGATAATTTTTTTTAATAATTTGCTTAAAGAAAAAGGAACGTTTCATTATTTGCTCAATATTTAAAGATTTTTCCAGTAATATACTTGAATGAAATCCATGGTATATAAGATTAGGCATGGCCGAACATAACGCTTTTCGTTGTTTTTATATACCCTGTCAAACTGTTTAGAAGTTCTGCAGCTACCACTTTTTCGCAATCGGTTCCACACGGCCGCAGCGTTTTTCTACTATTTGTCATATTGAACATTGATTTTCTAATGGCGCATTTTCAAATATTATAGAAAAAACGCAGCGTCAGTAACGAGTTCAGTTAGGCGCAAACCATTCAATAATACAAGTGAATAAAGAAATCGTAGCCTACGATTCGTAGGCGACAAGTTTCTTCATTCAGCTGTTCATTTATTTTTCCACACCAAAATTTCTTTCTGCGTTTTTCTGATATTTATCAAATGGAGCAATGACTTTCTAATTGTAAAAAAATAAAAAAAAACCCAGCGTCACAAAAAAGTTTTGGTAAACGCCTATTTTTCTGAAAATAATACAAGTAATATTGAAAAGAAGAAATCGTATTAGCAAAAAAAAATTGTTCACTACTGGCCACCCCAAAACGCTTTAATATTTCCTATCTACTATTCCCCTCCTCCCACTCCCTTCCAATTGATACTGAAATTAAAAAATTACAAAAAACGCAGCGTCACAAAAAAATGTTGGCGGTAGCAAGCCTTTAATGAACATCTACCATTTTATAAATAATAATAGTACAAAGAAGAAATCCTATTAGAAAATGCCTTTTTCACAACTGGCTACCCCAAAATGCTTTAATTTTTCCCTATCCACTATTCCCTTTCTCCCCCACCCTACCAATTGATTCCGAGCACCACCAAAAGCCCACCATTAGTGGAGAGCCGCGTTGAGTGGTGCTACACATACAGTACTTTTAAAGTGATTTTCTGTGTTTTTGCCATTTAACAGAAAACAACGAATCAAAGAAAAAATCATTTATTTTAAAAACAGAAACTATGATCACAACATCGATTCTTTCATCGCCTCTGACAATCCCCCTCGCCCACACACCCTGGTTAGATAAAGCAAAGCATTTCGCGGCCAACAAAAATGGGAAAAACCAATAAATAGTGAATGAAAGAACCGCCATTGAATTGAACAATTAAAATATAAATTAAAAGCAATTAATTTTTAAATGCAAATAAATTTGCGGCTGCAGAAGTTTCAAATGAAAGACAAATGATTGTATAACGGAAAATAATGCGATCAAGACCAACAGTTTGAACGGCACTGTTATAAGACTACAACAGAAAACAGAGTTGTTATAATGAGAACAGCTGATAGGGCAATGCAGGCCATAAACACTCAAACTAATAGATGGTCCGTCGTACTCTTTAAAAAGTGACAGTTACGAACGATTAAATTTTTGACAGTTGTTTTGCTCTCTTCGAGATATTTTGGCACTCTCTTGTTAGCTCTCAAGATTTAATTTGCCGATTTAAAGATGTGTTTTTTGCTATTTTATTTTAAAAATCAATTGTGTTTGCTCCAATTGTGATTGTAAAGTGAAATGTTTGAGGAAAAATGCCAAAAGTATGTATAAAAAATAAAAACAAATTTGTGCTCTTTCTTCTCTTAACTACTAATGTCAAAAATTTAATCGTTCGTAACTCGAGAAATTTGCTTAAGAGAGCGAAGGACCATCTAGTAGTTGAGTGTTTATGATGCAGGCAACCTCTCGCCTCTTCCAACACAGAGTTGTTAAGCATGACTGAGCATATGTTTATACTATTGTATTTTGTGAGTGTAAAGAGTTTATGCCGCTTAAACTCTCTCTCTCTCTCTCTCTTAACTCAGAGGTGTTTATTTGTTGTCGGTACCTGGCCGCCAACGAATTAAAGGGAGAGATTATTCTTTAAAAGTTGTACAAACAAATTTCCCCAAAAATAAAAACACCGGAACAATTTAAGAGACTTATCGCCAACGGCCGTCATTGGCGGTCAGTTGGAGAGATGTGCTCGTTCATTGTCATCGTGGGCCGGCGTCAATGGTTTAGTAGTGGTGGTGTTTGTGGCGATTGTATACAAAGGTTTTATTCAATGGGACTATAAACAATATTTATGACGTTTTAGATTTAGTCTAAAGTTTGTTGATTTTTTTCGCTTGTTTCTTTGTTGCCTTCTTGTTATTAATTAATTTAGTTAATTTGTTTGCTGATTTTTCCATTTCTGTTTTTTCTCTTTTTGTTTTCTTTTTTTTTAAAGTTCAAGGTTATGGACGTCATTCGTAGTGTTTGTGCTATTGATAACTTGATTTATATTCGATTTTAATGAGAGAAAGTGAAAGTCTTTCTACAGTTGAAATCAAAAACTTAAAACACGCAGCGACACTAGAGTAGGCGTGTGTGGGTATTAAAGTGTTTCGTTTCGTATAATGGCAGATTAAATTTGGTGTATATTTTCTAGGAAATTTTTTTTGAAAATTGTTCATAGTGAATAAATACACAGTTATAGAAAATTTCAGTCGGGTAAAAATTCGACTAAGGTATACCCTCATTTAGTGAGTAGAGTAACATGGTACTTCGAGGAATCGTCCCTTTGTGGGATGTATTAAAAAGGGAGGGGCCATTTCGCCCATATTTCCAAAGGCGATAGCGAAAAATAAACTATAACTACATATGGAATTACAGAAGATTTGCATTGTCAGTAAAGAGGTTATGAAAGAATCAGTATTTCACTAAATGTTAACCCTTTATGAGAATCCTCCTTATTTGAAAGAAAATTTTCTTTATTCCAAGGAAACCTATATAATAAAGAAGTTACTTTGGCTGAAAAACAATAAAGAAAAAATTCTGTCTAGAAAATAAAAGAAATTTTTTTATGAAAAAAACTCTAATAGAAAATGCACTTGATTATCCACATTTCATTAATTTATTTAAATTTTCAATACATATATATTGGCAAAATTGTTTTGTTTTAGACTTCACTTCGCCTCAAGCAAAAGCTAATTAATTGTATCAGTAAAAAATATTTTACAATACCAATAAATAATTCGATTACTTGGTAATTTGGTGATAATAATCTTGACGACAGCGGATATGACAGTTAGGGATGACAATATCGAAATTTTGAATCCCGAAACCAAGTATTTATTAAATTCCGATATAATGAGAAAAAAAGATATATTCATCGTTTATTAAGACGACTTCATATGGCCATGTTCTGCAAATCACCAGAGTTGAAACTAAAGTAATGAATCGTTGCTTAAGGGTGATCCTTTTAATGTTTCTTTAAAAAAAAATGATTTTTCTTATTTTTTGCGATTTTTAAGGCACTGGATGGACCTTTTTCGGTTAGGTTTGTTCCGCATTTTTTTCTTCTCCTAATTTATATCTACAACTTTGATTCAGACACAAAAAATATATTCCATACGGTATACCGAGAAAAAAATTTAGAAAAAGTGCTAAAAATCCAACTTGAGCAAAAAAAATCGTATGGCCATTAAATTTTTAATTGAGCCAACTTGACTAAACGAATGATGCAGAAGTTCCCATTTTTGGGGCTACTTTAACGTTCAATTCTCAGAATTGAGTCCCAAAACAATGAGCTGAAGAATGCTTTACTGTGAAAAACAACACTGATTAAATTTGTCAATATATTTCTTCTTATGCTGCTGTGCTGTCGATAGTTAAGAATATTATATAGTCGGCACTGTCTGACTTTAGCCTTTCCTTAGCTCCTTCAGAAGCATGAGGTCATGGCATTCAAAGACGAACAAGACATCTAACACAAAAATCAGAGATTATTCTGCAGGTTCTGCATATCTTCCATACCGACCTGCTGAATATGATAAAGGGTTTTTTATACCCGACACCACACTGTGTACTACTATGACTAAGTGCATTTGTTTGTAATGCGCAAAAAGTGAAAAGAAAAGTAAGGTCCACAGTAAGGTCCCTCCAATGTCACTTCTTGACGCTCTTGGGAACCAATTTTTCAATTGACTTATCTAAAATTTAAGAATTTATAGCACTAAATCGTCCCTAGAGAAAATGGAACATATCGCCCCAATATAAAAATCCCTTCTGATTTGACTTCCTGACACTCTGAGAACGCGTTATTCAATCAACCTTGTTGAAATATAAGAATTTATAATTGATATTGCCCCTAATCGTGCCTAGTGAAAATGTAACAAATCTGTCAATATTTAAATATTAACCCAGTATACATATACATATGTAGGTCCCTTCCGATTAGACTTATTGACGCCTTATGGGAAATATTTATTTTTAAATAATCATTCTGAAATTTAAGATTTTATAATTTATACCGTATTACATCGACCCTAGGGCACATTGGTATATTTTTGATATAGTCCTGATATGTATTAAAGTCCCTTTCGATTAGACTTCTTGACCCTCTAGAGAACAAGTTTGGCAACTGACCATGCTGAAGCATTTACTCTTTATATTGCACTAAATCAACTCTAGTGAAAATGGGACACATCTGTTCGTGGTTTGTTATAGCCCTCATATAAAGGTTCTTTCGGATTTAACTTCATGGCGCTCTAAATAACGCGGTTTTTAATCGACCATGCTGAAATTTAAGTATTTACACTTTATACTACCCCTAATCGCCCCTAGTAAAAATAGAACATATCGGTCTCTGTTTTTATATAGCTCTCATGTAAAGGTCCCTTCCGATTAGACTTCTTGACGCTCTAAAGTACGCGTTTTTGAACCGATTATGTTGAAATTTAGGTTTAAGTTGAAAGGGACGCCTGTCAGTTGAGGTATACAACGCATCAGTTAACTTGGGACCGCCGATTTGGTCCATTGTGGTTCCTTTAATGAGTTTAGAGGAGGGTTCTAGTAGTGAAGATAAGCGAAGGAAAGCGAGTTTAGTCGCACAGTGTTATTTGCTCTTTGAGGCTTTGCTGAACCAGAGAGATTTGTTAATGAATTTCACGATGGATTTAAGTGGAGAGTCTAGTGGACGATACTCTTGCAACACTTTACATGAGAATAGCATGAGCTGCACTGACTCCTCCATTTCTTCACCAAATCATCTTCTACAGAAGTCCTTGTATGGAAGCTTCATGCGGGCAGACACGCAGTGCCCAGTGAAGACTCTTGTGAGAATGCTGGGTGTGCTCTTTTCGAGGGAAAGCAGAGCTTTCATACGACTCACATCAATAACTGGCCAACGAGATAGAGCTATCCTACAGTTGTGTACTGATTCCCACCTTGACCTGGTCAATGCCTCTCCCAGCTCTTCGATTTGGTCTTTAAGATCCACGAACAGAATTTGCACGGTCGCGGTTTCTTCTCTCGCACCGGAACCAACCCTACCACACTCGCCTACTAATTCGTTGCCATGTACGTTGCTATGTCCTGGTACCCAGCAGAGCGTGATTTCTTTCTGAACTGCTAAGCAAATGTAGATATTACTAACTTCAGAAATATGAAATGGAAAATGAAGTAACATAAAAGAGACTATGTGGCATCAGTTTTTCAATGTTAGATCCGCCACGTTTGCTGGGAAGTACGAAAGGTTAGTTATCTCGTTGGAGAATTTGAAGTTGGATGCTTCCAATCATATAAATCATACATTTAGTCCATAGGACCCTTGACACTTCCTTATCCCTTCAAATTCGGAATCAATGCATATGCATAGGTCAGAAGTCATAAAATTCTGCAAAAAAATTTTCTGTGGATTCTTTCTCAAATTTTTTATGAGAAAATATTACATAATTTTTGTTCATTTCTAATCACAGCAGAAAATACTTGTTGATATTGGTTTTTGATTGAGATTTTTTAAAATTATTTTTCGTTTAGTGTCTAACCCTGCAACATTGTTAAACCTGTGGATTTTTCTGAACTATTTTGAAAGGGGGACATAGTAACTTTTAACGATTTGAATGATTTTTGAAATACGAAAATTTTTAGTGGTAATGAAGTGGGAAGCGGGCTCGATCATTTGAGAGAAATAATTCTCAAAGAGTCCTATTTGTTTCTTTCTTTTATGCAAAAGCATGTAACAGATGTTGTTTAAGAGTTGCAGAACTTTCATGCAGTCAATAGTACAAAGTGAAATGGTTCTGAAGTCTAAGGCCTTAAGAGCTACTGACGTAGATTTTGAATTTTGCTACAGATTTAATGACATAAATCTCATGGAAGACAGTAGTCTTCCACTAATCTCCACCAGAGAGTCCGGTGGAGATTAGGGTTTCGGAATATACTCCCGATCGCGATCAATTTTCCATCTTCATTTTTGATCCGCCCGTGAAGATTGAAATTTAATCAGCTTAGTGAAAGGCATTCCTGATTTCCTTAGCCAAAGGGCCACTGTCGCTGCGTACTCTTGATGTATATATCGATTTGTTGAAGATTCAGCATCGTCTGTCGTGCCATTTGAGGAGCAGATCTGAAGGCGCAAGTTATACCGACGCTTAGAGAGGCAAAGATTGTCTACGTTAGTATCAGTTCTGACGGGACACTGCTTGATCAGCGAACACGCCAAAAGATTGGGTATTGACTCTAATGACTTCTGCAGCTGTGGATGAAGTGGAGAGCATTGAGCACTTGCTATGCGACTGCAGCGCTCTGAGTAAACGACGACTGGACATACTGGGGTCGGCATTTCTAGGCAGTCTAACAGATCTTTCCAGTACCGATATTCCCATATGATTCCCACCGCTTCTTGTCGGTGTAGATAATAAATTTAAACAAATGAACGAGATGAAATTATTGACTTAACATTTTCATTTGTTAGATTTTTTCAATGTTTTTACATTCGAATTGTTCAGCTTTTTCGATCAGAACTCTTGCTTAGAGACTCTTGTCTCAAGACACGGCGACCTGGAAGCCATATAAACTAATATCCTTATACGTATTTCAATCCTGTCCGGGAATAACATCAGAGGGACCTATACATGAGACAGTGTGAGCTTGTAGATCGCCACTGGTATACATACGAATTTACAAAGGAATTTGCATATGGGAATTATATACCTACGAAGAAAGCTTACAAGTCACAGAGCCAAAGCTCCAAACGAGACTTTAATTCACCAATTTTCACCAACCATTAACCAATATGCCTGAAATTTCGAATTTGCCACGCATTTCTCGGCAAAAAATGGTGAACTTTTTTAGTATTTTCTTACAGGTTTTTTTCTAGGGTATTTTAAAAATAGTCGTGATTGCCAAAAGCCACGCAATCATGAAAAATTCCACAATCCCAACTCCCAAGATTTTTCAAAAGCTCTTCCATTCGCCATCCCTATTGACTCTATGTGTGTGTTTGTTTATTAGGTGGGTGCGCTTATTTGTTTGCCTTAGCATATTTGAACTATGTGTTTTCCCAAGCATATTTAAAATCAATCTTATCAAATTTGATTAAAGGAATTTCACTTATTAGATTAGCTGAAAATTAATCTAGACATTTCTTTGTGAGTTTTCAATACAAAAAATATACGTATATGTATTTGTTTGTTTGTTTTTTTCTTTCTTTTCTAAATATTTACTTTACAAAAATAAAATTATTATACGAGTATCTAAAAAAAATATTAAATTAAACTAAAGCAAGTTATATAGTGCCAGCCTCTGGTTTTTTGTTTTTTCTTTAATACATTTTTTTCACAGCAGCGACCTTTTTTCTTTGTTCGACTTAATTACTTACTTATAACTACGAAAACCATTTGGCAGAAGATTATAGATAGAGGTACACAAAACCTGATCGGTGTTTTGATTTTCCAATTTATCTTGATTTTCGAGATTCTCTACAGCTTTGGCCACAAAGATGGGGATATCTTGCGAAGCAAATTCCATGATGAATTGCCGACAAACGCCACAGGGGGTGGTGAAAGCATCTTCCTGATAGGCCACCACGGCACCGGCTACAAACTCGAGGTAACCCTCACTAATGGCCTTACAGAGAGCGGTGCGTTCGGCACACGAACACGGAGTGTAGGCAGCATTCTCCACATTACAGCCGGTGAAAATGCGACCACAGTTGGTGCGAAAGGCGGCGCCGACTTTGAAATTACTGTAGGGCACATAGGCATTTAGACGGACCTTGTTGGCACATCTCAGCAGCTCCTTGGAGTCATCATCTGCGGGAAGAAGACAGAGAAGGAGAGAAATGGGTTAATTATTTTACAGATATTAATTGGTTTGTTTCTTTGCTTACCCAAATCTTGGTATAATTTAATGGTTTCCGGTATGCTAGCCTTCTTCAGACCTGTCACTTTTGTAGTGTCCACTACGTCCATATTGACCTTGTATATGTATGTATACTTTTCTTGTTTGTGAACGCAATTTCTATAGAATTTATCTAGTCGGTTTTAATATTTACGTGCGTTGTTTTTCTGCTATTTTCGGTGTGCGAGCGAGCGTCCGGCTACCGTACCTCTCCGACCGTCAACTGACAAATGGACTTAATTTGTGGCTGTTTGTTAGCATGAAAACTAGAAGAAAAAACAAATACGGCGAAAAAACCCCTATTATCACGAGTCTAGTTAGACAACAACAATGTATGTATGCTCTTTCTTCTTCTTCTGCCTCCAATCTACTCATGTCGACGACTTTGTTGTTGCTGTTGTCATTCATTTCTCCCTCAATATATCTTCCACATATAGTTTGTTTTCATAAAAATAGCTACAATTTGCGTATGTTGTTGCTGGGTTGAGAGATAAACAGTCACGCAGATACTCAATCAAACAGCCCTCACTCTCCGCCACCACTCATTCACACCTTTTATCAATAGAGAAAGTTGTAGTCGGTTTATTTACTAAGAGAGAGCATAAACACAAAGCACTCTCCCCATAATTTTGTTTGCTTTAGCAAAACAACCACCTTACTTAATGATCACTACCGTTAGACGGATGTTGTCGGCGTTCTCTTCTCTATATAGTCTCTTCCCCCAACAAATGACGCTATTAATTTTAGGGTTACCCTGAAATGTCAGCTGTTCGTGAGCAAACGGTTTTGTTTCATTGAACTTTAGTATGAAATGCATATACAGTATGCCAAGAAAGTGTTTATACCCTACACCACACTGTGGTACAGGGTATTATGACTTTGTGCATTTGTTTGTAACACCTAAAAGGAGAAGAGATAGACCCATTGTTTATTATACCGATCGACTCAGAATCACTTTCTGAGTCGATTTAGCCATGTCCGTCTGTCTGTCTGTCCGTCTGTCTGTCCGTCTGTCTGTCCGTATGTCCATCTATTCTTGTAATCAAAGTGCATCTCGTATTTATGGTCCAATTGTGATGAAATTTAGCATAGTGGTATTTTTTGGCCCAAGGACGATCCCTATTGAAATTGGTAAAAATCGGTTCAGATTTAGATATAGCCACCATATATATGTTACCCCCGATTTTACATATAAGCGCTGTAGAAACTGTATTTTATATCAGATCAGTACGAAATTTTGCAGAGAGAGTTCTCTTATTACATGAGTGAACACTGCCAAATTCGGGGAAAATCGGTTCAGATTTAGATATAGTCCCCATATATATGTTTCACCCGATTTGACATGTAAGCGCTGTAGAAACCGCATTTTACATCCGATCTTTATGAAATTCGGCAGAGAAAGTTTTCTTATTACGTGAATAAACACTACCAAATTCGGAGAAAATCTGTTCAGATTTAGATATAGCCCCCATATATATGTTTTACCCGATTTGACATGTAAGCGCTGTAGAAATTGTATTTTATTTCAGATCAGTACGATATTTGGCAGAGAGAGTTCTCTTATTACATGAATAAACACTGCCAAATTCGGGGAAAATCGGTTCAGATTTAGATATAGTTCCCATATATATGTTTTACCCGATTTGACATGTAAGCGTTGTAGAAACTGTATTTTATATCAGATCAGTACGATATTTGGCAGAGAGAGTTCTTTTATTACATGAATAAACACTGCCAAATTCGGGGAAAATCTGTTCAGATTTAGATATAGTTCCCATATATATGTTTCACCCGATTTGACGTGTAAGCGCTGTAGACACCATATTTTATATCCGATAAGTACGAAAATCGGCAGAGAGAGTTTTCTTATTACATGTATGAACACTGCCAAATTCTTACCGCAATTCCCATTTTCGCATTGATAGGTAGGTGTAGACAGAAAGTCGGCTCCGCCCGACTTTCTGTCTTTCCTTACTGGTTTTACATTGCAAAAAAAATTATCTTCTGATACACATTTTTATAACCTACACCACAATGTGGTACAGGGTATTATAAGTTTGTTTCACGGCAGATGTTTGTAACACCTGAAAATAACACAGCTAGACCCACCTTAAAGTATACCGATCGACTCAGAATCACGATTCGATTTAAGCATGTCTGTCCGGCCGTCCGGCCGTCCGTCCGTCCGTCTGTCTTTCCATGTAAAGTTGTTCGTCGACTACAGGTCGCAATTTCACTCCGATCGTTCTGAATTTTTGCAGTTTAGAGTATTTCGCAGCTGTTAAGATCACTATTGAATTTGGTTGAAATCGGTTCAGATTTAGATATAGCTCCCATATATATATTTCGTCCGATTTGGCCCTTTAGTCCTATAGAAGCTGTATTTTACATCCAATCGTTTTGAAATTTAGAATGGTAGAGTTTCTTGATCCATGAACCAACATTGCCGAATTTGAAGAAAATCGGTTAAGATTTAGATATAGCTCCCATATATATATTTCGTCCGATTTGGCCCTTTAGTCCTATAGAAGCTGTATTTTACATCCAATCGTTTTGAAATTTAGAATGGTAGAGTTTCTTGATCCATGAACCAACATTGCCGAATTTGAAGAAAATCGGTTAAGATTTAGCTATAGCTCCCATATATATGTTTCGTCCGATTTGGCCCTTTAGTCCTATAAAAGCTGTATTTTACATCCAATCGTTTTGAAATTTAGAATGGTAGAGTTTCTTGATCCATGAACCAACACTACCGAATTTGAAGAAAATCGGTTAAGATTTAGCTATAGCTCCCATATTTATGTTTCATCCGATTTGGCTCTTTAGATCCAATCGTTTTTATACCCTACACCACACTGTGGTACAGGGTATTATTTAAGTATAAAATGTCCCAAAAGTAAATTTATGTAAACAATTTATACATGAATTACAAAATTTATATATCAGAGTTTTTGAATATTTCGAGAGTGGTGTAGGGTATTATATAGTCGGCCCCGCCCGACTTTAGCCATTCCTTACTGGTTGTTTCTATATTTGTAAAAAATATAAATAACTATTTTCTACCATAAGTTAGCCAAAAACAGCAAAAAAATTGTTTCTTCGCAACAATATATTATTTTTATACTTTTTGAGGGCCCATAATCCGATGTCGTCGGCGTTCTCTTTTCTATTTTTCTTTTCTCCCACCAAATGACGCTATTAATTTTAGGGACACCCTGAAATGCCAGCTGTTCTCGAGCAACTATTTTTATGTCATTGAACTTTAGTAGCAAATCAGCGGTGAAATGCTTATGCAGTATATCAAGAAAGTGTTTTTACATTGCAAAAAAATTATCTTCTAATACACTTTTTTTGGGAAAACAAAATTATGTATTATTTATAAAAATATTGTATTTCTGACTTCGAACGTCAAAACACTTTCTTGACATTCTGTATGTAAATGAAATTATTAAGAACCACCACTGTGATCTGTCTGTTTGCATGACGGGGTTGTTTTCTTTATTAAGTCCCACATAAACCATGACTAGGGAGAACGTTTCTGTAAAAACACAATTTTCATTACACTACAATAAAATGTGAATTTTCGTGATGAACAACAACTTTTTATGCTACCACCTATACCAGGGCTTCTTATAGGGGGAGCCGCTATACTATACCAAAAAAATATGTTGATAAATTTTAAAGGGTCGGAGCCAAATCCATTCTATACTTAAAATGTACCTGCTGTGAGCCCGAATTCACAGTGATCCCTTTTGGTCGACAGCACAAGTCCTCCACGTGCCCCTGAGAAAATGTGTTAGTAGTATTTGTTGACAAATTCGTACCTATTCTGTAGATCTTTACCTTTAACTTGTTGCTACGGCCGTAGGTCCTATTTAACACTGAATGCCTTGTGGTGAGCACAACCAACTTACTACGATTCAAGGGATTGCGGGTCCGAAATGTTTTTTTTTTTTTTTTTTTTTTTTTTTTGATAACTAAATAGATTTGATATCTAAATAAAAAAAAAACAAAATGCAACATACTTGTATTCAAGGGGGCCGCTAGACTAAATGGCTGAAGCTCTGCCCTATACCCTACACTGATAAATGTATAGAGTTGGCGCCAAAACCGTTCTATTTTAGAAATAAAATTATTGTGAGTACCTGCCGGGATTCCGAATTCACAGTGAGCCGCTTTGGGCGGCAGCACATGGTTTTCCATTATATTTTAAAAATTATTTCGGGCAAGGGTCCGCCGCGGCTGGCTCAAATAAATTCCAGCCGAGAGGTCAAATTTTCGACCACCTTTTGCAGTATTTCGGGCTGTAGGTCAGCAATAACGCGCCGAGTATTCTCTTCCAAGGCGTCAATCGTTTCAAGCTTATCTGCGTAGGCAAGCAACTTCCGATAACCCCATAACAAATAGTCCAGCGGTGTTAAATCGCACAATCTTGGGGCCCACGGCACAGGCCCACGCCAACTCCGAAATAAGTATTGCCAGATTGAAAACCACACGTCTAAAAAACAACCTGTATAATGATTACACGAGCACGGATATCCGAAATTATTGAAAAGTCCTGACGTATACTCTATACGGATAAAAGGCGATGCCACACACACCATGATAGTAGATTTTGTTGGATCTATTTTTTATTTAAGTTTACCTTCGTTTAAATGTAGGGCTGTATATTTTAGGTAAACCTTATCGTTTGGGGGCACACCCAATTTACTATGATTCAAGGGGGAGCTGAGTCAAAATGGTTAAAAACACTAGCACTATTCTTTAGGCGGTGAAAATATTTTCTGATTTTACCGAGTTACTGTTGCTACAGGTACATATTCCATTAGCTCGAATTCACAGGGGCCATAGGGTGATTCGCAACTCCACTTCAACCAAAACAAAGCCCTGCATTTTTGGGTAGTTTAACTATAGGCACTGTGAAACTCCTCTAAGGCTTATTCCCAACTGACCTGTCCATGGAGGTGGTTCCTCCTAACCCAAGTTATTTCCAGTTCGAGGTAGCGTGAGCATCCGCTTACCATACGACTTATGATTGCGTAGTTCTGTTCTTGTGGAAGGGCTATAGGTTCTGCCTGTGGGTAATCAGGCAATTCATACACCCTCAAAATTCTGCTATTCTATGCGTCATAACACTCGGCTGGTTTCTGCTCCTGCAATCGATATAACCCTGATTTAGTAGTAACCTAGAACTTACGCCCCTTGAATGAATCATAAACTTCGCCAGTTCAGCAAAGATCGGTGTTGTGTTTTTGTAATGTTCAGATCCATTGAGATCCTTCATTCTCAGCCCCTTTACCAACTGACCTGTGCAACAGTTGTGGGGGCCAACAGAGCCATTGAGATGCTGCAGTCCAAACATTTTTGGTAGCTAAACTACAGCCACCAGAAAACTCCTGAAGATCCTTTACAACAGTTGCGTGGGCCTACTGGTCACTCGTGCTGCCATATTAAGGACTCAGGTTGAGCCTCGTAATCCATGTTACTTCCAGTTCGAGATAATATCAGTATCCCCGTGGCCCGTGCCGTAGGGTATATTTATTTATTTATTTATATTAATTACAATACAGTGTAAATTTATATTCTAATTTTACGGTCCAGGGAAAGGCCGGGTTACAAAGACCATATGGCTAAATGTTTGCAGCGACAGACCAGACCCTCTGGTGGGAATCTATCCCACGACCCCCAAACTCTTAGGCGAGTACGCTACCAACTCGCCTACCGGGGCGCTCGTGTACGGTATACATTTTGTACTATTATAGAGAATCTCGGAGTATGATTTGTCTAGTTTTGTTCTTGCGGACAGACTATGAGTTTTACCTATGTGTAATCTGGCTTCGAACTGCATTATCCCATCTGCTGCTCACAGTTCTGATTGAACAGTAGGGCTCTTATAATGAATCGTATACTAGCCAGTTCAGTCATATTTTGTCGTTTGTGTTATACAGCCCTTGCAATTCCGGAATTTTTGGCAAAGAGTTGCAGCCACCACGAAACTATCCTAAGGGCAATTCCCAACTGACTTGTACAAAACCTGGGGAGACCATCATACCTAGATTAGGGTGGCAGCCGTATTTGTTTTATCAGCTCACATAGACAAGTATAGGTCCCAAGTGTTACCACGGGATGAAATGCCCCTCATCGAAACCAACCTGTTTGATATACAAATTTATCGATAGTACGAATATCGGTACCGGAGAGATCTGTTAGACTGCCTAGAAAGGCCGACCCCAGTATGTCCAGTCGTCGTTTACTCAAATCGGGACAGTCGCATAGCAAGTGTTCCATGCTCTCCACTCTTCCTCATCTCCACAGCTTTTGCAGAAGTCATTGGAGTCAATAACCAATCTTTTGGCGAGTTCGCCGATCAAGCAGTGTCCCGTCAGAACTGATACTAACGTAGATAATCTTTGCCTCTCTAGTGCGAGGAGATATTTTGATCTTCTCAGGTCATACCTTGGCCAGCTTTGTCTAGCTACCCTGCAGGTGCCGATTTCTGTCCATCTTTCGTTGGACTGCCTGATTGCCTCACGCCTAAACCAAAGCTTGCACGTGGATAGTGACGCACCGATATATACAAATTTTTCGAGAATTTGTTAAGTCGTCCCTTTCCTAGCAAGTTCATCAGCTTTGCAGTTCCCTGGGATATCCCTAAGACAAGGAACCCATATGAGGTGTTTATTAAACGGCTCAGCCATCTCGTTAAGAGATCTGCGGCAGTCGAGGGTTGTTTATGAATTTAAGGATGTGGCTTCCAGAGAATTGATGGCGGCCTGGCTGTCCGAGTAAATGACAACGCCAGTGTTGGTTAGTATGTTGCGACTCAGCCACTTGGCGACTTCCCATATTGCCATTACTACGGCTTGATAGACACCGCAGGTATCTGGTAGTCCGTGAGCCCTATCCAAACTAAGTTCTTTACAGTGTACTCCGAAGCCAACCTTTTCATCAAGCTTCGAACCAGCCGTATAGAAGTGGAGGTAGTTTCTATTACCTGGTATTCTGTCAACTCATTCATCTCTGGCTGGAATCACAGTGATGTAGTTCCTCTTGAAGGTGTACACAGTTGGTCTATACATAGTCCACTCGGTCATTTACCATAGCACTACACTTTGATATGCTCATGTGACCGTATTTCTTGTACCTCCACATTGATAGGCGGTTTAATCTTAGTGCGGCTCTGGTTGCAACTTCTCTCGCCACAATATTAATCGGCAGTGTATGGAGTAGGCCTTGTAGAGATTCAGTCACTTTAGTCCTTAAGGCTCCGTTTGTGCTCAGAACCATCATACCTAATTAAGGAGTCCGATCGATCCAAGTAAGCCAAGTTTCTTCCAAACCGAGGTAATGTCAGCATCCCAATGCTTCGTGTATACTTTATATATAAATGAACCTAATATTTCTGGATTTTTTTTCATGTATAATTTGGTTTCTCCAGATCTATCCGAAAAACCAACATATTCATCATTCACACTTTATAGTTTTTTTTTGCATTGTAGAGGCCATAGAAACATGTCAGAATTGAAAATTTGCTATCCAAGTAGATTTTACCCATTCGTTTAACATCCAATCTAATATCTTTGGATTTTTGTATTATCAGCTTCCATTAGAGCTTTCCACAAAATAATCTTTGTCATTGTTCATACATGATAGTTTAAACGGAGTGGCTTTTTAACCAATTATAATTATATTAATTATAAACGAATATTCAGGCTGATATGCTCTGTAAAAAACAAACATTTCTGTATTAGTGTCATCCTCCAGAGCTTTCAGCAAACCAAGCTTGGTCATTATTGTTATGGTAGTTATGATATAAAGGGTTTTCCAATAAGAAGTGTTATTTTGGTATTCAAAGAAAAATGCGCAGTGTCTTATCTTTTCCAATACACCACAAAAACCTCTCTTTCGAAAGGAAGAGTTGATCGAAAAAGCTGAACAATTCGAATGTGAAAACATTCAATAAATAAATGAAAAATGCAATTTTTTGAGATAAATGATCGGATGTTTATGTCATAATAAAGAAGAAGGTATGCCGTTAATAATGAAAAACAACATCAGCCAAATGGCCACCACGACCACGCTTACAGGACCATATCCATTTCATGAAATTTTCCATAACCAAATCGCAAAGTGGCTGCCCTATGTCCTCGATAGCCTCACGAATTCTATCTTTGAGGTCTTGAATCGACGCTGGGCTGTTGGCGTAGACCTTATCTTTCACGTGGCCCCAAAGGAAGAAGTCGCAAGGTGTTAAATCACAAGATCTCGGTGGCCAATTATGATCACCTCTTCGAGAGATAACACGGTCCGAAAACTTTTCCCGTAACAGAGCAATGGTTGCTTGTGTGGCACGTAGCGCCGTCTTGTTGAAAGTAAACGTTGTCCAGATCAATACCATCCAACTCCGACCATAAAAAATCATTAATCATTTCTCGATAGCGCAACCCATTCACCGTAACTGTTGATCCAACCTCATTTTCGAAAAAGTAAGTTCCAATGACCCCGCCGGACCATAAACCGCACCAAACAGTCACACGTTGAGGATGGAGAGGCTTCTCAACAATAACTCTTGGGTCTCCGAGCCCCAGATGCGACAATTTTGCTTGTTGACGTAGCCACCGAGGTGGAAATGGGCCTCATCAGTCAAGATGATTTTGTATCGTTGGTATCGTTTGTTTGTTCGATCGTTTTGTATCGTTTGATGATCGTCTATCGTTCCATTTTAAGTAATGGCGTAGTTTCTACTTGTCAAATGTCAAAGAATAAAAGCTTCTAAAGTGACAGCTACCGAAATACCGGTGTAGTAGAGTTCTGGGCTGTTGTCGCGTCTATTTTATCATAACTTTTGACTTTATCTTTGCTCTCTTGTTGTTATTACAAATATTGCAGTATAAATCAAATACACGTTTTGGCACATCTTGGAAGAAATAGCTTTCCATTGACATAGATTTTAATACAATTCGAAGGCACTAAATATGAATTACAATACAAGATAAATGCATATTCTAATTTTACGGTCCACGGAAAAGCCAGGTGACAAAGACCATGTTGCTAGTAATATTTTTGTAGCCTCTGGTGGGAATCGAACCCACGACCCACAAAAATTATTTGGGTACTATTTGGAGGTAAAAATTACAGTATTGTTATTTACTATAATACTGTCTATTTATGATTCTGCACATCCTTGTATCAGCAGTTTTCCACTGATTTTAGTTGTATTCCAATTCTAGGACAATAACGATCCTAAAAGTGTACCACAAAAATAGCCGTAGCTATATTAATGCTATTATTTACCGTAAATCCTTAAAATTGCTTAATTTTTTATTCAGTCATTAAATTACATTGAACGTTAAAAAATCACTATACATGTACATTGATATTTTAATTAGTCCGATTATTTATTTATCCTTAGCTTTTTAAACTTTAAACCAATAAATTAACACTATTATACCTCATTGTGCTTTGTTTTTTTCAATCCAATTAATCGAATTCCTCTTTTTTCTTCTCTTGTCTATTTCCAGGTAATTATCATCACTTTGCCATAAATTATTGTTGGAACATAATTGGATTTGGTATCATTTGCTACTGAATATTTTTCAAAAGGTGTTTTTGCATAATTTTGTAGACCAAAAAAAAAAACTGAAACAGAAACAATATAAAATATGCCATCAACATTAGCTGTATATAAATTCATATATTCACATACACATACATTTTTACCATAATTATCATTTTGGTGTTTGAAGTGGAAAAAAAAATATACAAATCCCTCAATATGATACATATTATGCATTTACTAAAATTGTCATCTACCTAATTTCCTAATTTCCCCAACGGCCACCACAAATAGAAATTGTGGATCGTCTCCTCCGCTAAAATGACAAATTCGACAGAAATTTTGCATGAACGGAAATTAAAAATGTTTATCCCACGCCATCGAATGAGGGACGGAACGACCTGCCGACCAACCGGTGTTCGTGCAGATACCATCTCATGGTTCCGCTGCTATGAAACTGGTTGAATGGCTGGCTGTTTGGTGGGTAGGTTGGTCCATTGTTTTGTGGCCGACAAATTTTTAAAAACCAAAAAATTCATTTCCTCTAATGCCCAACTCAGAGATTGGTTTGGCTGGATTGCAAGCTTTGTGCATGATTGTCATTATGTATTTAAACTATTGAAAATATGTAATGAAAAAATATGAAAATTGTTTTTTTTTCTTCTGTATTGTTGTGGATTGCATTTGCATACTTTTGAATAGCACAAAGGGAGAATTATGGAAGCAAAAAAAAAATAATACATTAAAAATTAATAATAATAATAAGACCTAAAAATCAAATGAAAGATACATAGTGGAGATGAGACGGCAGGAGAAGAGTACAGTAAAGCCATAACAATTTTCCTCCGAATTTTTTGTATTATTACAATCCTGTAGAGCTTTCAGCAAAAAAAATCTTAGTCATCGTTTTCACAACGATACCTCCATTCTAAAACATACTAAGTCGACTTAGCATAGTTTTAGGGAGATTGCATTTTTAATTTCTAAATATTCCAAATTATATTCAGTCAAAATTTGGTGTTTATCCGTCAACCCAATCAAAAGTTATTCACAAAACAGTGCAGGTCATTCGATTTCCATTACAAAAGGAATTCCACACAAATTTAAAAAAATCATCAAACTTAGATCGCCTCTACTGAAAAACTACCTTTTTGCACTTAGCATAGTTTAGAATGGAGTTATCGACATGATAGATAAAGGTATAGGACAAAGAAGCACGTCAAGCAGATAACGAAGTGGATTTACTTTCTCGTTTGATGCTCAACCTAATATTTCTACATTTTTGTATTATTGTCTTCCTCCAAAACTTTCAGAAAAACGTGCTTAGCAATCCTTAATACTTCATAGTTTAAGTTATAGAGGCTATAGAAGCATTTAAAAATTACCATTGATTACAAACTTCGTTTGACGCTCATCCTACTATTTCTGGATTTTTGTGCTCATCCAAAGCTTCCAAAAAATAAGCTTAATTATCGTTCACGCTTAAAGCTTTAAGCTGTAGATGCCTTAAAATCGTATCGAAATGACCATTTTTTCCTTCACTTGACGCTCAAATTAATATTTCTGGATTTTTTATTATTACTATTCCCTAGAGCTTTCCGAAAAATAACTTAACTTATCTATTGCACTTAACAGTTTAAGCTCCAAATATGCCATAGAAGCATATCAAAATAAGCATTAAATAAACCAAATATTTCTAGATTTTTGTATTATAGTGTTCCTCCAGAGCTTTCAGGAAATGAAACGTAGTCATCCTTCATACCCAATAGTTTAAGCTGCAGAGCCCTTGGATACATATCAAAATGAGCATTAATTACATACTCACATCTAAGTGTTTTTTCTCCTTCTCTTAAGTTTTCAACATAATATTTATGGATTTTTTTATTATTGTTTTTCCCTAGAGCTTTTCGAAACAAGACATAAATTATATTTCACACTTAATAGTTTACTCTGTAGAGGCCATAGAAGCATATCAAAATAGGCATTGAATACAAACTGATATTCGAGTGGATTTTCTCCTTCGTTTGACGCTCAATCAATATTTCAGGATTTTTGTATAATTGCCCTCCTCCAGAGCTTTCAGAAAATTCAACTTAATAATTCTTCCCATTTGATAACTTAAGTTACGGAATCTATAGAAAATGTTAAAAAATTACCCTCCCCAAGACCTTCAAAACAAATAAGTTTAATTATCGTTCACACTTAATGCTTTAAGCTGCAGAGGTCTTAAAAGCATATCATATTGACCATTATCCAAGCGTTTTTTTCTTTCTTCGGTTGACTCATAAACTAATATTTATGAATTTTTGTATTATTCTTAATCCCTAGAGCTTTCCGAAAAATAAGCTAAATTATACTTCGCACTTAGTTTTTTAAGCTGTGGAGGCCATAGAAGCACATCAAAATAAATTTAAATGCAAACTGTTATACATGCACATTTACTCCTTCTTTTGTCGCTCAAACTAATGTTTCTGGATTTTTGTATTACTCTTCACCCTTAGAGCTTTCCGAAAATAAGCAAAGTTGTCCCAACTCACGTAATATTTTAAGCGGTAGAGACCTTAGAATCAAATCAAAATAACCATTAATTACATACTTACTGAAATTAATATTTTGGATGTTTGTATTATTGTTCTTCTCCAGAGCTTTCCGAAAAAATAATCTAAACTATCTTTCACATTCTACAGTTTAAGCTGTAGAGGCAATAGAAGTTTTACATGCCAACTGACATCCATGTGAATTTACTTCTTCGTTTGACGCTCAACTTTATATCTCTAAATTTGTGTATTATTGTTCTTCCCCACAGCTTTTCGAAAAAGCTAACATATTCTGAAACTTAATAGTTCAAACAGTGAAGAGCTTAAAAGCATTTAAAAATTACAAATAATGACAAGCTTATATCAAAGTTGGTTTTCTATTCCGCTTGACGATCATCCTAATATTTCTGAATTTTTGTAATATTTTGCGCCTCAAAAACTTTCGGAAAAACTCCTTCACACTTGGTAGTTTAAGATATAGTGGTCATAAATGCATATAAAAATGACCAATCTCCTTCAGTTGATGCGCAATATAACATTTCTGGATTTTTGTATTATTGTTTTACCCTAGAGCTTTGCAAAAAATATCCTATATTAACTTCCACACTTAATAGTTTAAGCTGCAGGGGACATAGAAGCTTATCAAAATAAGTATTAAATACAAACTACGTTTCACGCTCAACCAATATAATTTATTGTAATCCTTATAATCCTAGGAGAATTTAAATATTACTATTAATAGTAGGCTGATATCCAAGTAGATTTTTCCCACTTTTGACGCTCAACCTAACTTTTCTAGATTTTTGTATTAGTGTGCTATTCAAGAGCTTCCAAAAAATAAGCACAGTTATGCTTAAGCTAAAGATGCTATACAAACATATCAAAATTACTCATTCACATTCAAATATTTTTTATCCTTTGGTTGACGCTCAACTAAATATTTCTGAATTGTTGTATAACACTATGCAACAAATGAAAACTTTTTGAAAAATACACGAACCTGACTGTATAGCTTCGATTCTACTACCAAATGGTAGTATAACCCTATACTCAGTTTGGCGAGATTGGTGACCAATTTTTTTAATGGGCCTCGAAAGATTCGGAAAATCAGTGGACCCCCTGAAAAAAGGTGTCATCGGTTTTTGAGCAACAGCTACTTCAGATTTGGTGATAGCGCTTAACTATATTTGGCAATAATGTAGCTAAGAACACGTAGAACAAAGTCTGTTAACATTTCATGCCAAAAAATTTTAACCCTCACACCTAATAGGTTAAGCTGTAGACACCATAGAAACATTAAAAAAAAGCATTAAATACAAATTGATATTCAAGTGGATTTACCCATTCATTTGACGCTCAACCTAAAATTTCAGGATTTTTGTATTATAGTGCCACTTTAGAGCTTCCAGAAAAACAAACGTAGTCATCATTCACATTTGATAGTTTGAGCTATATATATATAAATATTACCATTAATTGTAAGCTCATTTCGAAGTAGAGTTTTCTTTATCCTAATATTTTAGAAAATTTTATTATTGTACTCCTCCAGAGCTTTCAGAAAAACAAACTTAGTATTCCTTCAAAATTCATATTTTAAGATATAGAGACCAAATATCAACATAATCATTAAATACAAATTTATATTCAAGTGGATTTACCAATTCTTTTAATGCTCAACCTAATATTTCAGGATTTTTGTATTACAGTGCTACGTTAGAGCTTCCAGAAAAATAAACGTAGTCTGCATTAAACCTTGATAGTTTGAGCTATCAGCTTACAATTACCAATAATTGTTTGCTGATATCCAATTGGATTGCTGATATCCAAGTGATTAGTGAAGCTCAAACTAATATTATTGGATTTTTTTATTATTGTGGTCCTCCAGAGCATTCGGAAAAAACGTCGTCTTCCTTCAAAATTCTTATTTAAAGTTGATGATATCATATCAAAATATAGATTATATTCAAATTGATCTACAAGTATTTTTGTATTATAGTGCTAATTACGAATTTTTGTAATATACTGCTACTTAAGAGCTTTCAGAAAAAGAACCTTTAGTCATCCTTCACATTTAATAGTTTAAGCTATAGAGACCATCAAAGCTAGCCTAATTACTGACATTAAAATTCACATGACTTCTCTGTTTGATGCTCAAACTACTATTTTTGTATTTTGGTATCATAGTTCTTCCCCAGAGCTTTCCCCAAAAATAACCTAAATCATTAATTTATTTTCTCTATATTACAACATTGGCTAAATTTGTATATAAAATTGCATTTATGTAATGTATGCGACATAAATCGTTTTTTTGACATTTTCAATTACACTACATAAGTCGGGTGAATACATGCGAATAAATAAACATATGTATACTATAAACACATAACGCTCAATATTAAAGCAAATGAAATCAATAATTCCTAGTTTTCGCTTGAATTTGTTATAAATAAATTACAGCAGCTATGGTAGTTGCATTAAACAAAAGCGAAGAAAAAAACACAAAATGTAGAATGTATGTAAATATAAAAAGTAGAATTTATGTAAATATATACGCTTATAAATGAACAATTCATTTAACCACAAAACCAGCACTGCACTCTGTGTACAATGTTTTTAAATTAAAATCTGTAAAAATAAATTTAAAAATAAATCAACTTGAAAATAATTTAAGGCAAATAGTTGCAAACATTGTTGCGTTATTAAATAATTTTGAATTTAATTTATTATTTCAATATTATAAAATGGATTGTATGGAAGTCATATACATAGTATTTATATAGAAAAAATACCCACAAATTTCTTTGGATGTTTGAAGAGTACATAGATATCTTTCGAGAGTACATAGATATCTTTCAATGAGCGGCAGAGGTTCTGCAGGCTGCTCACTTTCCGAAGTGGTTAATTCGATATTGATAATGTTTTTCAAAAATGTTTAATACTAAGGAATGTCGCAAGCGTTAAAAAGAAAAAAGGATAAATTTTCATGTCATATTTGTAGTGCTTCTCCAGAGCTTTCTCAAACACTTAATGATTTACGTTGCAGAGACCTTGGATACATACCAAAATTAACATTTTCCAAGAAATTTTTCTCCTTCAGTTTTCGCTCAACTGAATATTTCTGTATTTTTGGGTTATTGTTTTCACTAGAGCTTTCTGAAAAATAGCCTAAATTATACTTCACACTTAATTCAGGGTTTTCCAACAAGAGGTGTTATTTTGAATCTCCCGGTATTTCGGTAGCTGTCACTTTTGAAGCTTTTATTCTTTGACATTTGAAAAGTAGAAACTACGCCATTACTAAAAATGAAACGATGCACGATTCAACAACACATTGAAAATATTAAAATTCGAAAAATCGAAAATCATCGAAAAATCATCTTGACTGATGAGGCCCATTTCCACCTCGGTGGCTACGTCAACAAGCAAAATTGTCCCATCTGGGGCTCGGAAATCCCAAGAGTTATTGTTGAGAAGCCTCTCCATCCTCAACGTGTGACTGTTTGGTGCGGTTTATGGTCCGGCGGGGTCATTGGACCTTACTTTTTCGAAAATGGGCTTGGATCAACAGTTACGGTGAATGGATTGCGCTATCGAGAGATGATTAATGATTTTTTATGGTCGGAGTTGGATGGTATTGATCTGGACAACGTTTACTTTCAACAAGACTGCGCTACGTGCCACACAAGCAACGAAACCATTGCTCTGTTACGGGAAAAGTTTCCGGACCGTGTTATCTCTCGAAGAGGTGATCATAATTGACCACCGAGATATTGTGATTTAACACCTTGCGATTTCTTCCTTTGGGACCGCGGTCTACGCCAACAGCCCCGCGTCGATTCAAGATCTCAGATCGAGGACATATGGCAGCCACTTTGAAATTTGGTTATGGAAAATTTCATGAAAAGGATATGGTCCTGTAAGCGTGGTCGTGGTGGCCATTTGGCTGATGTTGTTTTTCATTATTAACGGCATACCTTCCTCTTTATTATGAAATAAACATCCGATCATTTATCTCAAAAAATTGAATTTTTCTTTGAATACCAAAATAACACCTCTTGTTGGAAAACCCTTTATTTATGGATCTTTGTATGATTGTTCTTCCCTATAGCGTTCCGGGAAATTACCGAAATTATCCTTGATTGAAAACGATCAAAATGAGTTTTAAACACAAAACGATATTCAAATGTATTTAAGCATACTTTAGACGTCTAATCTTATATGTGTGGATTTTTGTATCATTGTGTCCCTTCTGAGCTTTCAGAAAAACAAATTCAGACATAGAAGTTTGTTAGGGTGATATGTGGCACTCAGTACCTATAAAACATACAAAGTATGGACCATTTAAGCAAAACTTTACCTTCAAATGTAATTATTTTATTTTTTAGGATAAAAAGTATAAAATATAGGGTGATCCACATAGAGAGTCCTTCAGTAAAGAAATGTATACACTTGCTGTTTGCATAGACATTGAGGGCGCATTTAACAATGTACAGACCGATATACTTATCCAGTCCTTAGACGAGTTTCAGGTTGACCGGGCGCTGAAAAACTGGATCAACAATATGCTAAGGAATAGGTGGATTATTTGTGGGTTATATGACGTAAAAATTAGAGACAAGGTAAATCGTGGTATACCTCAGGGGGGCATTTTATCGCCTCTTCTATGGGTTACGACGATACACAGTCTCCTAAAAGCCCTCACCAATGAAGGACTTAAACCAGTCTGTTATGCAGACGACGTTGTAATACTTCTAAGGGGCTTTCATCCAAATCTATTATGCAGAAGAGCTGAAGAGGCACTTAACATAGCATATAACTGGGCACAACCAAGGGGATTAAATGTTAACCCAGACAAAACAGAAATATGTCTATTTACAAGGAAAACGAAGATCCCACGTTTTACCCCGCCTCGATTCCTGAATAAGACAATTGCTATAACTAAAAAGGTAAAATACTTGGGAGTAATCTTGGACCAGAAACTGTACTGGAAAGAGCATCTTGAAGAAAGAGTTACAAAGGCACACAGATGTTGGTCGTTGTGCAGAAGAGCTATAGGTTTAAAATGGGGACTACGTCCAAATATGACTCACTGGCTTTACATGAGCGTGATTAGACCAATAATCACCTACGCCTCTGTAGTGTGGTGGACATCAATGGACAAGAATTGCAACGTAATACCTTTGCAAAAAATTCAACGTATGTGCTGTCTAGGCATAAGCGGGGCATTTAGAACTGCACCAACAAAAGCGTTGGAGACTATACTGCACATCCAACCAATAGACATCCGTATAAAGTATGAGGCAGCCCTCACAGCAAGACGTCTACAAGTGATGGGTGAATGGATAAATCGAGACCACAAGTCGTACCATCAGAAGATTTTAGTATATCTAGTTGGTCACATTCAAACGCCAGAAATCTCGGACCGCATTCCTGAAGTGCGGCTTACAGCTACCTGTGATACGTTTGTGCCAGACAGACGCTCCTGGGGAAATGGAACTTTGGCCCATGTGCCAGTGGGAACCAGCTGCTACACGGATGGGTCCAAGCGAGGAGGAAGGACGGGTCTGGGACTTTTTATTGATGAAGCAGAAGTCGAACTTCACTTCCGCCTCCCTGACCATAACACGGTATTTCAAGCAGAAGTTCGAGCAATCACGGCGTGTGTGAACTGCCTCAGTAACACGACAAAGCCTAAATATGCCAACATCTTCACAGATAGCCAAATGGCGATTAAAGCAATAACATCGGAAAGGGTCAAATCCAGAACTGTGTTGGACTGTAAAAGAACGATAAATGATTACTCAGCCCATGGTCAATTGCGTATTTGCTGGGTACCAGGACACAGCGGAGTGATTGGAAATGAACGGGCAAACAACTTGGCTTCAAAGGGCAGAGAACTTCGAGTAATGAACTTGGAAAATTGGAAACCTTTCGAAGCCACGAAAAATTAGTTGAAGCACTGGGCAGTGATGGCTCATAAAACTGTGTGGAATAGCGCAACAGTAGGAGCAACTGCAAAGATACTGTGGGGTGACCCAAATGAAAAGAAAACAAGAAGTCTTCTGAAACTAAACAAGATCGATATTAGTAAGATGATGAGTGTTCCAACGGGACACTCAAGCTTACAAGCACATCTTCATCGCATAGGACTAGCAGGAAACGACGAATGCAGGGCATGCAGAGAAAACATCGAAACGATGGAACATTTTCTGTGTCACTGCCCGGCTTTCACACATTCAAGATCCCAACATTTCGGGTCTGACATATTACCAGACTTGACTCATCTCAGAGAATATGACTGGAAGATACTGAGAAAATTCGTGTCTAGTACCGATTTTCTGTAACTCGTGAGGTATAAAAAGATCATAAATAAGGAGCGCACAACAGGCCGAACCACTGGCTTAAGTGTATGTCCATGGACATGAGACGTTTAAACGTCTCCTCTCTTCAACCTAACCTAACCTAAGGTGATCCAAGTAGAGATACTTTTTTTAATAGCCTTTTTGTGACAGATCACGTGTGAGTCGTGTCATGTTATTTTTGTTAAGTATTGTTTGGCATTTCATCATGGAAAGACTTATGCCTGAACAACGTTTTGACAACAAATTGACAGATTAATTAGTGTAATGTTATAACGGGTGATCCAAGTAGAGATACTTTTTTCAATATCCTTTTTTTGACAGACCACGTGTGAGTCGTGTCACGCTGTCATGTTATTTTTGTTAAGAATTGTTTGGCATTTCATCATGGAAAGACTTACGCCTGAATAACGTTTACGTTATTCTCCAGTTACCAGTCGAAATGCTCGAACGAGTCATCGAACATTGGTCTCAACGGATGGACCATCTGAGACGTAGCCGCGGCCAACATTTGATAGACTTAATCTTCTAAAATAAATGCCAAAGAATGTTCTTTCAAATGATAATTAACATTCCCCATTCAATTTGAATTTTCTGTTTTTTTTTTCTTTAAAAAAGTAGGGAACCTCGAAATGGATCACGATATATTACTTCAAGATTTTATATGAAAAAAAATTTTGCGAGTTTTATAATAAAGTTGTTTAAGGCCTACTCGTATGAGTGATATTAATTGATGTAACGGGTTGCGCGTGACGTATGAGTTATTTAATTTAATTTGAATGAAACAATGGGTTGTATGAGTTATTTTAATTTAAGAACATTTCAGTCGGGTAAACCCACTACGCTATATTCTAACCTAAACATTTTACTGAGTCAATAGACACCCCAAAAGTTATGTAAAAATGCAGAATGTTAAAACATTTAGATGGTTGCTTCAGAAGTTGTGTTCGATTGATTCATGTCATTTTGTGTGAAGGGTACCAGAAGGGTCTTGACAAATATGCCTATTTTGCGCTGAAGAGTAGATACTTCACTGTACGAATTTTAAGTGATGTGCACTGGTACTAAAGTTGTGAGCTATCCAATTTTGTATGATATGTCCATTATGTGTGGGAGGTATCAAAGCGAGTTTAAAAACAACGCACATTTTTCGCTGGGCTGTAGACACTATTAAAGCATTATACGGCACAAAATATCAGGTATTTATATTCACTGGTATTAAGGTTATAAGCAGTTAACTTTTGGTGCAAAATAGTGTCTCTCAGTTTGAGGTATCACAAGGGGCATGTGATACCGACAGACAAACTGTTACTATGTGTGGAATTATGGAAGATTCGGATAAATAGTGTACATAATGATATAGGCGTCACCACGCCCATCTTTCAGATATTACCAATTTTCTATTGATTCACACATACTGTTTCACATATTATTGTGAAATACATCTCCACACCAAATGTGAGCACAATTGGAGCAATGGATATAAACGAGGCCACGTCCACTTTTCCGATCTCTCAAAATAAAATATTTTACAATTTACAAAATACATACATAAAAAAAGTTCCGTTGTATTCTCTTTCAAAGGACGTAAAAATCGGTTAAGCCGTTCCAAAGCAATCAAACATTTCGTAAAACTCAAAAATGTATCCTTTTCAATATTTTTAAAAAATTCACATCAAATTTTCGATTTTTTTAAATAAATCATAGCGATATCTTATTTTCCATTTAGCAACTTTTTAAGAAAAATAAAAATCAAGGTTTATTATTAAAAATTCTGATCCATATGAAAATTTAAGTAGCCTAGATTCAAAGCCGGGTATACAACTATATCTAGTTTTTTTAAGGCTTTACAAGTCTTCCTTTAAGATTACTGCAGAACTTCCATAACCGAAAGATCATTTGTACTTATACAAAATGTTGATATGCGCTCCCTAAAAACGTATTTCAGAAATATTTTATTTATTATTTATATATTTTTTCTCTGAAATTTACTAAATACAAGTTAGGGCTTAAATTGAGGACGTGAAGTTAAAAGTGGTATAGCCAAGACACAACACCAACTATCTGCAGATGCTTAAATTCGGAATATTATAGCCTACTTTTTGTATAATATTTTAGTGAAAATACTTCATATTCATATCCATCCAGCTAATTAGACTACTATATGGAACAAAGAAACTTACATTAATTTATGTATATATATATACTGATATGTATATTTGCAGATAATAATAATTACTAAACAAATTTTATATATTTATTTTTTTTATTGTGAATAAAAAAAATTGCACCGTTTTTTTTTCATAATTAACTTTTCGCCTAATAAAACCTTAACAAAGGTCACATATAAATTAGTTAATCAAAAATTTTTAAATAATTTAAAATTCCCATAGTATTTTATATTTATCATAGGCCGTAATATCCCATCATATATGTATATAAATTATTTTTCTTTCATTCATAATTGGTTTGTGGACATTTGCGTTGGTTTTTATACTGTTCTGGGCTTTCATTGTAAATATATATAGAAAAAAAAATACAAAAATTTAATTAAAAAACAACCCATGAAATTATTTATTAAATACTATTTGTCGTTGTTATTGTTTTAATAGTTTTTATATATTGTTTGTGATACACATACTCGTATGTATACATTGTTTGCCATAAATTTGTCATAATTAATTATTGAAGTATTTCGTTTTAATAGCACAAAAATACAAAAAAATAAACAGGAAACAAGTAGTGCAAACATTTTGTAGCAATACTCGTGTGTACCATATGTATTGTATTGTTTAATACATAATTAGCTGTAAATTATTGCTTTTTCTTTAAATAAAAAAAATTACATAGTTTTTTCTTCCCTCTCTGTGTATGTGCGTGGAAAAATTTACACTAGTAATTATTAAATAGGACATAGTGTCATGACATGAATATTGAAATTGCCTGTTCAAAAGTTACATGTGTCAAGTAGGCCTGGGGGAGTGTTAAATTATTTGTTAAAAAACAAGTAAGAAAGTTTCAGTCGGGTAAACCGACTAAGGCATACCCTCACTTTGTGAGTAATGTAATATTGAATATTACACGAATTATTCTGTCAATTTGTGTGGGAGGTACCAGAATGTTTTTAACAAATACACCTATTTTTCGCTGAACAGTAGATACTTTAAATTCATTGCACTGCGCCGAATTATAAGCGTTTATGTGCACTGGTATAAACGTTACGAGATATTAAATTGTGGTATGATTTGGCAATTTAGTGTGGGAGGTACAAAAAGGGGCGTGGCGATAACGCCCATTTTTCACAGGACTATAGACACTATAAAAACATTACACTGTACAAAATTTCAAGTATTATTATACACTTGTATTAATGTTATAAGCTGTTAACTTTTGGTGCAAAATGGTACCTTTGTGTGGGAGGTACCAAAAGGGGCGTGGCAACAACGCCCATTTTTCTCTGGACTGTAGGCAATATAAAAGCATAACACTGTGCAAAATTTCAAGTATTTTTATACACCGTTATTAATGTTATAAGCTGTTAATTTTTGGTGCAAAACGGTGCATTTGTGTGGGAGGTACCTAAAGGGACGTGGCAACTTCGCCCATTTTTCTCGAGTTAATAGCGACTAATAAACTAATACTATGTGTGGAATTTGAGAAGGTTCGAATAAGTAGTATAGTAGTTATTAAAGAATCAATATTTCACAACATTTTAACCATTTGTGGGGGAGGTACTAGAAGGAGTGGACCAATATGGCCCATCTTCGAACTTAGCCGGAGATAGAACAAAATATTACCACATACCAAATTTGAAGTCAATCGGTTACTCCTTTCGAGAGTTATCGTGCGCACCAGCCAGCAGACACACAGACAGACAGACAGACAGACGGACAGACAGACAGACAGACGGACGGACATTGCTCATTCGACTTAAAATGACCCAAAACGGATTTCCTCCGAACATACTTAGGGTCTTAGATCACTCCTTCGATGTGTTACACTTTTTTCCGTAGCAAATGATATATACCCTCGTCACAGTAAAGTGAGGGTATAATTAATTTATATTGTCGTTAAAAAAACAATCTGATTAAACAAACAATTGACTTTGAAAATCTGGTCATCAGTTTTAGCCAAAAGTTTTTATATAAATTTATATTGATATAGGGCACACATGGGGCCTAGCATATAGTTAGCCCTAGTTAGCCCCCAGAGGAGTACTTTCTCAAATACTCCATTTAAAATATGCAAAATGTGCCCAAGAAAAATTTATATTTTCTTATCAAAGACATCCAATGTTTAGCGCTGTCTTCATTGCTCTTTCAATTGGTATGGGTTTGTGTCTTGGCTATAAACAGCTTTAACTTCCCAACCTTTCTAAAATCGACCATCAATATTTTGCAGACCACTTTAAAATTTGCATTTCCCCTCCCGCTCAAAAGTATGCCACAATTTGTGAAAATTAGCAAAAAATACAATCATGAAAAACAAAACCTTTCATACTATTTAAGTATTAAAATTTCACAACAATAATTTGCAGACCACTTAAAATGTGCAAATCCTCAACTCCCTAAAGTATGCTACACAATTTCCAGGCACAGTATATATAAGTAATGCCTAAATGCATACAACACAGAATTTTTGTGATATACTCTCCGTGTACCGTGCTCTTCTCATCAAAATTTAGCGAGGAAAAAAGGCAGGAAAAAAGAAACTTTCATTTGCAATCAATGAAGCATAAAGGAACTTCAAAGCCATTTAATGTAACATTTTGATAGCCCAGAGTAGTAGAAGGAGGAGCAGGAGCAGGGAGAGGAATGTCCTCCAACATAACCTAACCACATCAGCAAATAGCCTTCCAAACTTTTTGTTCGCCGCAAATGCTTTATCGTGTGTAAAATAAACTTTAATTGCCCTGGAATGTTAGGCACTTAATACTTAACACCAAAAACATAACGGCAAACAAGGATTCCAATGGACTCGTGCAAACTCATGTATACCGACAAATGTAATATTTACGTAAAAATCACCTTTAAAGGTTTCCTTTCGTTCCATATTTCATTAACATTTTCCATTTCCTGTCTCTCCCGCCACAGCCTTGCCTTTGCATGTAACTCTACACAGCATGTAGACACCTTGCCTGGCAGGCACTCCTATGGCTTCTTGCCTCACGCCTCCTTAACACACAGAGAGGTGTCAAATAGCCTTCAAGTTTAATTTTTAAATCTTATGGCAAAAAAAATGACTTGTTTTAAAGCAATTTCAATATTTATGAAAATTATGTTTAACTTTTGTGTTTTTTCGTTTTTCTTTTAAGTATTTACTTATATACATTTACATTTTTGCAAGTAGATTTTGGTACATTTTAACAAAATATTATATCGAGAAATAACTTTTTGTATTTAGCGAAAAAAAAACAGTCGTAATTGTTCTCAATGGTTACAATATTTTCTTTTCTCTCTTTTTCTTCGTCTTTATTATTACAGGTTTCAGACACCAATAAAAGCCTTCGCCTGCCTAACAACACCAAGGTGAGTGTTAAGGAAAAAAAACAAATATTTAAAAAATATAGAATTATTTTGAAGGGTATTGTAAATTTGCAAAATTAATATACATATATTATGTTAGCAAAATCTATTTTAAATAGGGTTCTGCACGTATTTGGGAAAGGAGTTTTTCAATGATATATATTTTCATAACATTTGAAGGCACTAAACTTCCGAAAAGCGTACCACAAAATAACGGTAGGGCCTGTCATATTATAACAGTACTACACAAATTTTTGTGGTACACATTTCGGGTTTTTAGTTCTATCGAATCGTAATAAAAAAAATAGGAAATACTTAAAAAATATAAAATTATTTTGAGAAGTATTGAATTTTTGAAAAATTAATATATATTAAATTATATAAATCTATTATAAATATGGTTCTGCACGTATTTGGGAAAGGAGCTTTTCATTGATATATATTTTCATAACATTTGATGGCACTAAACTCCCGAAAAGCGTACCACAAAATAACGGTAGGGCCTGTCATATTATAACAGCACTACACAAATTTTTGTGGTACACTTTTCGAGTTTTTAGTTCTATCGAATTGCAATAAAATGTATATCTATAGAATGCTATTACTCTAAAGACGTGCAGAACTTTGTTTATAATTGAGTATCCAATTCATAGTACCCAAGAAGTTAAAATAAAAATTTAACAAAACATGTGCTATAGAGGAGGTATAACTAATCTAAGTTAAAATATGTGTTTTAATAAATAATATTATAAATTACCAAAATCTGTTATAAATATGGTTCTACATGTCTCTGGTTAAGAGACTTTACATTAATATTGATATTATTAATATTAGAAAGCATTAAATCCCCAAAATTTGTACCACAAAAAAATCAGTAGGGTCTGTCCCATCATAATTGCCCTGTATTAATTTTTGTGGTACACGTTTCACATTTTAAGTGCAATCAAAACGTAAAAGAATGTTTATCAATAGAAAGCTACTACTTTAAAGATCTGCAGAATCATAATATCATAGTACCCACGGGTTTAGATACATTACAAACGAACATAAGCAATAAAAAGGAGTTTAAAAAATGTATGTTTAAATATGTTATTTTAATATGGTTCTGCACGTCTTTGATGCATGACCTTTCAATAAATATTTATTTTATTAATATAAGAAAGCACTAGAAATCCGATGTGTGTACCACAAAACTCGACAGGGCCCGTCATATTATGAATACATTGGTGGTACACATTTCGGGTTTTTAGTTCTTTTGAATCGTAATAAAATGTATATTTGTAGAAAGTTACTTATCTAAATACGTGCAGAACCCTATTTATAATTGATTGTGGTATTTCGTAGTACCAAAGAAGTTAAAATACATTTTTAATAAAACAAATCATAGTTTGTTTTACCAATGAAATTAAAAATCACCAAAACCTATATGTAAATATGGTTTTGCACGTCTTTGGTGAAGGAGCTTTCCATTGACATCCATTTTATTAATATAAGAAAGCACTAAAACTCCGAAAGGTGTACCACAAAAATTGTTAGTACCCGTCATATTTGTATTGCTCTACCAGAACTTTTGTGGTACAAGTTTCAGGTTTTAAGCTCTATTAAATAGTAATAAAATGTATATCTATAGAAAGCTATTACTCGAAAGACTTGCAAAACTATGTTTATAATTGATTGTGGTAATTCATAGTACCCAAGAAGTTAAAATACATATTTAATGAAACAAATCGAAGTTTAAATAGGTATTTTAGTAAATTACATTATAAATTACCAAAACCTATTATAAATATGGTTCTGTACGCCTCTAGTTAAGGGAATTTCCGTTCATATCCATTTTATTAATATAAGAAAGCATTCAAAATGCGAAATGTGTACCACAAACATCGACAAGGCTAGTCATATTATAATAGCCACACATGATTTTTGTGGTACACATTTCAGGTCCTTAGTGCTATCAAATCGTAATAAAATGTATACCAATAGAAGGTTACTGATCTAAAGAAGTGCAGAATGCATGCAGTTAATATGAATTTATAATGAAAGCATTACAAATGGAAAATCAAATCACAGTTTTAATTGCTGTTTTAGTGAGTGATTTTATAAATTGTCAGAACCTATTTTAAATACAGTTCTGCATGTCTCTGGTGCAGGAGCTTTCTATTGATATTTGGTTAATTGATATAATAAAGCTCTAAAAACCCAAAATGTGTACCTCAAAAAAATCGGCAGATCCTGCCATGCCCTACAAGAATTTTTGTGGTACACTTTTTAATACTTTACTGCTATCAAATCCTAATAAAATATATACCTATAGAAAGCTACTTCTTTAAAAACGTGCCAACAAAATTCTAATTTATTTTGATAATAATATGCCGAAAGGTAATTAAAAATGTTTGCTACAAGAAACGTTAGCTACACGAAGTTCTGTGGTACACATTTCAGATTTTTACTGCTCGCAAATGTTATGAAATTACATATCTGAAGACGTGCATCTAAAGACGTTTTATCTAAAGACGTGCATAATCATATGAACAAGTTATTCTGAAAATTTATAATAGTAGGCAGAACGATTATTCAGAATATTATGAAACCAGAAGAAAAACAATTATGTTATGGTTTTCTTTTTAATTGGTCTAAGAATAATTTTACAAATAAAGTTCTCCACTTCTTTGTGCAACATTTTTGCGGTACATATTTCAGGTCTTTAGTGCTATAAAATCTTAATAAAATGTATACCAATAGAAGGCTACAACTCTAGAGATGTGCATAAATCATTTAGTTAATATACATTTTTAATGAAACATAAGCTGTACAAAGACGTTAAAATATCGAAGTTTTAATTGGTATTTTAGTAAGTGTTGTTACAAATTGCCCAAAACATATTTAAAATATAATTCTGCACATCTCTATTAAAGTAGCTTTCCATTGATATTTAATTAATTAATATTAAAAAGCTCTAAAAACCAAAAATGTGTACCACAAAAAAATCGGCAGGTCCTGCCATGTTATAATTGCCCTACAAGAATTTTTGTGGTACACTATTTAATACTTTACTGTTTTAAAGTCCTAATAAATTGTAAATCTGTGGAAAGCTTAATCTCTAAAGATGTGCAGCACTATAATAATAATTTATTTTAATAATTAATAATAATAAAATTAAGAAGAAATTTTAGCTTCACGAACTGTTGTGGTACGATCACATGTTCTATTGATGCATATTTCATAAACATTTTAAAGCACTAAAATCAAAAAAATCGGCAGGGTCTCTCATATCGTATGTGTTCTGCATTAATTTTTGTGGTACACATTTCGGATTTTAAGTGTAATAAAATCATAAAAAATGCATATTAATACCTAAGAATGTGCAGAATCATATTATCATAGTACCCACGAAGTTTATATACATTTTTAAAAGAACATAAGCTACAAAAATTTAAATTGAAAATTTCTACAAATCTATGTTTAAATAGGTGTTTTAGTAAGTGATATTACAAATTGCCAAAACCTATTTTAAATACTCGTATAATTCTGCACGTCTCCGGTGAAGAAGCTTTCAATTGATATAGGGTTAACGTAAATTCTTAAAATCTAAAAACCTTAAATGTGTACCACAACAAAATCGGCAGTTCCTGTCATATTATAATTGCCCCACAAGATTTTTTGTGGTACACTTTTCAATACTTTACTGCCATTAAATCCTAATAAAATGTATACCTATAGAAAGCTACTTCTCTAAAGATGTGCAGAACTATAATTATAATTTATTTTGATAATTAATAGTATGCAGGTTATTAAAAATGTTTGATAAAACGTTAGCTACACAAATTTTTGTGGTACACATTTCTTCAGCTTTTTCTCTTAAGACGTGCAGAACCATATGAATAATATATTCTGAAGATCTATAACAGTAGGCAGAAATGTTATTCAGAAATTAATTTATGAAACAAGACGAAAAACAATCATGTTATGAATTTCCTTTTAATTGATCTAAGAATAATTTTGTAAATAAAGTTCTGCACGTCTTTGTGGAAGAAGCTTTCCATTGATACATATTTCATTAACACTTTAAAGCACTAAAATTCCGAAAAAAAGGCAGTAGGGTCATATATATTGCAATATGCCTAATCGATTTTTTGTAGTACATATTTTATATCTTTAGTGCTATTAAATCATAATAAAAAATAACCCTATAGAAAACTATTTCTCTAAAGACGTGCAGAACTATATTTATAATTGATTATGGAAATAAATAGTACCCACGATGTTAATATACATTTAATGAAACATGTGCTATACAAAGGAGAAACAAAATCTATGTTTTAACTACCGAAACCTGTTATAAATGTGGTTCTGGAGGTCTTCTTCATATAGTTTTTTTATGAGCTCACACAAAATTGTTTTGTAAATTATATTTATAATTGCCAATAATCTGTTTTAAATACAGCTCTGCACGTTTGAAGAAGCTTTCATTGCTATATGTTCTGTTAACATTTGGAAGCACTAAAACTCCAAAATGTGTACCACAAAAACTCGGTAGGTGCTATCTCATTGTACTTACCCTAATCGATTTTTTGTGGTACACATTTCAGATCTTTAGTACTCACCAATGTTATTCAAAGGTATATCAATGGAAACCTATCACCTAAAGACGTGCAGATATGTATTTATAATTTATTTCGCTAATATTTAAGATCTACGAAATCAATTAAATTTTTTTTGGTACACATTTAGGGCCTTTTTGGCCATGAAGTCCTCATAAAATGTATATCAATAGAAAGTATTTTATCCAAAAACATGTTAAACAATGTTTATAATTTAGTTTGGTTGTTCATAATATCCAGTGAGTTAGTTGAACTTGTTCATGAAACCAGAAGAAGATCAAGAATGTTAGGAATTTCTTCTGAACTCATCGAAAAATTATTTTGGAAAGAATATTATAAATAACCAAAGCGTATTATAAATATAGATCAGCATGTCTTGGGTGAAGGAGATTTCCATTGATAAATGTTCTATTAACATTTTAAAGCACCAAAACCACCAAATGTATCTCAAAAAATCGGTAGGTTCTATCTTATTGTACCTCAAACTTTTGTGGTACAATTTTTAGATATTTAGTACTTAGAAATGTTAAGCAAGGGTATGTCAACTGAAAGCTCTTTCCCTAAAGGCGTGCAGAAATTTATTTATAATTTATTATGTCAATTTTTAAAATACACAAATAAATTTCAAGTTTTTGTAAAACCTGATTTTGAATTGATACTTTTAGGGCCCTTAGTGCGCTCAACTGCACACAAAATTTATACATCAATGTAAATCATTTTCTTCAAAGACATGTAAAACAATATTTATAATTTATTTTGATAGTTTATTATGCGATTATACAGAAAGTTTTTTTTTACAATTTTTATAAATCAAAGAAAAAATCAAGGGTTTTTGAGTTTCTACTGAACTCATTTAAAAATAATATTGTAAATGTTATTACTAATTAACAAGATATGTTACAAACACAGTTCTGCACATCTATGGAGAAAAAGCCTTCCATCGATATAAATTTTATCAAAATTTAAATGCTCCAAAATATCTCAATGTGTACCACAAAAATTTCGTATGGCGCAGGATTTATAACAAATTTTTATTAATTTTAGAAATATTAAATATAATCAAAATAAATTACATATACGTTTGAGCACGCCTTTAGGGATACGGCTTTTCATTTATATACTTTACATTAACATTTGAGATAAATGAACCCCCTTTATGTGTACCACAAAAAATCGGTAGGTCCTGTCTTATTGTACTGGCCCTACTCGACAGTTTGTGGTACTCACAAAAGTCAAACAAAATGTATCAATGGAAAGCCCTTTCCCTAAAGGAATATTTTTAATATCCACGAGATTAATTTCAATTGTTCATGAAACCAACCCTAGACTAATTTTTGTGGTACACATTTAGTGCTCTTTAGCCTTAACATCTTCATAAAATGTATATCAGTTGAGGCTATTTTTTCAAAGACATGTAGAACAATATTAATAGTTTTTTTTTGATAACTCGTAATACGAATATCCAGAATTTTTTATATTATTTTTATGAAACCAGAAAACGATCAAGAATATTTGGAGTTTCTTCTGAACTCATCCAAAAATACTATTACTACTACTACTATTTCTATTTAACAAGATATGTTATGAGTACAGTTCCTGCACATCTCTGGAGAAAAAGCTTTCTATTGAAACGAATTGTATTAGGATTGAAAGGCTCCAAAATCCCTAAATATGTACCACAAAAATTTGGTCCGACGCAATATTTACAATATATTGCAATTAATTTTAGAAATATTAAATATAATCCAAATAAACTATATATATAGGTTTCTGCACGCCTTCAGCGAAGGAGCTTTCTATTGATATACTTTTCATTAGCATTTAGGAAAACGAAAGACCCGAAATGTGTACCACACATAGTCGATATGTCCTGTCTTACTGTACTGACCCTACCGAAATGTTTGTGGTACACATTTCAGATCTTTAGGACTCAAAAAAGTCAAACAAAATGATATCAATGGAAAACCCTTTCCCCAAAGACGTGCAGAAAATATCTATAATTTATTTTGATTATTTTTCATATTCTTAAAATGAATTTTAAATTTTTCATGAAACCTGCCCAAGACCAAAGCCTTTAAATCTTAATAAAATTTATGTAAGTGGAAGACATGTTGAAGAATATTAATAATTTATTTGATAATTCATAATACGAATAACCAGAATTTTTCTTAATTTTTTTTAACCAGAGAACAATCAGGAATATTTGGGGATTCTTCTGAATTCATCCAAAAATAATATAGTAAACATTATTACTACTTACCACGATATGTTATAAATATAGTTCCGCATATCTACGGAGAAAAGCGTTTCCATTGATATAAATTTTATTACGATTTAAAGTTTGGAACTTGGAATCCCCAAAATATGTACCACAAAAATTTCGCATGGCGCAGGTTTTATAACATATTTAAATTAGTTTTAGGAATAGTAAAAATAATCTTAATAAATTATAAATAAGTTTCCGCACGCCTTCAGGGAAAGGGCTTTTCATTGATATAATTTCCTTAGCCTTCGGTAAAACGAAAGACCCGAAATGTGTACCACAAAAAATCGGTAGGTTCTTTCTTATTGTACCGACCCTACTCAAATTTTTGTGGTACACATTTCAGACCTTTAGTACACACAAATGTTAATAAAGATAATATTATTGGATAGCTCTTTCACTAGAGATGTGCAGAAATATATTTCTAATTTATTTTCTAAGATCTACGTAATTAATCTAAATTTTTCATGAAACCTGCATTAGAATAATTTCTATGGTACCCTTATAGCGTTAAAAATCTTCATACAATGTATATCAATAAAATATAAATATATTTAATATTTATAATTTATTTTGTTTGTTATAATATTCAAATAGTTTAATTTTTTCATGAAACCAGAAGAAGAACAAGTTTGTAAATAGTTTGTTCTAAACTAGTCTAAAAATAATTTTGTAAAGAATATTCTAAATAACCTCATCATATTATAAATATAGTTCTGCACGTCTTTGGGGAATGAGATTTCCATTGATGTATGTTCCGCTAACATTTGCATGCTTTAAAACCGCGATATGTTTAACACAAAAAATCGGCAGGTCCTGTTTTATTGTACCGGCCGTACTAAAATGTTTGTGGTACACATTTCAGATATTTAGTACTCACAAATGTTAATCAAAAGTATATGAATGGAAAGCTCTTTCTCCAAAGACGTGCAGAACAATATTTACAATTTATTTTGATTATTTTTTATATCCACAAAATTAATTAAATTTTTTATAAGACCTGCGTTGTACTATATATTATTGTTACACATTTAGGGCACTCAAATATTCATAATTAATGGAATGCTCCATATATTAACGGAATACTTTTTTCTTCAAAGACATGTAGAACAGTATTTGTACTTAATCTTGATGAAAGTTGTTAAATTTTTTATGAAACCAGAAAATGATCAACGATGTTTTGGGTTTCTCCTGAACTCATCCAAAATAATAGTGTAAACATTATTACTAATCAAAAAGACATTTGATAAATACATTTCTACACATCTCTAGAGAAATTTGATATACATTTTCTTGAGATTTAAAGACTCTAAAAGCCCTAAATGTGTACCACAAAAATTTAGTACGGCGCAGGTTTAAGTTAATTTAATAGTTAATTTTAGGAATATTAAATATAATCAAAATAAACAACAAATAAGTTTGTGCACACCTTTAGGGAAAGAGCTTTTCATTGATATACTTTTTAATTAACATTTGGGATAACTAAAGTCCCGAAATGTGTACCACAAAGAACGGGTGGTTCTGTCTTATTGTACTGGCGCTACTCTAATGTTTGTGGTACACTTTTCAGATCTTTATTACTCACAAATGTTAATCAAATGCATATCAATGAAAAGCTCCTTCTCCAAAGATGTGCAGAAACTTATTTATAGTTGATTTTGATTATTTTTTTAATAGCCAAAAAATTAATAAAATTGTTCATGAAAACTGCCCTAGACAAATTTTTGTGGTACACATTTATGACCTTTAGAGCTTTTTGATTGTAATAAAATGTATAGCAATGGAAAGTTTTTTCGCCAAAGGTGTGCAGAAGCATATTCATAATTTATAAAATCCACAAAGTTTATGTCAATTATTGATTGAAACCAAAAAAAGAGGAAGGTGTGGTTTTCCATTGAACTCTTCCACGTGTAAAAATGGAAGTTTCTTTCTGATACATTTGTTATGTTCTGTATGTTAATGACTCAAAAAATAATAGAAAAACAATTTTTTGGTTAGATTTTTTTCAATTTCTTTTAGAGTTTTACTTTTCGGGATTGACAATTTGTTATTGTTTGATTAGACGAGTATTTTAGAGATAGATACAGCTTATCAAGTTATTATTTGATCTCAATATCAAGACATATATAGAGATGTGCTACCTTGGATCGTTTTGGAAAATATATATCAAGATAACTATGCTGACTGCAAATTGCCTCAAAACAGATTTAAAATCGGCACAGTGGCTCAACTATAGGGGACACAAACAATTAATTTAATGATTAAAAAAATATATTTTTTTTTGATATTTTGGATATATTTGAATACTCAACTACATTAAAAATATGTTTCGGCACATCTTGTGGAAATAGGCTTTTTATTGATATACATTTTGTTACCTTTTGGGGGCACTCTGGGACCTCAAATTGTACCACAAAAATCAGTGTAGAGCTTTTATTTTCAAATAATCATATGTGCCGTGCGATTATGCTCTGCCACACAGCTATGCTCAGAAAAATATCACAATGTCTATATCAAAAACTAAGCTTTTGTAATACATATACCTATTTCTATTCCCCCCTGCTATAGTTTAGCCTTAAAACTGTTTTGGCAGGGCCAAGAAGAGCAAAAAAAAGTAACCAAAAACATTTTAGAAGTTTTATGGCAATTTATGCTTCCTTGCCGGAAGTTGTTAAAATTACTGCACTACATGCACTTTGCTCTGTTAGAAACAGGTTTAGTGGCTTTAACAGCGGTGGTGGTGGCAATAACAGTAACAGTTACTGCTGCTGCTGTGGCTACCGCTACAAGGACCCACACTTGTATAGGAGTGCATTAAGTGGTGGTGGTAGTCTAAAAATTGCGTGTATAACGGTGTTATTTCAATTCTGTGTTTTTCGTTTTTTTTTTGGTTATATCAGAATCTTATGTCCTTTACTCGTTTTGGGCCAAAAAAAGAAACAACAAAAGAAGTCTCTCCGGATAATGTGGTAACACAGGTTGCAGCTGAGCCAAAGGCAGACAGACAGTCGAGCAGACGGACGGACAAAGGACAACTAACACCACCAACAGAAAAAAATATACAGGACTATTACTAACACACTTTTAGCAAGTCGTAGTACATAGTAGTCGAAGAAGAAGAAGATACATTACATATACATACGCATACATACATGGTAGTGCTGAAGCCAAAAAAGAACCGAAAATGAAACACGAACATATAGAAACTGTAGAGGGGAAACCCAACACTCCTCAATACCTACATCGTTGACTGACATAGTATTTGGCAATAGTCATAAAAATCTACACCTTTAAAAGCCATAAAATTGTAACAGCAAGAGCAACGTGCTTACAGTGTTTCACAGATGCAAAACATGCGATATTTTAAATAAATATGTAAATAACGCAAATTGCAATGCACACATTAACGAATCCTTAACAATATGAAAGACAATTAGAAAATAAAACTATCGTAATTTATAGTTTTCCTATATCAATTCCCTAAATGGAATAAATTTGATATGAATTGGGGGTATTGTACGATTTTGTATTATTTAATACGATTTGGTCTCTTTGTGTGGGAGCTAACAAAGGGGTGTGGCAATTACGCCCATTTCTCTCGAAATTTTAGACACTATGAGAGCAAAGCACTGTCCACAGAATCAAGTGTTTAAGTGTTCTGGTTTTAAATATAGGAGTTATTCAAAAAGGTTTTTTTCCAAAAGTATGAAATCAACATAAAAATTATAAATTCCTAACAAATTATCTAAAATACTGAAATTAATATATGTATTTGGTCATTAGGAACACTGTGCTTACTGTAGCTTATACGTTTACACTTTTAGGATTTCCACCAGTACTTATATAATACCTACACACACATACTTACATGCGAATACCACTAACCACAACAACAAAAATCCACTTCTATATAAAACCTATCGGAGTTGAAAGGCAAAGAATAAACCTATGAAGGAAAAAAGTATCATATAACTGCAGCATGACTCAACATTGAAAAGAAATAACTGCTCTCCCCTTACCTATACCCCTCCCCCGAAAAAAGGATCAAAAGAATAAAGGGGAAATGTTGCAAAATACTTCGAAAACAGACACAAATTACTTTCGTTTGGTGGTGTTATGTCGGTTCTTTTCTTCCAAATTTGCGGTCAATGTTCCATGAGGGGATTTTTAGAGCCGACAGATACAATGTTTTTGGCAAAAACTATGCTATGAAATTTAAACAAAAAATACAAAATGTCCAAATGTAGGCAATAATAGCGTTATACATATAAATTTGTGAATGAAATCGATACTGAAGTCATCGACAATTGAAGCAAGTTTTTGAAGATCTAAAATTTGGGGTTTAGAATTTTTTTTACAAAATTTATATTTGTACACAAGTGCACTTTCCATTCACAGTAAGGTAAAATTGATTAAAAATTGATTTTTCAAAGAAAACATTTCTGCCCAAAGCTATGCTATGGAATTTAAATAAATTATTGAATACCTAAATGTAGACAGCAATTTTCCATAAATACAATTTCTAATAAATTCTCCATAAATAAAAAAATTCTAAGAAATTTTCAATATATACAAAATTTTCCATAAATACAAAAATTTTAAGACATTTTCTTTAAATAAAAATTTTGAAGAAATTTTCTATAAATACAAAATTTCGAAGACATTTTCTATAAGAACAAGAAAAATTTAAAAATCCAAAATTTTATAGAAATAAAAAAGAAAGTGAGTGTAATCGAAAATTTCTCAGAAATTTCCTATAAATAAATAATTTCACAAAAAATGTTCTATAAATAAAAAAACTCAGAAATTTTCTACAAATAAAAAATTTCTCAGAAATTTTCTATAAACAAAAAATTTCTAAGAAATTTTGTATAAATAAACAAAATCGAAGAAATTGTCTCTAAATACAAAATTTCTCTGTAATTTTCCATAAATAAATAATTTCTCAGCAATATTCTATAAATTCAAAATTTCTCAGCAATATTCTATAAATTCAAAATTTCTCAGCAATTTTCTATAAATACAAAATTCATCAAAAATTTTCTACAAATACAAAATTCATCAAAAATTTTCTACAAATACAAAATTCCTCAGAAATTTTCTATTAATACAATATTCCTCAGAAATTTTCTATAAATACAACATTTCTCAGAAATTTTCTATAAATATAAAATTTTTAAGAAATTTTCTATAAATACAAAAATTTTAAAAAATTGTCTATAAATATAAAATTTCTAAGAAATTTTCCAAAGATATAAAATTTCTAAGAAATTTTCTATAACTATAAAATTTCTAAGAAATAAAAATATTTTCTACAAAATACAAAATTTTTCAGAAATTTTCTATAAATATAATATTTCTAAAAAATTTTCTACAAATATAAAATTTCTAAGAAATTTTCTACAAAATACAAAATTTCTCAGAAATTTTCTATAAACAAAAAATTTCTAAGAAATTTTGTATAAATAAACAAAATCGATGAAATTGTCTCTAAATACAAAATTTCTCTGTAATTTTCCATAAATAAATAATTTCTCAGCAATATTCTATAAATTCAAAATTTCTCAGCAATATTCTATAAATTCAAAATTTCTCAGCAATTTTCTATAAATACAAAATTCATCAAAAATTTTCTACAAATACAAAATTCATCAAAAATTTTCTACAAATACAAAATTCCTCAGAAATTTTCTATTAATACAAAATTCCTCAGAAATTTTCTATAAATACAACATTTCTCAGAAATTTTCTATAAATATAAAATTTTTAAGAAATTTTCTATAAATACAAAAATTTTAAGAAATTGTCTATAAATATAAAATTTCTAAGAAATTTTCCAAAGATATAAAATTTCTAAGAAATTTTCTATAACTATAAAATTTCTAAGAAATAAAAATATTTTCTACAAAATACAAAATTTTTCAGAAATTTTCTATAAATATAATATTTCTAACAAATTTTCTACAAATATAAAATTTCTAAGAAATTTTCTACAAAATACAAAATTTCTCAGAAATTTTCTACAAAATACAAAATTTCTCAGAAATTTTCTACAAAATCAATAATTTTCTATAAATATAAAATTTCTAAGAAATTTTCTATAAATATAAAATTTCTAAGAAATTTTCTATAAATATAAAATTTCTAAGAAATTTTCTATAAATATAAAATTTCTAAGAAATTTTCTATAAATATAAAATTTCTAAGAAATTTTCTATAAATACACAATTTCGAAGAAATTTTCTATAAATACAAAATTTCTCAGAAATTTTCTATAAATACAAAATTTCTCAGAAATTTTCTATACATAGAAAATATAAAATAATAAATAAAATAAATAAAAAATTTTTCACAAATTTTCTATAAATAAATTTTTTTTCGCAAATTTTCTATAAAAAAAATTCTAAGATATTTTCTATAAATACAAAATTTTCTATAAATACACAATTTCTATAAATACAATTTCTAAGAAATTTTCTATAAATATAAAATTTCTAAGAAATTTTCTATAAATATAAAATTTCTAAGAAAGTTTCTATAAATATAAAATTTCTAAGAAAGTTTCTATAAATATAAAATTTCCAAGTAATTTCTATAAATATAAAATTCCTATGAAATGTTCTATAGATGCAAAATTTCTCAGAAATTTTCTATAAATACAAAATTTCTCAGAAATTTTCTATTAATACAAAATTTATAAGAAAATGTCTATAATATAAAATTTTTAAGAAAATTGTCTATAATATAAAATTTCTAAGAAAATTTTCTATAAATATAAAATTTCTAAGAAATTTTCTATAAATATAAAATTTCTAAGAAATTTTCTATAAATATAAAATTTCTAAGAAATTTTCTATAAATATAAAATTTCTAAGAAATTTTCTATAAATATAAAATTTCTAAGAAATTTTCTATAAATATAAAATTTCTAAAAATTTTCTATAATTGTAAAATTTCTAAGAAATTTTCTGTAAATATAAAATTTCTAAGAAATTTTCTATAAATATAAAATTTCTAAAAATTTTCTATATATGTAAAATTTCTAAGAAATTTTCTATAAATACAAAATTTCTCAACAATTTTCTATAAATACAAAATTTCTCAGCAATTTTCTATAAATACAAAATTTCTCAGAAATTTTAAATAAATTCAAAATTTTTTGGCATTTTTTATAAATACAAAAAAATTTCTTAGAAATTTTCTTTAAATAAAAAATTTCTAGGAAATTTTCTTTAAATAAAAAATTTCTAGGAAATTTTGTATAAATACAATATTTTTAAAAAAGTTTCGATGAATTAAAAGTTTCCTTGAAATTTTGTATGAATTCATGTCTTTAAAAAAATGTCTATGAATACAAAATGTCTCAGGAATTTCGAATTTATAAAAAAATTTCTAGGAAATTTCCTATTACATTTTTTATAAATACAACATTTCTCAGAAGTTTTCTATCACTACCAAATTTCTGATAAATTTTCTATAAATACAAAATTTCTAAGAAACTCCCTTAAAACTCCTTTAAAAAAAATTTCCTATAAATATAAAATTTCTTAAAAAAATCATTTTGAATACAAAATTTCTAGAAAATTTCCTATAACTAAGAAATTTCTAGTAATTTCCCTATTAATACAAAATTTCTTTAAATTTTCTATAAACAAAAAATTTCTTTAAATTTTCTATAAACAAAAAATTTCTGAGACATTTTCTATTAACTAAAAATGTCATAATTTTCCAACCAAGTCATGGTCAAATATTTTATGGTGGCATTTGCCAGGTATCCATTAAGCAAATTTATGGGTTATTTTGTCAATTATGCGTTACAGACTTCTTTGCAAAGTTTACTTACATATTCTCTTTATGTTCTTGCCAATTATTGGTTTCCTCGCATCCCCATAAAGTATACCACATTTGTTACTTAACCTTTTCTTGCATTACCCCCAAATGTATGCTATGCTTTGTTAGAGCTTTTGATAATGAACATTAAATTCTTTTTAATGTCCTTTTTAGATTTCATTTTTGGTGGACACTTTTCAGCGTTAAAACTTTGTGCCTTTATTATTTCTCACTGCAATAGATATTTATTGCAAAAGTTTTCTCAACTTTTTGGCACAAATTGTCAATTAATGTCCCTAATGTATTCTGCAGTTTATGACAGAAACTTTGGGGAAACAGTGGTCATCAAATGCGTCAGGGGAATAAATGACAATGATTAATTTCTTTATTTGAGAAGAAATACTGATTATAGAAGAGGTTATGGGTAATTACAATATTTCTAAAGCTGGGAAATCCAGATAATTAAAAGCTTAATCTATTCATAGTATTTTATGAGTTCTGCGTCAGTGTTTTCTCCTAAAGGTATGCAATTATTATTTAAAAATTCAGAAATATTAAGTAGAAAAAATAATGTTAAATCTCTGAACTTCTTCAAAAGTTGCTACAAAGCCATTCCCATGTATATTGTTTAATAGTTACAAAAAATTCTAATTAATATAATTTTCTATTTATGAAAAAATGCATAGCTTTTTGAAATGTTCTGCTGTGTCATTTCTAAGCCCCTTGATTTAATAATACACTACCCCAAAGTATGCAGCAACCACATGTCAATGATTTAATAATCCTTTGCCTCAAAGTAGTCACCAGAAGCGCTGTGAATGTCTGCCCCTAAATATATACATTTATTATTTTAAAATCCATCCAACACTTTAACAGATGAGGTGTTATTTTAATTTTTCATTTTGTTTTTCCGACAAAAAAAAACAAAAAAGCGTACTTTATTGTTATGATTTATCGCATGTCATTGAGTCCTTTTCATTAAGCGATTAACACATTACATTCGATAAAAATCTCGGTGGCAAGCAAAAACAACAACAGAAAAAAATAGTTACATTTTAACTATGGCCAACCAGCTCCACGACAACAGATCCTTGGTGAGATTGAAAGAGCGGGTCGGGGCGGGGGGCTGGTTGGTCATTAAGTGCATGCATATGTGCATAAAATTATTGTTATTACCACAAACGAACGAAAGAAAAAAACTTTGTAAACGCCAAGAACGACAGCGATACCGGCAGTTGCGTTAACATCAGAAAACAACGCGACACGCTGCGTTTATTTTGCGGATGCCATTCATGTTTCATGTAAACGAACACGCGGTTAGCAGGTCAGTGGTGACAGCAATTATACAATAAATACAGAGAGTGCCTAAAAAACTGACAGACAAGTTTAATTTTTCAAAATAGTGGAGGGCTAGTAATAAAATGCATTAAACTTAGGGTTGTTTTCAGTTAACAGGCCATGTTATAGCCTAGACAAAAACCTTCCATGCGATAGCTCAACACCCTTAAAACATGCTTTGATATTTTTCATCAAAAATCATGGAAGATATTTGATGAAATTTTATATATCGATAGGAATTTGTATATAGAATATGATAGTTTTCATCTTCAGGTTTATTCAAGATTATAGCATCAAGAAGATTCCAGAATCAACTTTTAGACAACTCCGCTCCCTTAATATATGCTATACTTTTGAAGCGATTTAGCCACGATTGAACCACTTTCAAATATATTTCCTCCCTTAAGATAGGCAATATTTTACGACGATATTATATATAATAATAGCTAAGACTAAACCTCTCCCTAGGATTTGCTATATTTTATAATGGTTTTATATATAATAAAAGCCCAGACTAAATCCCTTTCAAAAAGATCAGCTCCGCTAAGATATAATAATTATATTATTTGCCATAGACTTCTTTTTGACGTTCCCTGTACCAACACTCACCAACTGCATTGGGTCTGTTTGGTGGGTGTACGAGTATTTGGCCGCTTTGTACGCCTCATATGAACTGAAACAAATTGGCCATAAACATTACGGTTATATTCCTATTATTATTCCCCAGAGACGCCTACTATCAGCACGCGTACGAGTTCTTTTTTTTTTGTACAACAAAAAATCTGCGCGAACCAGAAGAGAAAACCGCAAATTAAATTAAATATTATAACAAGATATGACACTCAGAATAAATGTAAATAAATTTAATTTTATTGAATTTCTTACATAATTTATTTATTATAAAAATATCTAGAAAAAAATGGATTATAAATTTATCATTTAGAGCAATTATTTGGAATATATTTTAATATTTTCAAAATTTTGTTAAGAAATTTGTAAAATTAAATTTTATTGAATTTCTTTAGTCTTCTATTATATACAAAAAATGGCTTTCTAATGTAGAAAAATACTAAACCATTGTTTAAGAAATTTTTATTTTTTTTGAAAATATCAAAAACAAATTTTAAAACTTTCTGTAAATTACAATTGTATTTCTTAAGTAATTTATTTATGAGGAAAATAAATAATACATTGTCAATATCCTTATTACAATAATTACTTCAGTCGAATTATTAGAATATATACGCACAGCCAAATATCATTAAACGAGAACTGTTTGCTAAATAAGAATATTTACAACGGGAGTTTGGTGGCTCCCGAAACAGATCTGTCTATCCAACCATTACAACCACCCCCAATACATGTCACTTACTACTTATTTATTTTTTAACATAGTTGTTTTCATATATTGAAAACAACAATAACGATCTAGGTGCAGAAACACAATATGTTCGTACAAATCAATAAAAAAATATTTTTATGAAATTGTTCATAAATAATATATTTTCTACAAAAAATAAATAAATAAATAAAAAAAAAGTTGAAATGTTCTGAAGATTAGAAAAAAAAATTACAAAATTTCTTAGAAATCTATAAAAACAAAATTTCCCTGTAAACCTATTTTTAATAAATTTTTTATAAATAACATATCTTCTATCAACTACAAATTTTCTACGAATAAAAAATACAAAAATTCTTAAACAATCTATAAAAACATTTTCTTAGGAAATTTTTATAAATAAAAATATTTCTACGAAATATAAATACAAAATTTCTAAGAAATTTTCTATAAATTAAAAATTCTAAGAAATTTTCTATAAATAACATAGTTTCTATAAACAAAAAAATTCTAAAAATGTTCTACAAATTAAAAATACAACCTTTCTAAAAATCTGTAGAACAATTTTTTTTGTAAACTTTTTTAAATAAAAAAAAATTCTAAAAATATAAATTATATTTTTATATAAAAATATAAAAAATTATGAGAAATTTTTATAAATTCAGAATTATATAAATACGAAATTTTCTAAGAAATTGTAAATTAAAAAATATTCTAAATAAAATACAAAATTGAAAAAATCTACAATTACAATTTTTTTTGGAAATCTATAAATACAAAATTTTTGTAAAAACAAAGTGCTAAGAATTTTTCTATAAATTACATATTTCCTATAAACAAAAAATTCTACAAATAAAAAATACACAATTTCTAAAAAAATCACTAAAAACTATTTTTTAGGCACTTTTCTATAAATAAAAAACCTCAGAAATATAAATACAAAATTTCTTAGAAATTTTCTATAAATTACAAATCTTAAGAATTAAGAGCCCATGTTTGGAATATCTTCTAATATTTTCAAAATTTTTTTAAAGAAATTTTATTTTAGAAAATCTTGTTTATGGGAAATGTTTTTAACGTTTTTTTAAATGGATAAAATGTTTCATTTTCTATTATATAAAGGGTGGGCCATTTAAAATTTGAATTACCGATTTGAACTACCGATTAATTTGACTTGTGATTTGAGCCCTTTGGATTATTTTATTAAAAAACCTCAGAAATATTAATACACAATTTCTAAGAATTTTTCTATAAATTACAAATTTTAAGAATTCGTCTATATATTTAAAATTATAAAAAAAAAAATCTATAAATACCTAATTTTCTAAGAAATTGTCTATAATACAAAATTTGTAAAAATTTTATAATTAAAAAAATTTCTTCAAAATCTACGAATACAAAATTTTTATAACAACTATATTGTGTAATTTTTTATGAATAACAAAATATCTATGAAATATAAATACAAAAATTCTAAGATTTATCTAAATTCAAAATTATAAAAAAATTTATATTTTTTTGTAGAAATTGTCTATCAATAAAAAAATAAAAAATATTCTAAAAAATATAATTCATGCATTTCTTAGAAAGCTTTAATAAAAAAGAAGAATTTTTAAAAATTTTTCGATAAACGAAACATTTTTAAAAATTTTAAATTTCTAAAAAATCTACAATTTTTAGGGTAATTTTTGTATTTTGTTAAAATTTATTTTTTTTGTAAATGAAAACAAATCTTAAAAAATATAAATAACAACTTTATAAGTAATATAAGTACAGATTTTCTGTACTAATTTAATTTTTTTAGAAATGTAAATATCAAATTTCTATGTAATAAAAGTACAAAATATCCAAAAAAAATTATATAAATAAATAATATCAAACAATTTTGCGATAAAGGCATTTTTTTATAAATACAAATTTTTAAAAAACATCTCTAAAACAAATTTTTTGGAAATTAATAAGAACCCTAAAATTTTGAAAACCGTTTATGAAAAACAAAATTTCCTAGAAATTTTCTATTAAAAAAAATTGCAATTTTTTTTCCTAAACCGCAAAATTTCTAAAAAGATAATTTAAATGAAAAATTTTAAAGAAAATTTCTTTAAATAAATAATTTTAAAGAATTTTCCTATTCACCACAAACATAAAAAAAATAAAATGTCAAAGAAATTATAAACAATTCTCAGACATTTTGAACAAAAATTAAAATGTCAAAGAAATATTCTATATATAAAACATCAACAAAAGATTTCAATAAATAAAAAATTTCTAAGAAATTTTCTATAAATATAAAAAAAACTATAAATAAATAAGAAATTTTAAAAAATTCTAAGAAATTTTCAATAAAATTTTAATCTGAAATAAATTGTTCAAAAGTCTGAATGTCTTAATTACTATAACATTTTTTATAAATACAAACTTCTTAAACAATTTTTACAAGTTGTCTTCTAATACAAAATTTCTCAAAAAAAATCTATATAAATAAGATTTCTAAAAAATCAATAAAAATAAATTGTTTAAAAAAGTTTTCTATTAATAGAAAATTTTTAAAAAACTATTAATAAGAACCCTAAAATTTTGAAAACCGTTTATGAAAAACAAAATTTCCAAGAAATTTTCTATTAAAAAAAATTACAAATTTTTTTCCTAAACCGCAAAATTTCTAAAAAGATAATTTAAATAGAAAATTTTAAAGAAAATTTCTTTAAATAAATAATTTTAAAGAATTTTCCTATTCACCACAAACATAAAAAAAAATAAAATGTCAAAGAAATTATAAACAATTCTCAGACATTTTCAACAAAAATTAAAATGTCAAAGAAATATTCTATATATAAAACATTAACAAAAGATTTCAATAAAAAAAAATTCTATAAATATGAAGAGACTATAAATAAATAAGAAATTTTAAAAAATTCTAAGAAATTTACAATAAAATTTTAATCTAAAATATATTGTTCAAAAGTCTGAATGTCTTAATTACTATAACATTTTTTATAAATACAAACTTCTTAAACAATTTTTAAAAATTGTCTTCTAATACAAAATTTCTCAAAAAAAATCTATATAAACAAGATTTCTAAAAAATCAATAAAAATAAATTGTTTAAAAAAGTTTTCTATTAATAGAAAATTTCTAAAAAATCTATTAATACCAGTTTGAATTCTATAATACCAAATTTATATTTTTGAAACATTTATTGCTCTTAATTTAGAAAATTTCTCAAAACATTTTTGAACATTTAAATTTCTTATTAATTTATAGTTTTTTTGATATTTATAGAAAATTTCTTAGAAATTTTTTATTTATTGAAATCTTTTGTTGATGTTTTATATATAGAATATTTCTTTGACATTTTAATTTTTGTTGAAAATGTCTGATAATTGTTTATAATTTCTTTGACATTTTATTTTTGTTATGTTTGTGGTGAATATGAAAATTCTTTAAAATTATTTATTTAAAGAAATTTTCTTTAAAATTTTCTATTTAAATTATCTTTTTAGAAATTTTGCGGTTTAAGAAAAAAAAATTGTTTTAGAAAAAAAATTGTTTGAGATTTTTTAGAAATTTGTATTTATAAAAAATGGCTTTATCGCAAACTTGTTTGATATCATTTATTTATATAATTTTTTTTAGACTTTTTGTACTTTTATTACTTAGAAATTTGTTATTTACATTTCTAAAAAATTTAACTTATATTACTTATAAAGTTGTTTTAAGATTTGTTTTCATTTACAAAAAAAATAAATTTTGTATTAACAAAATACAAAAATTACCTTAAAAATTGTAGATTTTTTAGAAATTTTGAATTTTTAAAAATGTTTTGTTTATAGAAAATTTTTTAAAAATTCTTCTTTTGTATTAAAAGCTTTCTAAGAAATGCATGAATTATATTTTTTATTTTTTTATTGATAGACAATTTCTTAAAAAAATATACAATTTTTTATAATTGTGAATTTAGATAAATCTTAGAATTTTTGTATTTATAGTTCATAGATATTTTGTTATTCAAAAAAAAATTACACAAAATAGTTTTTATAAAAATTTGTATTCGTAGATTTTGAAGAATTTTTTTTAATTATAAAATTTTTACAAATTTTTTATTATAGACAATTTCTTAGAAAATTTGGTATTTATAATTTTTTTTATAATTTTAAATATATAGACGAATTCTTAAAATTTGGAATTTATAGAAAAATTCTTAGAAATTGTGTATTAATATTTCTGAGGTTTTTTAATAAGATAATCCAAAGAGCTCAAATCACAAGTCAAATTAATCTGTAGTTCAAATTTTAAATGGCCCACCCTTTATATAATAGAAAATTAAACATTTTATCCATTTAAAAAACGTTAAAAACGTTTCCCATAAACAAGATTTTCTAAAATAAAATTTCTTTAAAAAAATTTTTGAAATTTTGAAAATTTTGAAAATATTACAAGATATTCCAAACATGGGCTCTTAATTCTTAAGATTTGTAATTTATAGAAAATTTCTAAGAAATTTTGTATTTATATTTCTGAGGTTTTTTATTTATAGAAAAGTGCCTAAAAAATTGTTTTTAGTGATTTTTTTAGAAATTGTGTATTTTTTATTTTTAGAATTTTTTGTTTATAGGAAATATGTAATTTATAGAAAAATTCTTAACACTTTGTTTTTACAAAAATTTTGTATTTATAGATTTCCAAAAAAAATTGTAATTGTAGATTTTTTTCAATTTTGTATTTTATTTAGAATATTTTTTAATTTACAATTTCTTAGAAAATTTCGTATTTATATAATTTTGAATTTATAAATATTTCTCATAATTTTTTATATTTTTATATAAAAATATAATTTATATCTTTAGAATTTTTTTATTTAAAAACGTTTACAAAAAAATTGTTTCTATCGATTTTTAGAAAGGTTGTATTTTTAATTTGTAGAACATTTTTAGAATTTTTTTGTTTATAGAAACTATGTTATTTATAGAAAATTTCTTTGAATTTTTAATTTATAGAAAATTTCTTAGAAATTTTGTATTTATATTTCGTAGAAATATTTTTATTTATAAAAATTTCCTAAGAAAATGTTTTTATAGATTGTTTAAGAATTTTTGTATTTTTTATTTGTAGAAAATTTGTAGTTTATAGAAGATATGTTATTTATAAAAAATTTATTAAAAATAGGTTTACATGGAAATTTTGTTTTTATAGATTTCTAAGAAATTTTCTAATTTTTTTTCTAATCTTCAGAACATTTCAACATTTTTTTTTTATTTATTTATTTTTTTTTTCGTAGAAAATATATTATTTATAGACAATTTCATAAAAATATTTTTTTATTGATTTCTACGAAGATATTTTGTTTCTGCACTTAGATCGTTTTTGTAGTTTTCAGTATATGAAAACAACTTTGTTAACAATTAAAGAAGAAGTAAGTGACATGTATTGGGGGTGGTTGTAATGGTTGGATAGACAGATCTGTTTCATAAATAGGAAATGCGTGAGAAATTGCTAGAAATTCACATTAATACAAAATTTCTAAGAAATTTTCTTTTTACACAAATTTTTTAAATAATTTCTCCTTAATACAAAGTTTCTAATGTTTTATGAGTAAGAAATGTGTAAAAAACGTCTACAAGAAAATAAATTCTCAAAAATGATCTACATCTAAAATCTGTTTGATTTTGTCTCACCCTTTAAATATGCCAAGGCATTTTTTTTTGCAAAAACTCCTGAAAGTATACATCATCTAGAGTTCAAATTAACAATTTCTCTGTGGCACTTTTGTCATTACACAATTAACACGTCATTCTCTTTAGAAAAAACATTTGATGGAATTGCTTGTGTTTTTTCGAACAGATTTGCTCTGTGCCATTGCGTGCATTTCTGTCATAATTATGGCTCGTGTTACCGGCGACATGGCATAGTTTTTTGTCTTGTTTGCGCTCTCTCTCTCTCTCTGTCCCTTTTGCGTGTGTTTCTAATATGCATTTATTTCAATGGAATTCAATAAACACTTCATCATATTTTCCACTCTCTCTCCCTCTCTCTAATATATTTCTGTTTGGAAGTGAGTACATCTGTGAAGGTTTCCTACCATTCAAATGCTCGTGCCAAGAACACATTTGTAATGGTAACACTTTAAAGCAAAGCCGACAAGAAAAACTACATGGACACAATTACACGAATACAAAGTATAGTATATACTCACACACAAGAATATACACATATGGAAATATACTCAATGGACACTTGAATGAGTGTATGAATCAAGTTTGATTCGTTTTTTCTCTTATTGGGTAAAAGAAAACATTTAAATATTGAATTGAAGGTTATGTGAATGATGAAGAACTGTGGTCCCTTCTAAAGAAAAGCGGACAATTTTTTTAAATACCATAGACAAACTGGCACTCTTTGTTTTGATTCGATTAATGAAATTATACCTATTATCATAGATTTTAATTTCATATAATGAATAAAATTATTATATTTTATACTGATTTAAAAATAATTGTAAAATTAATATAAACAAAAATTATTTTTGGGGCTATATTACTCTTAAGATCCACTGTGCAATGTCCAATGTGTCTAATCAGCACACAACCGTAAAATTTATTGGCAATAATTTTCAATAATAGTTTTATGATTTAACATTCTCTTCTGTTTACCAGAAGATGTAATAAAATTCGAAATGAATAGTAAAGAAAAGGAGAGAAACGAGGGAGATATTAGAATTTCCGAAAAATCTATTAAATGAATGAAATTTTACAAAATTGTTTTTTATAGAAAATTTTAATAGAATTGATATTTGTAGAAAATTCAAAAAAAATATAAGTATATTCATAGAAATTTCAACGACATTTAATAATAAAAAATTTCGAAAAAAATAAAGTTTACAGAAAATTTTCGTGAATTGAAATCCACAAAAAAAATTCAAAACATCTATCAAACTTTATATTCGGAAAAATTTTAGAAGAAATTTAAAATTCTTAAAAAAAATCGATTTCAATAGCAAATATTTTAAAAAATGCTATTACTTTAGCAAATTTTATCGAAATTTGATTTCTTTAGGAAATTTTGTCGAAATTTGATTTTCATAGAAAATTTCAATTAAATTTGATTTTAATAGAAAATTTCTCAGAAATTTGATTTTCATAGAAAATTTCTCAGAAATTTGATTTTCATAGAAAATTTCTCAGAAATTTGATTTTCAAAGAAAATTTCACAGAAATTTGATTTTCAAAGTAAATTTCTCAGAAATTTGATTTTCAAAGTAAATTTCTCAGAAATTTGATTTTTTTAGAAAATTTCGTCGAAATTTGATTTTCATAGAAAATTTCTCAAAAATTTGATTTTCATAAAAAATTTTGACGAAATTTCGAAAATTAAATTCATAAAAAAATTCTTTAGAAAATGAAGATTTTTTTTCGAAATTTTGTATTTATAGAGAATTTCTTCGAAATTTTGTATTTATAGAGAAATTTTATTTATAGAAACTTTCTTCGAAATTTTGTATTTATAAAGAATTTCTGCAAATTTTGTATTTATAGAAAATTTCTCAAAAATATGATTTTCATAGAAAATTTCGACGAAATTTCGAAAATGAAATTCATAAAAAAATTATAAAATTTCATATTCGGAAAAATTTTAGAAGAAATTTTAAATTCTTAAGAAATTGGATTTCAATTTGAAAATTTGATTTCCTAAAATATTTCACAAAAATTGTATTTGTTTAGCAATTTTATCAAAATTTAATTTTCACAGGAAATTTCTGAGAAATTTGATTTTCATAAAAATTCCTCAAAAATTTGATTTTCATAGAAAATTTTGACGAAATTTCGAAAATGAAATTCATTAAAAAAATTTATGAAATTTCATATTAGCAAAAATTTTAAATTCTTAAAAAATTGGATTTTAATTGAAAATTTGAATTCCTAAAATATTTCACAAAAATTTTATTTCTTTAGCAATTTTATCGAAATTTAACTTTCTTAGAAAATTTCTGAGAAATTTGATTTTCATAGAAAATTTCTGAGAAATTTTATTTTCATAGAAAATTTCTGAAAAATTCGATTTTCATAGAAAATTTCTGAGAAATTTGATTTTCATAAAAAATTTCCGAGAAATTTGATTTTCATAGAAAATTTCCGAGAAATTTGATTTTCATAGAAAATTTCTGAAAAATTTGATATTCATAGAAAATTTCGAAGAAATGTTTCTTTAGAAAATGAAGAATTTTTTTTTAGAAATTTTGTATTGATAGAAAATTTCTTCGTAATTTTGTATTTATAGAAAATTTCTTCGAAATTTTGTATTTATAGAAAATTTCTTCGAAATTTTGTATTTATGGAGAATAGAATTTCTTCGAAATTTTGTATTTACAGGAAATTTCTTAAAAATTTTGTATTAATACAAAATTTTGAGGAAATTTTAGAAAATATAGAAAATTTTGTATTTATACAAAATTTCGAAGAAATTTTTTTGGAAATTTTGTATTTATAGACAATTTTTATTTATAGAAAATTTCTTCGAAATTTTGTATTTATAAAAAAATTATTCGAAATTTTGTATTTATAGAAAATTTCTTCGAGATTTTGTATTTATAAAGAATTTCTTCAAATTTTGTATTTATAGAAAATTTCCTCAAAATTTTGCATTTATAGAAAATTTCCTCAAAATTTTGTATTTATAGAAAATTTCTTCGAAATTTTGTATTTATAGAAAATTTCTTCGAAATTTTGTATTTATAGAAAATTTCTTCAGAATTTTTTATTTAAGAAAATTTCATCCAAATTTTGTATTTATAGAAAATTTCTTCGAAATTTTGTATTTATAGTAAATTTCATCGAAATTTTGTATTTATAGAATATTTCTTCAAAATTTTGTATTTACAGAAAATTTTTTTCGAAATTTTGTATTTATAAAAAACTTTCTTGAAAATTTTATATTTATAGAAAATTTAGTATTTATAGAAATTTTCCTCAAAATTTTGTATTGATAGAAAATTTCTCAGAAATTCTATATAAATATAAAATTTCTCAGAATTTTTTATTTAAGAAAATTTTTTCCAAATTTTGTGTCTATAGAAAATTTCTTCGAAATTTTGTATTTATAGAAAATTTCTTCGAAATCTTGTGTTTATAGAAAATTTCTTCGAAATTTTGTATTTATTTCTTCGAATTTTTTTATTTATATAAAAATTTCTACAAAATTTTGTATTTAAAGAAAATTTCTTTAAATTTTTGTATTATAGGCATTTTTTCGAAATTTTGTATATACAGATAATTTCTTCGATATTTTTATTTATAGAAAATTGTGTCGAAATTTTGTATTTATAGAAAAATTCTTCAAAATTTTGTATTTATAGACAATTTTTCAGATTTGTTTATCAAATTTGGTATTTCTTGTAAATTTTCTTCGAAATTTTATATTTATAAAAAAATGTCTTCAAAATTTTGTATTTGTAGAAAGTTTCTTTGAAATTTTGTATTTATTTCGAAAATTTCTTATAGATAAATTTATAGAAATAATTTTCTTTTAATTTTACCTTTATCCTATCGATGTTATTTTTTATTCCCCCCTGACACAAGTGGGTTATTAAATAATGAACTAAAGCATTTTGTGTTTTTTGCTTGACTACAATGCGGCCTTAAATTTGAAGGAGAATTATAACAGAGGAAGTCTTCTACTTCACCTACCAAAAAGTAAAAAAAAAACACCAAAAAAAGAGCAACAAAAGATATATTAGCATAATAATCTGTAAAACGCCGATGTGGTTTTTCACTCTGCGGATTTGCGGAATCCGACATTGTTTTTCCATTCAAAAAACACAGTTATGCGAAAATCTAAAAATCAACTGAAAACAACAAAAACAAATAAAACAGCATCACAATCATTTTAATCCTCTTTTTAAACCTTTTCACACCTGAGTGCATAAATCAGAGAATAAACGCTGGCGGAGGAGTTGGACTCCTTCAGCCAAATACAGTTATACTCGATGTGCTCCTAACCCCCCAATAAATTTGGGAAGGCTCTATTCAGATACGAGTATTCGGCAATCGGGTTTACCAATCGTATCTCTCTGTCTCTCGGTCAGCAGTGCAAAGACTCCTGTTTTTTTTTAAACCGATGGTTCAGATGGAGCAGGGGGAGGTGGAGGTGGCACGGCATACCACGACGACGACGTCATGTATGTGAAAAGATAATCAGGTTAAAAGGCTAATGGCAGCCATACAATGGTCAAGTTATGGTTGGGACATGTTCGTTCATGCCAACTAAAGTTTGCTTTTTCTGGCGCTCTTGTTTTTTTTTTTTGGGGAGAGGTGAACTTTAAAGGTGTACTGCATTTCGAATTGTGTTACGAGGAAAATTTTGCAAAAAACAACCAAACTGATCTGGACTTACAGTTGAATTTTTAATCAGAATACATTTATGTGTGTTTTATGTTTTAACGATTACATATTTTATGGGATTTCAATTAAATTGAAATGGAAAACATTTAAAATTTAACACAAGTAATTTGATTGCTTTCAATTTATGAATGGAATATATATGAATTTATATGATTTTACAAATAACAAAATAAAAGAGGCAAATTTACATAAAACTCCCAAAAGCAGGCAATAGTTTAACAGGCCAGAAAACGCCTAACGAAGAGCTTTAAAAAACCATTAACGTTTAAATAAGTTATACAAAATTTCTAAGAATTTTTTTATAAATTCAAAATTTCTAAGATATTTTTATAAAAAAATTTCTATAAACAAATTCTATAATTCAAAAATTCTACAAAATGTTCTATACATACAAAATTTTTAAGAAATTTTCTAAGACATTTTCTACGATATACAAAATTTATAAGACATTTCCTATATATAAAAAATTTCTAGGAAATTTTCTATAAATACAAAATTTCTAGGAAATTTTCCATAAATACAAAATTTCTCAAAAATTTTGTATTGTATTTTTATAAATACAAAATTTCTACGATATTTCCTATAAATACAAAATTTCTACGATATTTCCTATAAATACAAAATTTCTACGATATTTCCTATAAATATAAAATTTCTACGATATTTCCTATAAATATAAAATTTCTACGAAATTTTCTATAAATATAAAATGTCTACGAAATTTTCTATAAATATAAAATGTCTACGAAATTTTCTATAAATATAAAATTTCTATAAATACAAAATTTCTAAGAAATTTTCTATAAAACAAAATTTCTCAGAAATTTTTTATAAAAACCAAATTTCTCAGAAATTTTCAATAAAAACAAAATTTCTCAAAAATTTTCTATAAATACAAAATTTCCAGTAAATTTTCTATAGTAAACAATTAGAGATTTTCTATAAATACAAAATTTCTGGGAAATTTTCTATAAATAGAAAATTTGCATGAAATTTTCTATAAATACAAAATTTGTAAACATTTCTATAAATACAAAATTTCTCAGAAATTTTCTATAAATACAAAATTTCTCAGAAATTTTCTATAAATACACAATTTTTCAGAAATTTTCTATAAATACAAAATTTCTCAGAAATTTTCTATAAATACAAAATTTCTCAAAATTTCTATAAATACAAAATTTCTCAGAAATTTTCTATAAATACAAAATTTCTCAGAAATTTTCTATAAATACAAAATTTCTCAGAAATTTTCTATAAATACAAAATTTCTCAGAAATTTTCTATAAATACAAAATTTCTCAGAAATTTTCTATAAATACAAAATATCTCAGAAATTTTCTATAAATACAAAATTTCTCAGAAATTTTCTATAAATACAAAATTTCTCAGAAATTTTCTATAAATACAAAATTTCTCAGAAATTTTCTATAAATACAAAATTTCTCAGAAATTTTCTATAAATACAAAATTTCTCAGAAATTTTCTATAAATACAAAATTTCTCAGAAATTTTCTATAAATACAAAATTTCTCAGAAATTTTCTATAAATACAAAATTTCTCAGAAATTTTCTATAAATACAAAATTTCTCAGAAATTTTCTATAAATACAAAATTTCTCAGAAATTTTCTATAAATACAAAATTTCTCAGAAATATTCTATAAATACAAAATTTCTCAGAAATTTTCTATAAATACAAAATTTCTCAGAAATTTTCTATAAATACAAAATTTCTCAGAAATTTTCTATAAATACAAAATTTCTCAGAAATTTTCTATAACTTCAAAATTTGTCAGAAATTTTCTATAAATACAAAATTTGTCAGAAATTTTCTATAAATACAAAATTTGTCAGAAATGTTCTATAAATACAAAATTTGTCAGAAATGTTCTATAAATACAAAATTTGTCAGAAATTTTCTATAAATACAAAATTTGTCAGAAATTTTCTATAAATACAAAATTTGTCAGAAATTTTCTATAAATACAAAATTTGTCAGAAATTTTCTATAAATACAAAATTTGTCAGAAATTTTCTATAAATACAAAATTTCTCAGAAATTTTCTATAAATACAAAATTTCTCAGAAATTTTCTATAAATACAAAATTTCTCAGAAATTTTCTATAAATACAAAATTTCTCAGAAATTTTCTATAAATACAAAATTTCTCAGAAATTTTCTATAAATACAAAATTTCTCAGAAATTTTCTATAAATACAAAATTTCTCAGAAATTTTCTATAAATACAAAATTTGTCAGAAATGTTCTATAAATACAAAATTTGTCACAAATGTTCTATAAATACAAAATTTGTCAGAAATTTTCTATAAATACAAAATTTTTCAGAAATTTTCTATAAATACAAAATTTCTCAGAAATTTTCTATAAATACAAAATTTCTCAGAAATTTTCTATAAATACACAATTTTTCAGAAATTTTCTATAAATACACAATTTTTCAGAAATTTTCTATAAATACAAAATTTCTCAGAAATTTTCTATAAATACAAAATTTCTCAGAAATTTTCTATAAATACAAAATTTCTCAGAAATTTTCTATAAATACAAAATTTCTCAGAAATTTTCTATAAATACAAAATTTCTCAGAAATTTTCTATAAATACAAAATTTCTCAGAAATTTTCTATAAATACAAAATTTCTCAGAAATTTTCTATAAATACAAAATTTCTCAGAAATTTTCTATAAATACAAAATTTCTCAGAAATTTTCTATAAATACAAAATTTGTCAGAAATATTCTATAAATACAAAATTTGTCAGAAATGTTCTATAAATACAAAATTTGTCACAAATGTTCTATAAATACAAAATTTGTCAGAAATTTTCTATAAATACAAAATTTGTCAGAAATTTTCTATAAATACAAAATTTCTCAGAAATTTTCTATAAATACAAAATTTCTCAGAAATTTTCTATAAAAACAAAATTTCAAAGAAATTTTCTGTAAAAACAAAATTTCAAAGAAATTTTCTGTAAAAACAAAATTTCGATGAAATTTTGTATCAATACAAAATTTCGATGAAATTTTGTATCAATGCAAAATTTCGATCAATACAAAATTTGAATGAAAATTTTATATAAACACAAAATTTCTTAAAAATATTATATAAACACAAAATTTTCTATAAATACAAGATTTCTCAAAAATTTTCTTTAAATACAAAATTTCTCAAAAATTTTCTATAAATAAAAAAATTTCTCTAACATTTTCTATAAGTGTTAACTTTCTAAAAAATTTTCGATAAATGAATATATTCTTAAAAAATTTTAAGAAATAAGAAAATTTTCCATAATAAAAAGTTTCTAAGAAATTTTCTATAAGTTTTATAATTTTAAGAAATTTTGACAAATAGAAATTTTCTATAAGTACAAAATTAAATATAAATATCAAATTTCCATGAAATGTTCTATATCTATTTATATATACTTTTATTTGTTTTTAAAAAATTTCACAGAAATGTTCGATAAATAAAAAATTTCTAACAAAATTCGATAAATAAGATAATTCTAAAAAAAATTCAAGAAATTTTCTGTAAATACAAAATTTCTTTTATAAGTAAAAAATATCTACGAATAAAAAATTATCATAAATAATCTAAAAATAAAAAATCTAAGAAATTTTCTGTTAATACATTTAAAAAAATATATATTTAATAGTTCTAAATTTGCCGTAAGTAAAAAATTGTCTATTTAACATATTTTTACAGCACACTTTTGGCTATCCAAAAAAAATGTACTGCATACTTTCTGGTGTCTAGTTGACACATTTGCATTGCATACTTTAGGGACTACTCTATTCTCAAGTGGTAGATTATGTGCATTTTACCCTTCTAACATTTAAGATTTCATATTAAACTCTTTCTCCCCATTAGTCCCCAGGTTTATTGGGGTCTGATTTTCTTCAAAACAAAACGAAGGAGCAAAAGAATAAAACAGAAAACCAATTCATTTTAATAAATCTTTTTTATCATAAATCAAAGTGACGCACTACCAACCATGAATGTACCCCAACAACTCCAATGGTCAGATTGATATACTATATATGTGTGTGTGTTCACGTATTTCCGATTACTCTTTTTCCTGTTTTCACACACACACACACCCACACATACATAAAGGTAAATTACGTTCATGTGTGTATGTGCACCGTGTTAGTTGTCTTTGTGAAATTTATAAACTGCTCCGAACAGTTTTAGTTTATTTCAAGATTAGATTTCGAATGCAGTGGAAATGTGGGTAAAATTGATTTTCATTATAACCGCACAGCGAATACGATGAGCTTCATTTACCTTGACTGGTCAGCCAATGTAGCTGTGGCGGATAGAAATTCAGTCCACTGCACACACAAATGGGTGTATAAATCTATTCATATAATATAGAATGTGAGAATATTAGGGGTGTTAGGCAAATTCTCCGTTTCAAAATTTCTATGATATTTTCTATAAGTACGCAATCTATCAGAAATTTTCTATAAATATAAAATTTCTAAGAAAATTTTCTGTAAATACATAATTACTAAGAAATTGTCTACAAATACACAAGTTCTGGGACATTTTATATAAATAAAAAATTATAGAAAATTTTATATAAATATAAAATTTCTAAAAAAAATATATAAATATAAAAAGTTAAAGAATTTTTGTTTATTTATCAAATGTCGAAATTTTCTATGAAACCCAAATTTCGCAAAAAATTTGGGAGCACTAAATTTTCTATTTAAATAAAATTACGATGAATTTTTTTGTAAAAAACAAATTTCAAAGAATTGTCTAATTTCGAAGAAAAAAACATATCTCAGGGCCTTTTTTATAAAAATCTAATTGCGAAATATTTTATCAAATGTCGAGAAAATTAGATATTGGTAGAAAATTACCAATATCAAATTTCGATGAAAATTTCTTTGAAAATCATCACGATGAAATCTTTTATGAAAAAGTTTAGAAAAAAATTTACTATGAAAAAAATGCGACGTATGAAAATCAAATTTCATAGAAATTGTGTGTGAAAGTCAAATATTACCGAAATTTCTAAAGAAATTATAACCCGAAAAAAACTTTTATAAAATAAAATGTCTACAAAATTTATTGGAAATTTTCTATAGAAATTAAATTTCTTGGAAATCAAATTTGTCGAAATTGTCTATAGAATTAACATTTTTTCGAAATTTCTATAGAAATAAATTTCTGAAAAATGATCTACAGATATACAATTTCTGTATAATTTTCTATTGAAATACAACTTTTCACAATTTTCTATAGAAAAGAAATTTCTTAAAAATTTTCTACAGATGTAAAATTTCTTAAAAATTTTCTATAGAAATCAAATTTCTTTGAAATTTTCTATAGAAATCAAATTTCGTCGAAATTTTCTATAGAAATCAAAATTCGTCGAAATTTTCTATAGAAATCAAAATTCATCGAAATTTTCTATAGAAATCAAATTTCGTCGAAATTTTCTATAGAAATCAAATTTCGTCGAAATTTTCTATAGAAATCAAATTTCGTCGAAATTTTCTATAGAAATCAAATTTCGTCGAAATTTTCTATAGAAATCAAATTTCGTCGAAATTTTCTATAGAAATCAAATTTCGTCGAAATTTTCTATAGAAATCAAATTTCGTCGAAATTTTCTATAGAAATCAAATTTCGTCGAAATGTTCTATAAAAATAAGATTTCGTCAGAATTTTCTATAGAAATCTAATTTCGCCGATATTTTCTATCGAAATCAAATTTCGTCAAATTTTCTATAAAAATCAAATTTGGTCGAAATTTTCTATAAAAAATCAAATTTCGTCGAAATTTTCTATAAAAAAATCAAATTTCGTCGAAATTTTCTATAAAAAATCAAATTTCGTCGAAATTTTCTATAAAAAATCAAATTTCGTCGAAATTTTCTATAAAAAATCAAATTTCGTCGAAATTTTCTATAGAAATCAAAATTCGTCGAAATTTTCTATAGAAATCAAAATTCGTCGAAATTTTCTATAGAAATCAAATTTCGTCGAAATTTTCTATAGAAATCAAATTTCGTCAAAATGTTCTATAAAAATAAGATTTCGTCAGAATTTTCTATAGAAATCTAATTTCGCCGATATTTTCTATCCAAATCAAATTTCGTCAAATTTTCTATAAAAATCAAATTTGGTCGAAATTTTCTATAAAAAATCAAATTTCGTCGAAATTTTCTATAAAAAATCAAATTTCGTCGATATTTTCTATACAAAATCAAATTTTGTCGAAATTTTCTATAGAAATCAAATTTCGTCGAAATTTTCTATAGAAATCAAATTTCGTCGAAATTTTCTATAGAAATCAAATTTCGTCGAAATTTTCTATAGAAATCAAATTTCATCGAAATTTTCTATAGAAATCAAATTTCATCGAAATTTTCTATTGAAATCAAATTTCGTCGAAATTTTCTATAGAAATCAAATTTTGTCGAAATTTTCTATAGAAATCAAATTTCGTCGAAATTTTCTATAAAAATCAAATGTTGTTACAAATTTTAATAAAGATACTTTCTATGAATGTAAAATTACAATTTTCTATGAAGATTGCATTTCATTGCCATTTTGTATGAAAATCAAATTTAAAAGAAATTTTGTATGAAAGTTAAATGTTATTGAAATTTTCTACAGAAATCATACGTAATTCGAAGAAAACTTTTTTAAAATAAAATTTCTAAAAATTTTCACTAAATACAAAATGTCAAAGAATTTTTTTTATAAATTTCTATGAAATTTGCTTATAGATATAGACAACTGATTTGTAAGAAAATATATAAAAATCTTCTAAGATGTTTTCTCTTTATTAAAAATTTTAAAAAATATAAGAAATTTTCGTTAGTTAAAAATTTTTTAAGAAATTTTCTTCCGATAAAAAAATGTTTACAAAAAAATAAAAAATTCTAAAAATGATGTTTCTAAAATCAAATTATATTTCTAATATTTGTTATTTAATTTTAATTTGTACAATTTCTACCCTAATATACTTGGGTGTTTATATACACATTCAGAATGAGACCACAAACGTTATTCTTTGAAATTAATAGTCGGTCAAAGTGGTGTGTAATTTAAAAAATAAAACTAGACTTGAAGTGTTGAATATGTGTTTTCTCGTTTTTTTAATTTCAAGACAACTAAAATAGAACAAACAAGAAATGCATTTTATTTGAAAAGTAGGAAAATTGGACGAGCTTTCACTATCTTAAATTTTTTCAAAGCGCCTTAAAGTAGGCAATGATTTTTGTTGATTAATAAATCGATGATATACATAGATCATGTTTTGTCTTGCAAGGGGGGACTTATAACTAGAAAATATTTAATTAACTCATTTTTAAAAATTAAAAGAACAATTTCTGAAAATTGCTGACCATTACTTCTATTATATTTAAACTTATATTCAAGGATATTTTGTAGATTTTCTCTGTGCCTATCCTTGGGCTTTGCTTATAAATAACAATTGCTAATTTAATTGAGAGCCCTTTGTAAATCTACGTAATTAAAAATTAACACTTAACAAAATGTAATTTAAAATAATAATTTTAATGTTAACTCAAATACAATTAAATATCATTTGAATTTGTTAAACATTCTTCCCATAAAGAGAATGAAATATTATGTATGAATCTGTATGAATGTGTGTGTGTGTACTTGATCCTGTTACAGGATATAGGTTTGTTATAATTTCATATTTTAACTGCAGTCACGTAGTCAAGGAGCAAAACACACTCACACATTCAAATATCAGATAAAGTTATTACTGTATGTGAGAGTATCATTAAAGCGTTATAAACGCATTTCAAGTATTTATTATCCTTGTGTGTATGTGGCTCTGGAGCTGGATCTGGATGAGTGTGAGTGTCAGTGTGTTTGTTTGCGAGTTTAAGGATATACAGTTGATGCCATTATCCTTGTACTACTGATGGTCGGGTTTGCCCGCCTGCCCTGCCCTGCCTGCCTGCCTGTCACTGTCACTTAAATCAAGTGTGAATGAGTTTGTGTGAATGTGTACCATATGAGGTCCTTGGGATTTTGAATCCGTTGCAAAACTTTCCTGTCGATTATATATACAGTCGGGCATGATTTAATAACGATGCTGTCGATTATTATGTTGCATAAAATATTTACCAAACATATCATGTGTCTATGCGATTATAATAGGAATTTCATTTGAATTACAAAAATGCAGCCACACGACCCGACCGACACCGAAACAGTCATGAAAAGGAGTGGCGGAATATGGAAGAAAAATGGATGGCAAACTTTTCAAGAGAATAAGTATTTGAAAAAATTTTAAATTTAATAGAAACTATTTAGCAATAGTAATATATTGTAGATATAAAATTTGTCGACGAAATTTGATTTCCATAGATAATTCCGTCGAAATTTGATTTCCATAGAAAATTCCGTCGAAATTTGATTTTAATTTTGTCAAAATTTGATTTTCATATTTAATCAAAACTTGATTTTCACAGAAAACATATTTTCAAAATTTGATTTTCACAGAAAATATTTTATCAATATTTGATTTTCATAGAAAATATTTTATCAAAATTTGATTTTCATAGAAAATCTTTTATCAATATTTGATTTTCATAGACAATATTTTTTCAAAATTTGATTTTCATAGAAAATATTTGATTTTCATAGAAAATATTTTATCAAAATTTGATTTTCATAGAAAATATTTTATCAAAATTTTATTTTCATGGGAAATATTTTATCAAAATTTGATTTTTATTAAAAATATTTATAAAATTTTGATTTTCATAGAAAATGTTGTCAAATTTGATTTTTATAAAAAAAAATATTTAAAACTTTGATTTTCATTGAAAATTTTGTCAAAATTTGATTTTCATGGAAAATTTTGTCAACATTTGATTTTCATGGAAAATTTTCTCAACATTTGATTTTCATAGCAAATGTTGTCAAAATTTGATTTTCATAGAAAATTTTGTCAAAATTTAATTTTTATAGAAAATTTGATTTTCATACAAAATTTTGTCAAAAATTGATTTTCATATAAAATTCCATCAAAATTTACATAAAAATTTTTGTCAAAATTTGTTTTTCATACAAAATTTGATATCTATAGAAAATTGCGACGAAATTTTATTTCTATAGAAAATTTCGACGAAAATTGATTTCTATAGAAAATTTCGACGAAATTTGATTTCTATAGAAAATTTCGACGAAATTTGATTTTCATACAAAATTCCGTCGAAATTTGATTTTCATAAAAAATTTTGTCAGAATTTGATTTTCATAGAAAACATTGTCAGAATTTGATTTTCATAGAACCTTTTGTCAAAATTTGATTTCCATAGAAAATTCCGTCGAAATTTGATTTTCATAAAATTTTTTTGTCAAAATCAGATTTTCATAGAAAATTTTGTTTTTTATAGAAAATTTTGTAAAAATATGATTTTCCTTAAATATTTTGTTGGAATTTGATTTTCATAGAAAAATTTGTCAAAAATTGATTTTCATCGAAAATTTTGACAAAATTGGATTTTCATAGAAAATTTTGTCAAAATTTCATTTTTTATAGAAAATTTTGTCAAAATTTGATTTTCATAGAAAATTTTTCAAAATTGGATTTTCATAGAAAATTTTGACAACATTTTATTTTTATAGCAAATTTTGACATTTTATTTTTATAGCAAATTTTGAAAAAAATTTGATTTTCATAGCAAATTTTGACAAAATTTGATTTTTATAGAAAATTTTCGTCGACTTTTGTTTTTCGTCGAATACTTGTCAAAATTTGATTTCCATCGCAAATTTTGTCGAATTTAAATTTTCTTAGAAAATTGTGTCAAAAGTTGATTTTCATATAAAATTTTGCCAAATTTTGTCAACATTTTATTTTCATACAAAATTTTGTAAAAATTCTATTTTCATAGAAAATTTTATCATAAAATTGATAAAAATGATGATAAACAAATTTCGTCATAATTTGATTTTCGTAGAAAATATTTTATCAAATTTCTATTTTCATAGAAAATATTTCATCAAAATTTTATTTTCATAGAAAATATGTTATCAAAATTTTATTTTCATAGAAAATATTTTATCAAAATTTTATTTTCATAGAAAATATGTTATCGAAATTTGAGTTTCATAGGAAAAATTTCATCAAAATTAGTTTTTTTATTTTATCAAAATTTGATTTTCATAGAAAATATTTTATCAAAATTTGATTTTCATAGAAAATATTTTATCAAAATTTGATTTTCATAGAAAATATTTTATCAACATTAGATTTTCATAGAAAGTATTTTATCAAAATTTGATTTTCATAGAAAATATTTTATCAAAATTTGATTTTCATAGAAAGTATTTTATCAAAATTTGATTTTCATAGAAAAAGTTGTCAAAATTTGATTTTCATAGAAAAAGTTGTCAAAATTTGATTTTCATAGAAAATTTTGTCAAAATTTGATTTTTATAGAAAATTTCGTCGAAATTTGATTTTCATAGAAAATTTAGTCGAAATTTGATTTTCATAGAAAATTTTGACGAAATTTGATATTCATAGAAAATTTCGTCGAAATTTGATTTTCATAGAAAATTTCGTCGAAATTTGATTTTCATTGAAAATTTCGTCGAAATTTGATTTTCATTGAAAATTTCGTCGAAATTTGATTTTCATTGAAAATTTCGTCGAAATTAGTTTTTTTTATTGAATTTTGTAAAAATTAGATTTTTTTGATTGAATTTTGTAAAAATTTGATTTTCATACAATGTTGTCAAAATTTTATTTTTATAGAAAATTTTTGAATAAATTTGGTTTTCATAGAAAATTTTGACAAAACATTTTATAGCAAATGTTGTCAAAATTTGATTTTATATTTTTTCAAAATTTGATTTTCGTATTTTATCAAAATTTGATTTTCATAGAAAATATTTTATCAAAATTTGATTTTCATAGAAAATATTTTATCAAAATTTGATTTTCATAGAAAATATTTTATCAAAATTTGATTTTCATAGAAAATATGTTATCGAAATTTGAGTTTCATAGGAAAAATTTCATCAAAATTTGTTTTTTTATTTTATCAAAATTTGATTTTCATAGAAAATATTTTATCAAAATTTGATTTTCATAGAAAATATTTTATCAAAATTTGATTTTCATAGAAAATATTTTATCAACATTAGATTTTCATAGAAAGTATTTTATCAAAATTTGATTTTCATAGAAAATATTTTATCAAAATTTGATTTTCATAGAAAGTATTTTATCAAAATTTGATTTTCATAGAAAAAGTTGTCAAAATTTGATTTTCATAGAAAAAGTTGTCAAAATTTGATTTTCATAGAAAATTTTGTCAAAATTTGATTTTCATAGAAAATTTCGTCGAAATTTGATTTTCATAGAAAATTTAGTCGAAATTTGATTTTCATAGAAAATTTTGACGAAATTTGATATTCATAGAAAATTTCGTCGAAATTTGATTTTCATTGAAAATTTCGTCGAAATTTGATTTTCATTGAAAATTTCGTCGAAATTTGATTTTCATTGAAAATTTCGTCGAAATTTGATTTTCATTGAAAATTTCGTCGAAATTAGTTTTTTTTATTGAATTTTGTAAAAATTAGATTTTTTTGATTGAATTTTGTAAAAATTTGATTTTCATACAATGTTGTCAAAATTTTATTTTTATAGAAAATTTTTGAATAAATTTGGTTTTCATAGAAAATTTTGACAAAACATTTTATAGCAAATGTTGTCAAAATTTGATTTTATATTTTTTCAAAATTTGATTTTCATAGAAAATATTTTATCAAAATTTGATTTTCATAGAAAAAATTTTATCAAAATTAGATTTTTATAGAAAGTATTTTATCAAAATTTGATTTTCATAGAAAAAGTTGTCTTCATTTGATTTTTCGTCGAAATTTGATTTTCATAGAACATTTTGTCAAAATTTGATTTTCATAGAACATTTTGTCAAAATTTGATTTTCATAGAAAATTTTGTAAAAATTTGATTTTTTGAAATAAATTTGGTTTTCATAGAAAATTTTGTCAAATTTGTTTTTCATAGAAAATTTTGACGAAATTTGATTTTCATAGAAAATTTTGACGAAATTTGATTTTCTTAGAAAATTTGTGTAAAATTTGATTTTTATAGAAAATTTTGATTTTCATCGCAAATTTTGTCAAAATTTTATATTCTTTGCAAAATTTTGTTGATACATATTTGATTTTCATCGCAAATTTTATTTTGTTCGCATATTTGCCAAAATTTCATTTTGATCGCAACATTTTCATTTTTTTAGAAAATTTCATCGAAATTAGATTTTCATAGAGAATTTTGCCGATTCTTATCTTTTCCTATTAATTTCAAATACGAACTAATTAGGCGTGGATTTCTCTGCCATTCTATTTTCCATCTGACAACCTTGAAAGTGTTCACAATTTTAGTTTCTGTATAATACGTACCTAACTAATTCTGGGATGGGTTTTCTATTGTTCGAGGAATGTTGAATGAAATATTGTGAAAATTCTGCATTGTACTCTATGGCTTATTAATAGTCGTTCGGCATCGTCGCTGTCGTTGTCGGCATTCTCTCTGGCGCATATATTTTGCAAAACTATATGTAAATATTTCAGTTTCAATATTCCAATGTGTAAACCAATCCACTTCCCCATTGTGCATACGTAAGTAATTACAATTATTTGATTTTCATAGAAAATATTTTATCAAAATTTGATTTTCATAGAAAATATTTTATCAAAATTTTATTTTCATGGGAAATATTTTATCAAAATTTGATTTTTATTAAAAATATTTATAAAATTTTGATTTTCATAGAAAATGTTGTCAAATTTGATTTTTATAAAAAAAAATATTTAAAACTTTGATTTTCATTGAAAATTTTGTCAAAATTTGATTTTCATGGAAAATTTTGTCAACATTTGATTTTCATGGAAAATTTTCTCAACATTTGATTTTCATAGCAAATGTTGTCAAAATTTGATTTTCATAGAAAATTTTGTCAAAATTTAATTTTTATAGAAAATTTGATTTTCATACAAAATTTTGTCAAAAATTGATTTTCATATAAAATTCCATCAAAATTTACATAAAAATTTTTGTCAAAATTTGTTTTTCATACAAAATTTGATATCTATAGAAAATTGCGACGAAATTTTATTTCTATAGAAAATTTCGACGAAAATTGATTTCTATAGAAAATTTCGACGAAATTTGATTTCTATAGAAAATTTCGACGAAATTTGATTTTCATACAAAATTCCGTCGAAATTTGATTTTCATAAAAAATTTTGTCAGAATTTGATTTTCATAGAAAACATTGTCAGAATTTGATTTTCATAGAACCTTTTGTCAAAATTTGATTTCCATAGAAAATTCCGTCGAAATTTGATTTTCATAAAATTTTTTTGTCAAAATCAGATTTTCATAGAAAATTTTGTTTTTTATAGAAAATTTTGTAAAAATATGATTTTCCTTAAATATTTTGTTGGAATTTGATTTTCATAGAAAAATTTGTCAAAAATTGATTTTCATCGAAAATTTTGACAAAATTGGATTTTCATAGAAAATTTTGTCAAAATTTCATTTTTTATAGAAAATTTTGTCAAAATTTGATTTTCATAGAAAATTTTTCAAAATTGGATTTTCATAGAAAATTTTGACAACATTTTATTTTTATAGCAAATTTTGACATTTTATTTTTATAGCAAATTTTGAAAAAAATTTGATTTTCATAGCAAATTTTGACAAAATTTGATTTTTATAGAAAATTTTCGTCGACTTTTGTTTTTCGTCGAATACTTGTCAAAATTTGATTTCCATCGCAAATTTTGTCGAATTTAAATTTTCTTAGAAAATTGTGTCAAAAGTTGATTTTCATATAAAATTTTGCCAAATTTTGTCAACATTTTATTTTCATACAAAATTTTGTAAAAATTCTATTTTCATAGAAAATTTTATCATAAAATTGATAAAAATGATGATAAACAAATTTCGTCATAATTTGATTTTCGTAGAAAATATTTTATCAAATTTCAATTTTCATAGAAAATATTTCATCAAAATTTTATTTTCATAGAAAATATGTTATCAAAATTTTATTTTCATAGAAAATATTTTATCAAAATTTTATTTTCATAGAAAATATGTTATCGAAATTTGAGTTTCATAGGAAAAATTTCATCAAAATTAGTTTTTTTATTTTATCAAAATTTGATTTTCATAGAAAATATTTTATCAAAATTTGATTTTCATAGAAAATATTTTATCAAAATTTGATTTTCATAGAAAATATTTTATCAACATTAGATTTTCATAGAAAGTATTTTATCAAAATTTGATTTTCATAGAAAATATTTTATCAAAATTTGATTTTCATAGAAAGTATTTTATCAAAATTTGATTTTCATAGAAAAAGTTGTCAAAATTTGATTTTCATAGAAAAAGTTGTCAAAATTTGATTTTCATAGAAAATTTTGTCAAAATTTGATTTTTATAGAAAATTTCGTCGAAATTTGATTTTCATAGAAAATTTAGTCGAAATTTGATTTTCATAGAAAATTTTGACGAAATTTGATATTCATAGAAAATTTCGTCGAAATTTGATTTTCATAGAAAATTTCGTCGAAATTTGATTTTCATTGAAAATTTCGTCGAAATTTGATTTTCATTGAAAATTTCGTCGAAATTAGTTTTTTTTATTGAATTTTGTAAAAATTAGATTTTTTTGATTGAATTTTGTAAAAATTTGATTTTCATACAATGTTGTCAAAATTTTATTTTTATAGAAAATTTTTGAATAAATTTGGTTTTCATAGAAAATTTTGACAAAACATTTTATAGCAAATGTTGTCAAAATTTGATTTTATATTTTTTCAAAATTTGATTTTCGTATTTTATCAAAATTTGATTTTCATAGAAAATATTTTATCAAAATTTGATTTTCATAGAAAATATTTTATCAAAATTTGATTTTCATAGAAAATATTTTATCAAAATTTGATTTTCATAGAAAATATGTTATCGAAATTTGAGTTTCATAGGAAAAATTTCATCAAAATTTGTTTTTTTATTTTATCAAAATTTGATTTTCATAGAAAATATTTTATCAAAATTTGATTTTCATAGAAAATATTTTATCAAAATTTGATTTTCATAGAAAATATTTTATCAAAATTTGATTTTCATAGAAAATATTTTATCAAAATTTGATTTTCATAGAAAATATGTTATCGAAATTTGAGTTTCATAGGAAAAATTTCATCAAAATTTGTTTTTTTATTTTATCAAAATTTGATTTTCATAGAAAATATTTTATCAAAATTTGATTTTCATAGAAAATATTTTATCAAAATTTGATTTTCATAGAAAATATTTTATCAACATTAGATTTTCATAGAAAGTATTTTATCAAAATTTGATTTTCATAGAAAATATTTTATCAAAATTTGATTTTCATAGAAAGTATTTTATCAAAATTTGATTTTCATAGAAAAAGTTGTCAAAATTTGATTTTCATAGAAAAAGTTGTCAAAATTTGATTTTCATAGAAAATTTTGTCAAAATTTGATTTTCATAGAAAATTTCGTCGAAATTTGATTTTCATAGAAAATTTCGTCGAAATTTGATTTTCATAGAAAATTTAGTCGAAATTTGATTTTCATAGAAAATTTTGACGAAATTTGATATTCATAGAAAATTTCGTCGAAATTTGATTTTCATAGAAAATTTCGTCGAAATTTGATTTTCATTGAAAATTTCGTCGAAATTTGATTTTCATTGAAAATTTCGTCGAAATTTGATTTTCATTGAAAATTTCGTCGAAATTAGTTTTTTTTATTGAATTTTGTAAAAATTAGATTTTTTTGATTGAATTTTGTAAAAATTTGATTTTCATACAATGTTGTCAAAATTTTATTTTTATAGAAAATTTTTGAATAAATTTGGTTTTCATAGAAAATTTTGACAAAACATTTTATAGCAAATGTTGTCAAAATTTGATTTTATATTTTTTCAAAATTTGATTTTCATAGAAAATATTTTATCAAAATTTGATTTTCATAGAAAAAATTTTATCAAAATTAGATTTTTATAGAAAGTATTTTATCAAAATTTGATTTTCATAGAAAAAGTTGTCTTCATTTGATTTTCATAGAAAATTTCGTCGAAATTTGATTTTCATAGAACATTTTGTCAAAATTTGATTTTCATAGAACATTTTGTCAAAATTTGATTTTCATAGAAAATTTTGTAAAAATTTGATTTTTTGAAATAAATTTGGTTTTCATAGAAAATTTTGTCAAATTTGTTTTTCATAGAAAATTTTGACGAAATTTGATTTTCATAGAAAATTTTGACGAAATTTGATTTTCTTAGAAAATTTGTGTAAAATTTGATTTTTATAGAAAATTTTGATTTTCATCGCAAATTTTGTCAAAATTTTATATTCTTTGCAAAATTTTGTTGATACATATTTGATTTTCATCGCAAATTTTATTTTGTTCACATATTTGCCAAAATTTCATTTTGATCGCAACATTTTCATTTTTTTAGAAAATTTCATCGAAATTAGATTTTCATAGAGAATTTTGCCGATTCTTATCTTTTCCTATTAATTTCAAATACGAACTAATTAGGCGTGGATTTCTCTGCCATTCTATTTTCCATCTGACAACCTTGAAAGTGTTCACAATTTTAGTTTCTGTATAATACGTACCTAACTAATTCTGGGATGGGTTTTCTATTGTTCGAGGAATGTTGAATGAAATATTGTGAAAATTCTGCATTGTACTCTATGGCTTATTAATAGTCGTTCGGCATCGTCGCTGTCGTTGTCGGCATTCTCTCTGGCGCATATATTTTGCAAAACTATATGTAAATATTTCAGTTTCAATATTCCAATGTGTAAACCAATCCACTTCCCCATTGTGCATACGTAAGTAATTACAAAATAGAAATGGAAAATTGTTTGCAAAGATTTCTCTATACCCGTTGATATCCAACACATAAATGATTGCTTTGTTTATTATCTAGGACAGTTTTGAATTCTTTGAATATTTAAAACAACAACAACAAACAATACTAATTAAAATTCTCTGGAAATAATTCATATAACAAGGCTATTGCGATATTTATAGGGGATTAAACGAAATGCTGAAAATACTAAAAAAAAACTGTAACAGAGTTTATATAGAAAATTAAATGTAATAGGATTTGTCAGATACCAACAATAAAATATTCATTATTTTGCTTTATATTTTTTTCTTTTTGCATTATTTCGACCTTGATGATTATTATTTAATTTTTATAATTCCATTGAAAAATTTGAACTCAGTAAACGAAACCACTTATAATGAAATTTTCAACAAACCTCAACGTGTTCTTTTCGTGGTATTCACTTTACACGCAGCTTTCACAAACATCACTTCTGTTGAAATTTGAATGAATTCATGAAGAATTTAACACGAATAATATAGTATATTTTGGGGGGCGCATGTTAGGTCGAAATGTATAGCATACTCAACAACCTGTGAGCAGAATCCAACACGGCAAATTGTATTTCCTTCTTTTCACACAAAAAAAGAAACGAGAAGAAATTGTAACATATTTACAGGTGTTTTCTTAAGAGAAAGTATTCTGCTGTCGTTTCGCCTCGTCTATAACCTTTTGCACTATATTTTCCGTAAATCCATTCAAATAAAAGAATTTTGTTTTCATTTCATTTTGGTAGCGTGCAAATGTTTTACCAACACAAAATTCTCGTATACTCGAGTAATGCCAGGATTTTCATACAAACGTCAGTTCAGTCGGTGTTTTCCATCTCGTCAGTGGCAAGAAAGAATATCATCATCGCTCATCCTCCTTCTCACCGCCCTACGCTCCGCTTCAGCATTAGCTGTATGATCCGTTGGAATAAGTTTTATATTTTTTCTTTTCATTTTTTGTAAGCAACAAATTTACATTGAAATCCTTGCGAACTCTTACAAAACGTATCCTTTCAAATGTGATTACATGTAGTAAGAGGATTTCTTCAGCTGTACGTTCTTTCATAATATCTCTTGTTAAGAGGAGAAGATTTCGTGTATATAAGTTTATGATTTCTTTAGAAAACAATTTGTTAATCGCATTTTGAGTCTTTGCTTGCTAATTTTCCAAAAAAAAGGGACTTTCTTGAAAATAAACTCAATGTATACAACACCAAGAAAATTATTTAAATATAGGCAATTATAAATTTAGGAGATTTCTAATTTTAGGAGATACCCAGTTATTGCGGTTTCCTTCAATTGAGTACATCTATGCGTATGAGCTATATATACGTTTTGTGGTACATTTTTTGCTTCTTAAGTGCTCTCAAAAGATAACAAAATGAATACCATTTGAAGGCTATTCTACTCAAGATGTGCACAATCATTATCGGATTTTATTTTGTTATGCCATAATTTAAGAAACAACAATTTGCTCATGAAAACGAAGAAGAAACGTAACGTAATTTTCATATTTATAGAAAATTTCGTAGACATCTTTTAAAAAAAAAAAATAAAAAAGTTCTTAAAAATTTTGTTAAAATTTCTTAAATATTTTTTATTTTTAAAAAATTTCTTAGAATATTTGTATTTATAAACAATTTTTTGTAAATTTTATTTATATTTTTTTGTACTTTTAGAAATAGTCTTAACCATTTTTTATTTAAAGAAAATTTCTTAGAATTTTTGTATTTGTAGACAATTTTTTGGAATATTTTTAAAAAAAATTTAGAATTACTTCTATTTGTAGAAATAACTTTAGGATTTTTTATATATAATAACTAATAAATAATAAATTTCTATGAATTTTTGAGTAAATATTATATTTCTAAGATATTTTCTATAAATATAAAATATCTAAGAAATTTTCTATAAATATAAAATATCTATAAATATAAAATATTTAAGAAATATTCTATGGTCTTAGTAACCCGGCCTTTCCCTGGACCTTAAAATTAGAATATAAATTTACTTTGTATTGTAATTCATAAAAATAAATAAATAAAATATCTAAGAAATTTTATATAAATTTATATAAATTTTATATAAATATACAATTTCTAAGAAATTTTATATAAATATAAAATATCTAAGAAATTTTACATAATTATAAAATTTCTAAGAAATTTTCTATAAATATAAATTGATACGTTCAATAATTGAAATATGTAAATATTAAATTTCTCAGAAATTTTCTATACATATAAAATTACTACGAAATTTTCTATAAATATAAAATTTCTAAGAAATTTACTACAGATATAAAATTTCTAAGAAATTTTCTACATATATAAAATTTATCAGAAATTTTCTATAAATATAAAAATTCTTAGAAATTTTCTAAGAAATTTTCTACATATTAGGCATGTTTTCGTTACAAGCTAGCACTTTTAGTTTAGCACTTTGCAACGAAAACAACTGACTTCCACTAACTGGCACATAAGCAATAAGTGGCGGATTTTCACTATCTGGTAGCAATGGTGTCATGAGTTGCGAAGAAAGAACAGTGCGAAACAGACAAAAAATTCGTGAAAAGTATTTATAAAACATATATTTACTATCCTATGTTCAATTGTTTACACCCTTTTTGCAAATATTAAAATAATTTCCCATTTTTGTTCTTCTTCTTCCCGATAATTCACAATAATTGATAAAATCTCTCCAAAAATGGGATGCCATATTGCTAAATATAGGGTGCCCAATCTGGCAACATCATACTCGATTAAGACATGAACACAAGCACCAAACTTCATCGGGAACTAATAGTGCTTCAAAGTGCTTAGCTCCCCATGCAAATTAAGCACTTATGGTGTAACGAAAACACGCCTATTATATTTTCTACATTTATCAGAAATTTTCTATAAATATAAAAATTCTTAGAAATTTTCTATAAATATAAAATTTCTCAGACATTTTCTACAGATATAAAATTTCTCAGAAATTTTCTACAGATGTAAAATTTCTCAGAAATTTTTTATAGATATAAAATTTCTCAGAAATTTTCTATAGATATAAAATTTCTCAAAAATTTTCTATAAATATAAAATTTCTCAGAAATTTCCGTAAATATAAAATTTCTCAGAAATATTCTATAAATATAAATTTTCTCAGAAATGTTGTATAAATATAAATTTTCTCAGAAATGTTCTATAAATATAAAACTTCTCAGAAATGTTCTATAAATATAAAATTTCTAAGAAATTTTCTATAAATATACAATTTTTCAGAAATTTTCTATAAATATAAATTTTTAAGAAATTTTCTATAAATATAAAACTTCTAAGAAATTTTCTATAAATATAAAATTTCTAAGAAATTTTCTATAAATATAAAATTTCTAAGAAATTTTCTATAAATATAAAATTTCTAAGAAATTTTCTATAAATATAAAATTTCTAAGAAATTTTCTATAAATATAAAATTTCTAAGAAATTTTCTATAAATATAAAATTTCTAAGAAATTTTCTATAAATATAAAATTTCTAAGAAATTTTCTATAAATATAAAATTTCTAAGAAATTTTCTATAAATATAAAATTTCTAAGAAATTTTCTATATATATAAAATTTCTAAGAAATTTTCTATAAATAAAAAATTTCTAAATAATTTTCTATAAATATCAAATTTCTAAAAAAATTTATATAAATATAAAATTTCTAAAAAAAAATTCTTAAATATAAAATTTCTCAGAAATTTTCTATAAATATAAAATTTCTCAGAAATTTTCTATAAATATAAAATTTCTAAGAAATTTTCTATAAATATAAAATTTCTAAGAAATTTTCTATAAATATAAAATTTCTAAAAAAAAATTCTTAAATATAAAATTTCTCAGAAATTTTCTATAAATATAAAATTTCTCAGAAATTTTCTATAAATATAAAATTTCTCAGAAATTTTCTATAAATATAAAATTTCTCAGAAATTTTCTATAAATATAAAATTTCTCAGAAATTTTCTATAAATATAAAATTTCTAAGAAATTTTCTATAAATATAAAATTTCTCAGAAATTTTCTATAAATATAAAATTTCTCAGAAATTTTCTATAAATATAAAATTTCTCAGAAATTTTCTATAAATATAAAATTTCTCAGAAATTTTCTATAAATATAAAATTTCTCAGAAATTTTCTATAAATATAAAATTTCTAAGAAATTTTCTATAAATATAAAATTTCTCAGAAATTTTCTATAAATATAAAATTTCTAAGAAATTTTCTATAAATATAAAATTTCTAAGAAATTTTCTATAAATATAAAATTTCTAAGAAATTTTCTATAAATATAAAATTTCTAAGAAATTTTCTATAAATATAAAATTTCTAAGAAATTTTCTATAAATATAAAATTTCTAAGAAATTTTCTATAAATATAAAATTTCTAAGAAATTTTCTATAAATATAAAATTTCTAAGAAATTTTCTATAAATATAAAATTTCTAAGAAATTTTCTATAAATATAAAATTTCTAAGAAATTTTCTATAAATATAAAATTTCTAAGAAATTTTCTATAAATATAAAATTTCTAAGAAAATTTTCTATAAATATAAAATTTCTAAGAAATTTTCTATAAATATAAAATTTCTAAGAAATTTTCTATAAATAAAAAATTTCTAAATAATTTTCTATAAATATTAAATTTCTAAAAAAATTTATATAAATATAAAATTTCTAAAAAAATTTATATAAATATAAAATTTCTCAGAAATTTTCTATAAATATAAAATTTCTCAGAAATTTTCTATAAATATAAAATTTCTCAGAAATTTTCTATAAATATAAAATTTCTCAGAAATTTTCTATAAATATAAAATTTCTCAGAAATTTTCTATAAATATAAAATTTCTCAGAAATTTTCTATAAATATAAAATTTCTAAGAAATTTTCTATAAATATAAAATTTCTAAGAAATTTTCTATAAATATAAAATTTCTAAGAAATTTTCTATAAATATAAAATTTCTATAAATATAAAATTTCTAAGAAATTTTCTATAAATATAAAATTTCTAAGAAATTTTCTATAAATATAAAATTTCTAAGAAATTTTCTATAAATATAAAATTTCTAAGAAATTTTCTATAAATATAAAATTTCTAAGAAATTTTCTATAGGTATAAAATTTCTAAATAATTTTCTATAAATATCAAATTTCTAAATAATTTTCTATAAATATCAAATTTTTAAAAAAATTTATATAAATATATAATTTCTAAAAAAAAATTCTTAAATATAAAATTTCTCAGAAATTTTCTATAAATATAAAATTTCTCAAAAATTTTCTATAAATATAAAATTTCTCAGAAATTTTCTATAAATAAAAAATTTCTCAGAAATTTTCTATAAATAAAAAATTTCTCAGAAATTTTCTATAAATATAAAATTTCTCACAAATTTTCTATAAATATAAAATTTCTCAGAGCAAATTTGCAGCAAAATAAATGAAAAATATAATAATATATATAAAAATATAAAAAAATAATAATATATTATATTGGAATATATTTTGTTACCTTTTGAGGGTATTAAATTCCCCTAAAGTGTACCACCAAAAATTAGTATAACTCATACGCATAGATGTACTCAATTCAGTAATTACAATAAACGACAATAACTGGGTCTCTCTGAACATTGATAAGACACTTGAGAATTTCAAATATAAGTAATGATTACTCTGCAAGGAATAGTATGCTTTTAAAAAAAGTGCGTTTTTAGCATGACCCTATAATGTGTGCTATAGAATTTCGTTTTAATTTTTCATTTATTGCAATGCATACTTTTAGTCTTTTGTAACAGTTTTGTGTTTGGGTTAAATAAATGCAGCAATTACTAAATTGAATTAATATTCAACCTCATTATTTATTGATAAGTTTAATAATTGAAATCTCTGTATGGCCTAAGGATAATAAATGTGATTGACAGTTATAATACAAAAATATAAGCAAATGTATCAAAATCAGATTTATGTACTCGTAATTAAAGCAAATAGAATAAATTGTTTTTGGAACAGCGGGAGGGGGAGTGGAATTTATTCATCCCTAATTCTATACAAAACATAATGAAATGTTGACAAATATTTATAATAAATTATAGGCCATTTATGCTAAACAAATATCCCATTGGGTTTGCCTGCAATGTATTTTCTTTTCTGCGTTTTTTTTTTCTCAGAAATCATATAATATCTTAAAAGCCTTAAATAGACTCGTCATTAATATGAAAATGATAGCTTTGATTTGTTATGTCACGCTGAATTTATATTCAAAGAAAATGAGAAAGCCAAAAATGCCAAATCTCCCAAAATAAATGCACCAACAAACAAAGCGCTCAGGAAAGGCAGACGGGAGAGGGAGTGTGAATGAGTGAATGACAACAATTCCCATTGTATCTATCCATCAAATTAAAGTACCACACAGACACCACAAATACATGTCATTTGAGCCTATCGAATTCTCTACGTAAGGACTCTTTTTTTTTGTGGGCCAGACACAACAGAACAGGAGCACATACACATATGTATATTCCTCATTTAATGGGACACAGATGTATTCACATTACTCCGTAAAGTTTGAACAGCAACATTATGACATTTTATGGCCTCCATAATTTTGACAAAACAAATCTTAGTTAAGTGATGTAAAATTCAGTAGAGGGAAGAAGAGTCCTATTTCCATTACGGAAATACCGGAAATTGATTGAGATCCAAAATGTCTAATGTGTCACATGGAAATAGGAGGCACTGCCTGGGCTACTATTACAAAATCAATAAATGAGACGAAGAGAGAGAGAGGAGAGAGAATGAGTGGCATGACGTCGAAACCTCATATGTGTCCAAGTGTCAGATTTGTTTGAACATATTTTGCGTTGTTCCCTAAATGCTAAATGCCATTGCATACTTTTAGGCCTCAACTCTATGTTCCATCCATTGATATCTGTGATATGCTAAGCTTCAGTCAAGTGGTATTTCAGATTTCAGTTGTTGTCACAAACTCTTTTCGTTTCCCTCTTTGGATTTCCTTAAAAACAAACAAATATCCTTGGGCATTTCCGAAACACTCATTGTCAATAGCAGAGGAAATAAGAAATGACGACATTGTTAACCACAATTTCTGGCAAGTTTCAGAATAGTTAAATGTAACCAATAACCAGCAAGCCAGGGGAGATTGAAGTAACTGTAAATATTTAAAAAGAAAAATAGGAGAATATTCTAACTTAATTTGTTTAAAATTTTAACATCAGTATAATCATCTGCGAAATAAAGGTTCAAAAACTCCTTTTTGTGGTGCTCTTTTATGAATTTTTCAATTTTGATAGAAATAAAATTTCTAAACCAGCTTTTTGTGGTACACTTTTAGGAATTTTAGCATTTTTCACTTTTAACAAAATCTATATAAATTGCAAGCAATTCTTCCGTAGAAGTGCAGAATATTTTATAGTTTAGTAACCTATAATAACCAAAAATAATCCACGAAACTGTTGCTAAAATAAACTATTATTTTAGCTACTCTGTGAATGAAGAAAGAAATAACAAATAATTAAAAAAGGATTCTTCATGTCTGAGAAAAAAATGTAAAGGACCTAAGGGCAAAAATATTTCTTTCTTAGCTAGAAAACTAACTCGAACCGTGGATATATTTTGTTAGAATCTTCAATAAAAGTGTTCCTCCTTCAGTGGAACATCAATGACTCTTGATAATCGTCTAAAAAATGTATTCCAAATATTATTCGGCACATCTTGCAAAGAATAACTATCCATTGATATATATGTTTTTACCTTCTGAGGTCACTAAAGACGTTAAAGTGTACCACAAAAAATTAATGTAGCTTATACGCATAGATGTACTGAAAGCAAACTACTCTAGGCCCTTTTTCAATTTTTTTTCGCAAAAATTATTAGTTTTCATAATATTCAGATTTTGTTGGTAATCTTCATGTCTGAGAAAGAAATTTAAAGGACCTTAGGACAAAAATATTTCTTTCTACACATCTTGTAAAGAATAACTATCCATTGATACAAATGTTGTTACCTATTGAGGTCACTAAAGATGTTAAAGTGCACCACAAAAAATTAATGTAGTTCATATGCATAGATGTACTGATAGAAAACTACTCTTAGCCATTTTTCTACTTTTTTTTTTTAAAAAAATGATTAGTTTTCATAATATTCAGATTTGTTGGTAGTACCTTCTAATTTCATAAAAGCTAACAGCACAGCCGTTCCCAAAAAGCAATGTTTAAATCCAATTATAACAAATTGCGGTTAAAATTACTAAATTAACAAAAATTATAGTATCTGAGGATTTTCCATAAAAACTGCGGGAGAGAATGCACAGATTTTGTTTGTGAGAAACATTTTTCCGAAAGTTGACACTAAAATATCTTCACGATTTCAGTGACTTCCTAAGCGGCAAAATTAAATTGCAAATATGGTTCTGCACATCTTGCAGAGAAAAACTATGATCTGAAATACATGTTGATGCCTATTGAGGACACAAAAGACGCTTAAATTGTACCACAAAAAAATTATTATAGCTCATACGCATAGATGCACTGAAAACAAAAACGCATCTGGACCATATTCCAACGTTTTTTCAGAGAAATTATTAGTTTTAATGATAGTGCCGTTTTTCGTAATCCACGTCTAGTTTCATGAAAGCAAACAAAACAATCATTCCCAAAAACCTAAGTCAAAACCGAATTCCATTAAACTGGATTTGTATTTGGGAGATTTAAATAATAACAGGAAATCTGTAGACTTTTTATAAAAACTGCGGCATAGAGCTTACCTAGTTTATTTACGAGGGACGATTTTTCCGGAAAATTGTACCTATCTTTCTAAGAATAGCTATCCTATGATATACATTCTGAAGCCTATTGTGAACACTGAAGACTCTTAAAGTGTACCACAAAAAATTTGTATAACTCATACGCATCGAAGCACTGAAAAAGACTACTCATGGACATCTTTCAAATGTTCTTCAGAAAAATATGTATAAGATTTTATGATATACATATTAGGTTTTTTCGTAATCCACGTCTAGTTTCATGGAATCTAACACTACAATCATTCCCAAAAAGCTAAGTCAAAATCTAATTATAACAAATTGCAAAAAATAATAACATTAAATCTGTATGATTTTTATAAATACTACGGGAGAGAGTTTACAGAATTTATTTATTACGAGGAACATTTTTGCCAAATAAATATCACCTAAATCTCTCCACGATTTCTGTGAATTTTGATAAACTGCAAAAAATCCAAATATGATTCTGCACATCCTTCTAAAAATAGCCGTCCTCTGGTATACATTCCCATGCCTATTGAGGGCATTAAAGACACTTAAAATGTACCACAAAAAAATTGTGTAGCTCATAAACATCGAAGCAGTGAAAAATCTACATATACCACCTAAATATCCTTACGTTTTCTGTGAATTATAGATGATAAACAAGTTTTCAAAATATGTTTCTGCACATCCTGTATAAAGTAGCTATCGACCTATATACATTTTGTTACCTATGAAGGGCACTAAATGCGATTAAAGTGTACCACAAAAAATTAGTGTCACTTATACGCATAGATGTACAGGAAGAACACTACTCTATACCATCATTCAACTGTATAATACTACGTATAAGATGTTGAGGCGAAATATTTCCATAACCTTGAGGCTTCGGATGAACTTTCTGCGCCACTACAGAAATCTATCCAGGATTTATGTTCAGCCCTTCTCAACTCTTTGTGCTGCTTGAGTTTTTCCTTATACTTATGTGTCCCAGTCTTGTGAGGCTCTAGTGGTCATTGCCTTATGAAAGAACTTCCTACAGCACTTCCTCAGCATAACTAATCGAGACGACCACAACGACGATCGTTTTTCTCCACTTGACTTTTTTGGGACATGGGACTTGTAACGAGTCATTAAGTGTTGCAGTGGCTCGCTCCACCGTTTCTTTTATATTCCCGACAGTTTGCATCTTCATTTCGAGTTTTTATTTATTTATTTTTTTTTTGGAAGAGAGCTTTTTGGACATTTGCCTAAATTTTCCCCAATTTGCCTTCCTAATCTTGGGTTGGAAGACGGAATTAGGAGGCTTCGAATTCATGCAAAACCTAATATATATATATTGGGAAAAGCTTTGAGCGTCTTAAACTTTCCAAACAGAAATCCGGCTTTCATTTAAATTCTCGGAGACAAGGATGACATGGAGCACATCTTGTCTGTTTCTAGTAATTAAGGTAGGTTCATGCCCTCTACACTGATAGAAAAACCGTTCGTCACCATGACGAATCAGTATCGTCAATATATCTTCATACTGGTGACGAAAAGCTTTTTCTATCAGTGCATTACAAATCACAAGGTTAATACTTATAATATATCCGAAAAGTAATTCGCCTTTATCGTTGACGTCATTACTTCCTCACATATGATGGTGTGCATTGATATCACTATACACACTTTGTCCTTTTCTTTTGCCGCTCCTACCAGTGATTTCAAAGCACAGGGTGGCGTCTCAGTGTCATATGCCACATAAACGGGGGCCAATCAAGCATGGGAGTTCTCTGACTCAGGACTGGCTCTTACTATATCTTCACTACTAAAAGAAGAAAGACGATATATATTAAGGTTGTTTTGGGCTATTATACAGGTTCTACGTCTTCCATTACCTGTACCTTGAAGCAGCTGAAACTCTGGCATCCTTAGCCCACAAACCATATTTCTTCTCAGTTAAGGTTCCTGGATTAGGACCACGTCAGCGCCTCCCTACATTTGGAGGGATTTTAAGGCAACTGATGCAGCCTCAGGTTTCGTCATCTGTCTGCTAGAAGCTCTTCCTCGCCGGACTCATCCCCATAGGATTCTTCCAATATCGTGAATAACAATAAAAATTAATTTCCTCATAAAAGTTGGTGTCAAGTAGGACTTTTCACACTCTTTGTTTTGTCGGCCCATACTCCGATCTGTAGTACATTTATGGACAATTTTTGATACTATACTACTGTCTAACTTATCGACTACATAATGCAATTTAAAAAATTCAAATTAAATAAAAATAAACGGTATTTTTTAACCTGAAAAAAAATCGAACGTAAAACACTTTCTTAACACAATATGTGTATCTTCAAATAAAGTTCATTGCGTGATCTAAAAATATAATAATGAATATGTTTTTGAAATTAAATCAAACATAATGAATAATATACGAAAAAGGAATACAAAACCAGTATGGAAAGGCTAAAGTCGGGCTGTGCCGACTATATAATACCCTACACCTCTCTCGTAATATTGAATAACTCTGATATATAAATTTTGTAATTCATGTATAAATTGTTTACATAAATTTACTTTTGGGACATTTTATACTTAAATAATACCCTGTACCACAGTGTATTATTTAAAGCTAAATCTTTACCGATTTTCTTCAAATTCGGCAATGTTGGTTCATGAATCAAGAAACTCTACCATTCTAAATTTCAAAACGATTGGATGTAAAATATAGCTTCTATAGAACTAAAGGGCCAAATCGGACGAAACATATATATGGGAGCTATAGCTAAATCTTAACCGATTTTCTTCAAATTCGGTAGTGTAGGTTCATGGATCAATAAACTCTACCATTCTAAATTTCAAAATGATTGGATGTAAAATACAGCTTCTACAGGACTAAAGAGCAAAATCGGACGAAACATATATATGGGAGCTATAGCTAAATCTTTACCGATTTTCTTCAAATTCGGCAATGTTGGTTCATGAATCAAGAAACTCTACCATTCTAAATTTCAAAACGATTGGATGTAAAATATAGCTTCTATAGAACTAAAGGGCCAAATCGGACGAAACATATATATGGGAGCTATAGCTAAATCTTAACCGATTTTCTTCAAATTCAGCAGTGTTGGTTCATGGATCAAGAAACTCTACCATTCTAAATTTCAAAATTATTGGATGTAAAATACAGCTTCTACAGGACTAAAGAGCAAAATCGGACGAAACATATATATGGGAGCTATAGCTAAATCTTAACCGATTTCAACCAAATTCAATAGCGATCTTAACAGCCGCGAAATACTCTAAACTGCAAAATTTCAGAACGATCGGAGTGAAATTGCGACCTGTAGTCGACGAACAACTTTACATGGACAGACGGACGGACGGACGGACATCGTTAAATCGACTCAGCTAGTGATTCTGAGTCGATCGGTATACTTTAAGGTGGGTCTAGCTGTGTTATTTTCAGGTGTTACAAACATCTGCCGTGAAACAAACATATAATACCCTGTACCACAGTGTGGTGTAGGGTATAAAAATTGCATCATATCATAATAATATAATATTGCAAAATAATAGAAAGATCAAATTTTTCAAATATAATACTTACGTTGAGATCTGTTTTGGAATTAGTCACGTTTCTATGACACAAATTCTCCCAAAAAACTAATTCCAAATTTATTGCTAAAAAGTAAGAACAAAGATTTTATTATAATATAAAATGTCCATATAATTAGTAACAAATTTCCTCATTGTCAGAAATAATTTTTCATTTCTGTGTTTTGGTTTTCATTTAGTTGCTTTTTGAGGGCTCGAATATATCGACGACAGAATAGCACATACACACATACGTAAACATGAAATATTATGCAATCGTCTCTATTTTGTAGACCATCCTTGAGTTTTCCTTTGATGTTGTTACTATGAATAAATGTAAAATATTTTGAAATAAAATTACATGTTTGTATTCACGTATTACTTCTTTAACAAAATCATGACGCGCACTATGAAAAACACAACCTTCTTCTTATTTCATTTCTTAAAAACTGGTAATTCAAAAGTAAACAAACAACTGATTCTCTATTGTCTGAACCACAATACTGCTCTTATATCTTTATAAACTCAATCGTTAACAATAGAAACCCTGATGTTCAGAGAAAGAGACAGTATAATTAACTCTGAGAGTGGGAGAGTATAATTATCTCTCATATGGTCAATTTAAGAAGTATTCGTTAAAATAATTACAACTATTATACAATTAAATTACAGAACCGACTTTTTTTAAAGTTAGCACAGCATTAAATTTATTACTTAAATTTAGCATACTGCTAATTATGTCCTATGCGTCTTTAAATCTATTACTTGACGACATCATTGTTTTAATGTAGAAAATATTTAAAAGTATTGAAATATTAATAAATAATTCAACATTTAAACTGTATGTATTAACATTGAAAGTTAATTTTTTAAACCTTTCATAATCTACATATCATTTACTTACGTCTTGAACTTTTAGCATTTTCACTTTAAATTAATTTTAGAGATCAAAAAATAATTCCATTTTAAAAATCTTTAATTTACTTATTTTTGTCATTTCATCCCTTCTTTTAAGACATAAGTTCAATTAGTTTTTGTTTGTTTCTTTCAAAACAGAAGCTATATAATACTCCTCCTTGTCACTTAATTGATTGCACTATTCGAGCAAAAAAGTTTGCAGACATGTTCGTTGTCATCTTAAAAACATCACACAATGGCACTCCATTTCTGCCTTCTACTTATCACCAGATAGATCTTTTTCTTCCCATTGCCCTTATCAAGTTTTCCTTTTTGTGTAGTTCCCAAAAAAAAAATTTAAACATGTCTTAAGCATTAAAGATGGTCACAAAGTACAAAGGAAGAGAATATGTAAAAGCAACAAAAAAGGAACTGCAAAAAACCTTTGGCCAAAAAATACGAAATTTTTTCCTCTCAAATTTTTTTGTTCGTCCCCTCCAAAAGACGAAAATAATAATGAAACTTTCAAATGCAGAAACACATATTATAGTGTTCTGAACATGTTTAGTTTTGTACGTTCGACTAGAGTCCGGCAATTTTTTGCATTGCATACTTTTTTGGGCAAACTTATTACATTGTTCAACATGGTACTGCATATACTACGGGACCGAGTGATTTTTTTTATTTTGGTGGGCAAAATATGCGCTCGGTCATTCACTTTGCCTTCAATACAATAGACAAGAGAAATATGTATGTTTTCTCTAATAGTGTTCTTTAACATGGACAACAACAATAAACAAACGAAAAACAGAAGGAAAGTCGAAAAAATGGCAAAGGAATTTATTGTTGTGGAAACGTTAGCAAAGCAAGCCCAAAAGTATACTCTAAATTTAAACCATAAAGTAATATATATCAGTTTTTTAGCAATGCTATACTTTTTGTTTTCTTCTTCCAATTTTTTATTTTCCTGCGGCTCTTTTAGACATCTGGAAAATGTTCATGTCGTTATTTCAAAAACAGAAAAAAATGTTCTTCAACTATGTAAAATATTTTCAGTTGTAGAACGACGACTATGTATTTTCTTCGGGAAAATATGCACTGCGTTTGTTGGGAAAACTAGATAAGATTTTTGTTTGTTGTTTATTTATATTTTTCTTTCTTTTAATTTTTATTTTTTTTCGTTTCTCTTCTTCTTTTACACATTTTCCTCTGGTCTTTCCGTGTGCCCCCAGTTATTTTTAAGTTTTTTTTTTAAATATTTAATGATATCATAAATATACCTTGATATTTTATTTATCCCCTCGGAAATTGAATTCATTTATTTCCGTGAAATTTTGTTGCTAACACATAATAATTTTTGCAACAAAAAATTGTTCATATATTTCCTCATTTATATTTCTCTTTCGAAATAGGATTTAAATGAGTAGGCCTCCTTCGGTCGAGGCTCACGAAAATGTTATTAATACTGCTTCGCATCATGGTAACCACCACCACCATCACATCACATAGCGTTTAAGTAAGAACCTTCCAGCAGTGTTTTTGCTAATGCAAGGCAGGCCATGTATGGTGGAGCACAGTGCAAATAATATTTGCATACTCATATTTTTAGTGATTTCTTAGTAATTTTTGATATTTAACAGATTTTATTTTATTTTATTTTATTTTATTTTATTTTATTTTATTTTATTTTATTTTATTTTATTTTATTTTATTTTATTTTATTTTATTTTATTTTATTTTATTTTATTTTATTTTATTTTATTTTATTTTATTTTATTTTATTTTATTTTATTTTATTTTATTTTATTTTATTTTATTTTATTTTATTTTATTTTATTTTATTTTATTTTATTTTATTTTATTTTATTTTATTTTATTTTATTTTATTTTATTTTATTTTATTTTATTTTATTTTATTTTATTTTATTTTATTTTATTTTATTTTATTTTATTTTATTTTATTTTATTTTATTTTATTTTATTTTATTTTATTTTATTTTATTTTATTTTATTTTATTTTATTTTATTTTATTTTATTTTATTTTATTTTATTTTATTTTATTTTATTTTATTTTATTTTATTTTATTTTATTTTATTTTATTTTATTTTATTTTATTTTATTTCATGTTTAAATTCAGAAATCCTAAAAATATGCAATATATTTCAAGTGTCCCGATTGGTGTGCAGTCAACAAGCTATGAGGTCGTGGGTTCAATACCCACCAAAAACTCTGCTCTATCGCGGCAAAATAAATTAATTATTTACTTTTATTGTATTGTTGTTTTGCAGTAAAACTCTTTATACTGGTATTTAATTGTGTACATATTTTTGCAAATTTGGTGCACAACCTAATATTTTTGTCTCATGAGTTTTCCATTTGAAACCACTATGAACCCCGAATCACAAAACGTGTTTTGCGATTTTAATTACAAGCGTGATTTTCTTTCTGCTTTTTCATTTGCAGTACTTAACTTTGGCCCTAGACGCGCTACAAACTATGTGAGAGTGTGTGTATTCAATGTTGTAGTTAAAACGCCTATAAATATGCAACACTATTTTTTTTCTCATACTCTCCCTTACGTTGCTGTCTTTTTGCACAAGGCCTTTTTTGCTTGTTTGTTAAAAAATTTTTGTTGCCAAATGAGCATATTCAAACAAGGCTGTTGCTTACCAGCTTCTCTCCCCATAGTCCTTGTCATGAGCAGCAGCAGCAGCGACACCACCATCATCATTATCAGCAACAGTCCGTCGTCAAAGTACGGCCTCCCCACCGCCCGTCTGTCTGTCCGTCCTTCCTCTTCATCAGCACCCAAGACAAGCACCATTTCGCCATCTCCATCAACGCGGTGAACATCACCAGCCTCAATTTTTTTTCTCTGTTTTCAACTGCAAAAAACAATCTCTACGTATCATTCATGAGGCATGTGTAGAGAGACGGGGGTGGGACAGCCTGAGCTAAGGCAAGAGGTAACGGGGGCCTTAAAAGCCTTTAAGGCTTACAAAACAAATAATGGGGCTCAGCTATAAACAAGCAGTGCCTCCTCCAACAACTACAATACTACATGCAAGAAATGTGCCGCTAAGGACTCACGGAGGAGGACATACATAAATGCGGATAGGCTTTGCGACAGCACCGCCCAGTAACAATTTCATTATTCGCATTTTTCGCTTTGTGTTTGTGCGTTTTTTTGTTTCTGTTTTATCCCTTCATTTATTTTGTTTGTAAAATTATTGTGATTTCGGAATGTGTATTATTTGTTTGTGTGAACGTTTCATTTTTTGGTTCGGCGTTGTTAAGCTTTGTTAAGCGAAAGAGGGAGATGGAAAAGACACAATTAATAGCATTTCATTTGTTGTTCAACATTTGCTGTATTTTTTTATTTGCTCAAGATTTCCTTAACAAATGTTAAAGCATACTTTTAAAGGTAGGGCGCAGCAGCATTAAAGCATACTTCCAGGGGGCCAAACAAAAATTCCATAACATCTAACACGTGTTGGGTGTTAGAAGTATTTTAAAATCTACGCCTTAAATGCTTTAATAATCAATTAAGACAGGCATTTTCCAAATAATTTCTGGCATACTTTTAGGGGCGATCACAGCAGCACCTATATATTTTAACACCTTACTTTTGTTGTCAATAATAAAGCATTTCATCTATAAATAATAAACAAAACAACCTTTCTTCGAATATTTCTATAAATAAAAATAATCTATAAATAAATCATTTGCAAGAATATTTCTATAAATATAATATTTTTTATATTGGAAAATAAAAAATTCTTAATAAATAAAAATGTTTCAAAGAATTGTTTTACAAGTGCTTGAAGAAAATTTCTATAAATACAAAAAAAAACAAAGAAATTTTCTATAAATATAAAAAATTCTACGAAATTGTCTTAAAATAAAATATCGAAACTGCAGTCAATTCTACCAAGCAATTAAAATTCTACCAATTTTTGTATTTGTTTCTATTACTTTTTTGCAATAGACAGAAAGTAACTGAAACATATGGTCTCAAACCAAATAAGTTCTGACTGAATAATATAGAACATTTATATAATTTCTAGGAAAATTTATATTAATACAAAATTCATAATTATAGAAAATTTCTAAGACATTTTCTATATTTTCGATAAATACAAAATTACTAAGAAATTGTTTATAAATTCAAAATAAATTATATACATTTTTCTATAAATACAAAATTACTAAGAAATTTTCTCTAAATACAAAAGAAAAAAATTTCGATAAATGTAAAATTGCTAAGAAATTTTCGATAAATAAAAAATTATCTAAGAAATTTTCGATAAATAAAAAATTTCTAAAAAATTTCCGATAAATACAAAATTTTCGATAAATACAACATTTTTCGATAAATAAAAAATTTCTACGAAATGTTCTATAAATATAAAATTTCGAAGAAATTTTCTAAAATATAATATTTCTCAGAAATTTTCTATAAATATAATATTTCTCAGAAATTTTCTATAAATATAATATTTCTCAGAAATTTTCTATAAACATACAAATTCTAAGAAATTTTCTATAAATATAAAATTTCTAATAAATTTTCGATACATTTTTCTAAGAAATTTTCGATAAATATCATATTTTCTAAGAAATTTTCCTATTAATAAAACATTTCTAAGAAATGTTCTATAAATAAAAAATGTTCCTATTAATAAAACATTTCTAAAAAATTTATAAGAAATTTTCTATAACTAAAAAATTTATAAGAAATTTTCTATAACAAAAAAATTTCTAAGAAATTTTCTATAATTAAAAATTTTCAATAAAAATTTTCTAAAAAATTTTCAATAAATAAAATATTTTCTAACAAATTAAAATCTCTAGAAATATTCTAAAAAAAAATTTCTATGAAATTTTTTATAAATAAAAAATTACTAAGAAATGTTCTATTAATAAAAAATTTTACAGAAAGTTTATATAAATAAAAAAAATTTAAGAAATTTTATATAAATAAAAAATTTTTAAGAAATTTTGTATAAATACAAAATTTCTAAAAATTTTCTATAAATACAAAGTTTCTAAGAAATTTTCTAAAAAAAAATCGACTTATTTTTCTAAAAATATTTATTGATTTTATTTTTTAAAAATGTGTACTGATTTTATGTAATCCAAATATGTTGTAAGCTTTTAGGGCAACTATATTAATTGCATACTTTTAAGTAATCTGTAGCGATCATCTGATTTCCTTAAAACCTTTAAAAAAATTAAAAATATACAATCCAAATTTATGTGTAATTTGCACTAAAAACTCTTCCAAAATCTTCTTGCAAGTAATGCTCTAATTTGCATGGCATTTTTATATATGTACTACTGCTAACTACTTTTAAACTTCCCAAGACATTTTCCTAATTAAAATGCACTCTTCAATTCAGTGCCAAGTTTTCTATTTTTTTAACTCTTACATTCCTCGTTTTGGCCAACCATTGTCACTCTCGTTTTTTGGTGCATTCTTAATGGCACACGCGAGACAAAGTAATTATTTAAAATTTTGCATAATTTTTTAGAAAATTATGATTGAAAGATATCGCTGTAGCCGAGTTGAGGGAGTGAGTCAAGGCAATAGGTTTGAACTTTATTTTTTGGCAACTCTTTCTTTTTTTGGCCAGCCCCAAATTGTAGTACATACATATTAGCCAAAGAAAAATTTTAAATTTGTTTGTTTTTGATTTTGAAATTCAAGGTTTATGCAGTCGACTATTACTCATTTGAATTTCAATGGTAAATTATTCAATATCAATCATACTGGTATGTGAGTGTAGATAGTGTTGCTACTACTGGTCTTCTTATGCAACTAACTGACTGCGTTGTTTTCCTAGACACCGAGTTTCATAAGCCAAATGGATTTAATTTCAATGTGTTTGGATATGGATTGCAAAACTTTGTTGGAAAACTTGGGAATTTTTAAGCAAATATTTAAATGCTAATCTGGTCTGGTTCCAAGCATTTGCAAAAGCAATTTTGAGGTGACACTCTAAACCCCTTAGGGAAATTACAAAATTACAACATCAGAAAAACACATCACAACTTTGTAACTTTAGTCTCGACTCTGCTCCATTTCAATGGTTAACGGCATGATAACAACACCTTCAGATTTTCTAATATTTTGGCAAAAGTTTAAAGAACCTTTTCCATGGCTAAGACAGGTAATTTATGCAAAGTTTGCTTATGTGTAAAATATTAAATAGCTTTTAACGTTCACTAAATTAAGTTGTGAGTATTTGTGTGAGAGTGTGTGTGCGTTCTTGTTTGGTTGACGCCTAAATTTATGCAAGATTTTACCCTAACATCTTTGTGCGGAGGTATCCTAAAAGTATGCAATGTTTGTGTTACAATTTAATATGCAGACGTTCAACACACACACACACACGAGAGGCAAGTTTTCGAGTACAAATATTCTGGGGATTAGAATAATGTACGATTAAGTGGTATTGTTATCTAGCAACGGCCAAGGCGATGACAATGGTCCTTGGTTTATGCCCGCCACCAACGAAATGTTCTAATTTCCAACCACAATGCGAAGTGGGATTAAGACACAAATTTAAATGTACTTTAAAAGGGTCATTAAAGCTCCGAATTTTGGGGCAAACTTCAATTTCTAAGAAATTTTGTATTTATTGAAAATTTTCAACAAATTTTTTTTATATAAAATTTCCAAGAATTGTTTTTTTTTATAGAAAATTTTTTTTTATAGAAAATTTCCAAATTTTTTTTTATTTTTATAGAAAGTTTGCAAGAATTTTTCATTTATAGAAAATTTATTTAAAAAAATTTTATTGATAGAAAATTTCTTAAAAATGTATTCTTCAAAATTTGTATTACAGAAAATTTGTTAAACATTTTTTATTTTGAACACCTCTTAACACATTTTTATTTACAGAACGATTTCAATTTTTTTTATTGAAGCAAAATTTTTTAGCCCTATTACCAATAAGAAAATAAACTACGTTTACGAGTTAAAAAAGGGTTATACCTGACAATTTCCATTAATTATTTATATTTTTTTCAGAAATAGCCAATTTTTTAGTTTTTGTAATCATAGTATTTTAATAAAATGTTTAGATTGTTTTCATTTATAAGAAAATTCTTAGAATATTTTCATCTATAGGAAAATTCTTTGATTTTTTCACTTATAAGCTAATTTTTAAAATTTTCCATTATGAAAATATCTTGGGATTTTTTAATTTATAAGAAAAATCTTAGGATTTTTTTATCTATAACAAAACACAAAGCTTTTTCATTTAGAACAAAAATCTTCGAATTTTTTGCTATTCGAATAACTAAATTCCTGTTAATTTATAAGAAAATACTTAGATTTAATTTATAAGAAAATATCTTGGTTTTTGCAGTTATAGCTAATTTTTAGAATTCTTCATTTATAAGAACATTTTTAATTTTTTTCGTTATAAGCAAATTTTGGGAATTTTTCATTTATAAAAATATTTTTGAAATTACTTAATTCAATTTCTTAGAATTTTTTCATTAAGAACTTTCTTAGAATTTCGTCATTTATAAGAAAATTTACAGATTTGTTAATTTTGCAAGAAAAGTATTAGAAATTTTTCATTTCTATGAAAGTTATTTTATTTTTACATTTATAAAAAATATTTTAGAATTTTTTATTATAAAAAAATTAGTATACATTTTTCACTCATAAAAAAATTTTTGATTTTTTTCATTTATAAAAAACTTAAATTTTTTTCGTTTATAAGAAATTTATTAAAATTTTTGCATTTATAATTGCATATTTTTCATTTATAATAAAATTCTTTTTTTTCGTTTATAAGAACATTCGAATTTTTTTAGTTTTAAGAAAATTCTTAAAATTTTTTCATTTATAAGAAAATTTGTATATCTGTTAATTGATCAGATATAAGCAAACTTTTAGAACTTTTCATTTGTAAAAATATGTTTTTTATAATTTATAAAAAAAATCTTAGTATTTTTCATTTCTAAGAGTTATTTTATTTTTTCATTTATAAAAAATATTTTAGAATTTTTTTTATAAAAAAATTTTTATAAATTTTTCACTCATAAAAAATATTTTGATTTTTTTTTCATTTATAAAAAAACTTAAATTTTTTTCGTTTATAAGAAATTTATTAAAATTTTTGCATTTATAATTGCATATTTTTCATTTATAATAAAATTCTTTTTTTTCGTTTATAAGAACATTCGATTTTTTTTAGTTTTAAGAAAATTCTTAGAATTTTTTCACTTTATAAAAAATTCTTAAAATTTTTCCATTTATAAGAAAATTTGTATATTTGTTAATTGATCAGATATAAGCAAACTTTTAGAACATTTCATTTGTAAAAATATAAGTTTTTTATAATTTATAAAAAAAATCTTAGTATTTTTCATTTATAAGAAAATTCTTTGAATTTTGCTATTTAAGAAATTTCGTAGAATTTTGTCTGTTGTTAATTTGGCAAGAACATCATTAGAAATTTTGTCATTTATAAGAAAATTATTTTATTTTTCATTTATAGAAAAAATCTTATACTTTTTTCACTCATAAAATATTCTTTTCTTTATAATAAAATTCTTTTTTTTTCACTTATAAGAACATTTGAATTTTTTTAGTTTCAAGAAAATTCTTAGAAATTTGTCACTTTATAAAAAATTCTATTTATTTTATTCATAAAAAAATCTTAGCATTTTACACTCATAAGAAATTGTTGATTTTTTCATTTATAAAAAAATTTAAATTTTTCGTTTATAAGAAATTTCTTCGAATTTTTGAAGTTAAAAAAATAAAAAATAAAATTCATATTTCATATTTTTTTTATTTATAATAAAACTCATATTTTTTTTCATTAATAAGACCATTCCAATTTTTTTGCAATCGATTTTAAGAAAATTCTCAAATTTTTTTCATTTATAAAAAAATTAACAGGTTTGTTCATTTATAAGAAAATTATTTTATTTTTTCATTAATAAAAAAAATCTGTGAATTTTTTCGTAGATTTTTCATTTCATTAAATTTTTTCGTTTATAAGAAATTTCTTAGAATTGTAGTATTTCTATAAAATTCATATTTTATAAACATATCTTAATAAACAAATTAGTAGATTTGTTCACTTATATAAAAATCCTAAGCTTTTTTTATTTATAAGAAACTTTTAGAATTTGTTCGTTTATAAAAAAAATCTTCGAAATTTTTCTTTACAATTCATAGCATTTTTCATATATAAGAAAATTCCAAGATTTGTTAATTTACAGAAAAAAAATGCTTAGGATTTTGTCACCTTAAAAAGGTATTTAGATTTTTTTTTAATTTTTCAAATTTCTATACCTTTTTAATTTATAAAATATCTTAGAATTTTTCATCTATAATAAAGTCTGTATTTCTTATTTATAAAATAATGCTTAACTTTTTTTTGCATTTTAACAAAAGCCTTAGATTTTTTCATTTATAAGAAAATACCTAGAATTTTTTCATTTATAAGATAAATTTTGTATTTATAAGAGAGATTTTTTTATAGAAATATTATTATTTCCTACACTACTTAAGGAAAGTAAATTTAAAAGAGTTTTTTATAATTAAAAAAATTCTTAGAATTTACATTTGTAAAAAAATTCTTAGAATTCTGTCACTTATGAGAACATTTTAAGAATTATTTCATTTGTATAAAAAATCTTAGAAATTTTCTCATTTACAAGAAGTTGTTAAAATTTTCTCATTTATAACAAAGTTATTCCAGTTTTCTCATTTATAAGAAAATTCTTAGAATTCTTTTTAATAAGAACATTTTTAAAATTTTTTTTTATGAGAAAATCTACGAATATTACTTTATTAGTGAAATTGTCTTGATAACTTTTTCATTTATAAAAATATCTTTGAATTTTGCATCTATAATAAAGTCTGTATTTCTTATTTATAAAAAAATTCTTAACTTTTTTTTGCATTTTAACAAAAGCCTTAGATTTTTTCATTTATAAGAAAATACCTAGAATTTTTTCATTTATAAGATAAATTTTGTATTTATAAGAGAGATTTTTTTATAGAAATATTATTATTTCCCACACTACTTAAGGAAAGTAAATTTAAAAAAATTTTTTATAATTAAAAAAATTCTTAGAATTTACATTTGTAAAAAAATTCTTAGAATTCTGTCACTTATGAGAACATTTTAAGAATTATTTCATTTGTATAAAAAATCTTAGAAATTTTCTCATTTACAAGAAGTTGTTAAAATTTTCTCATTTATAACAAAGTTATTCCAGTTTTCTCATTTATAAGAAAATTCTTAGAATTCTTTTTAATAAGAAAATTTTTAAAATTTTTTATTTATGAGAAAATCTACGAATATTACTTTATTAGTGAAATTGTCTTGATATGTAGATCCTTTAGTTTCATTTTAATGTATTTTCTTAAAATTTAAAGTTTTCATTCACAGACAATTTCTTAAAAATATTTTATATAAGAATTTCTTACCATAGCTTTATTCATAGGCATTGTTTGCTTATATAAAATTTATTTTTTTTATTATATGTTATATTATATGTATTATCATACATTTCGGCATACTTTTAGGCTTCATCGTTTACTTGCCGCAGTGTGTAAAAGGCTTATGCTTTCTTTTTAATCGAAACTCGTATTTAAACCATTTGTTACCAAAAATTGGACATCCTGTAAAGAATTTATAATAATCCAACATGCAACAATTTCCACCCACACTCTGTTTCATTATTATTATACACATTTAATATACTAAAAGCTGTTGCCTACATTCAGGCGTAAATGCCTGAAATGAGAGGGCGTTCGTTCGATCCAACGACTTTGGGAAAATTGACTAAGCAAAAACATGAAAAACAGAAATAGATGTTGCAAACTCGTTTGGAAAACGAGTCAAAAGACTGCAGGGGGAGGGAAACTTGTGAAAAGCCAAAGAGTTGTTAATTGACCTCATTTGTTCAACTTGATTTAACCATACTTGATGACATACTCTTTACAAAGTGTGATAGTAGTAGTCTCTGGCATGATGGAGCAAACCCAGGCTAGAACATATTGGTAGTGGTAGGTAATTGGTTGTAGGATTTTAAACGTGTTGCCTAACATTCGATTCCTTTATGCCACCCCATTTGTGCTGGATTTCAAGCCATTCAAGGGAGGAGAGTGAGTGAGTTCTGTGCATATTGTTTATGACTGAGCTGTGGAACTGGTCTTATTTGAAATTTAACCTTATTGATTTTCCATAAACAGCAAAACAACAAATGTTCTATCGCTCTTTCTCTGTGTTAGCCTATTATTATCATGGAAAATTTTAAAAGTTTATGGTTATTAAAAACTCTAGAGGCGGCAGCGATATGGCATCGACAACGATCGACATGAAATGTGTTTTGCTCATTTTTTTTCTTTTTGCCCCGGCAACTTTGGTCTCTGTAATTTAATGCTATTATTATTGTTTATATTTATTATATTTGTGCTTAGCAATTGCCATTATTGCAGTATATGGATATCCCTTATGTAACATTTTTTTGTACACCATTAAAGAGCCCATCAACCAAAGGTTATATATGAACTTTGAATTATGAAAAAGTTTGCAAAAGTCACAAATAACCATAAATTTGATAATGGGTTTTGAGACTCATGGTCTTTTTGGTTCGCATGTGTCATTAGAGAATACAAAAGATAAAATTTCCGCCTTAAATTCTGATATTATTTCCGGTATGGGATTTTCTTACAGTTTTATTTTCCCTCAGTCTTAAAAGGCAAGTGTGGGAATGTGATAAATTAATTTAAATTTTTTGCTTATCTTTTGTAGGCAGAAAATTATGATTTGTTAGAAAATATAATATTACATTGTTTTCAGTAACATTTAAAAATAATCTGCAATTTCTTAAGAATCTTGATGTTTTTGAATTTTTTTAAAACCTCTTGTAGTTTAAGATTTGTTGCCATTGAATAAAAAATACTTTAATTAATGTTAGTCATACGCCTATTGGGCCAATGTGATAGAACTAAATACAATGTATTTTTTTTTAGAAATTATGACACATCAAAAATTAATTAAAATATTATTGTGCACATCTTGAAGATAAGAAATGTTCCCCAGTATAATTATTATCACCTTTTAAGGACTTTGAGAGACCTAAAAGTGTACCACAAAAAGTGTATAGTTAAAACACTCAAAATTTCGAGAGAATTTATATTCATGTATTTATAAATTTTGTGTTCGATTTTAGGAAAATATAGGGTGGTCCATTTAAAATTTTAGACTTGAATCGGCTACAAAAAAGTACTGAAAATTTTTTCAAATTTCTGGTTTTATTGAAAAGGTTGAACTTTGTCATTTAATAATGGAACACAATATCATTCATATGACTATATGATCAACCCAATTTTTCAGAATATTTTCAATTGTTTCGGGTCGAACCTCTTTAATGGCAACTTCGATTTAATGTTTCAACGATTCAGTTCAGTCTATGAATGCTTTGCGTAAAATTTATCCTTATGGCTCCCCACAGAAAATAATCCAAAGGGCTCAAATCACAAGTCAAAGTAATCGGTAGCTCAAATTTTAAATGGTCCGCCCTTTATATTTTCAACTCTGCCAAATTTATTATTATTTTAGGAATATGTATTATAGTGTAATAAATTATTTTAATTTCTATATTCATCTGTTGTATTTAAATGTGGTGATGATTATGACAATAACAAATAATTTTTTCCGCATTAACATTTAAAAATATGTCCCACTTTCTTAAAATGCATGGTTAAAATGAATTGATTGAAAATCTTTTATAGTTTAAAATTTATGGCAGCTTAAAAGAAATTTACTTTAAATAATGTTAGTCATACGCCTAAAGGGTCAAATATCATCACATTCAATTAAATTTACTTTTTTCTATATTACAATATACCCAAAATAAACCAAAAATATTATTGTGCACGTCTGGAAGATAAGAGCTTTTACCTAATATAATTGTTATCACCTCTTAAGGACTTTGTGGGACCTAAAAGTGTACCACAAAAAAGAATAGGTAACACTCACAATTCGAGAGTTTTTATATTCATATATTGACACAATGTTGTATTCGATTTTACCAGAATATACTTTGAAACCTGTCAAATTTATTACTTTTTGAGGATTGTAATAAATTACTTTAATTTCTATAGTTATCTGATGTATTTAACTAGTGGGATTATTTCGACAATAAAATATAAGATTTTCTCCATTAATATTTGAAAATATTCTACAATTTCTTAAGGTTCTTGCTGATCTTGAATTTCTTTAAAATCATTTGTAGTTTAAGATCTAGGACCTGTGAAAGAGAAATTTAATTTAATTTAATTAATGTTAGTCATATGCTTAAAGGGCCAAATAGTATCAAATTAAATTAATTGACAATATATCAAAAATATGTATATTCAAAATATGATTCTGCCCACCTTGAAGAGAAGACCACTCCGTTGTCATAATTCTTATTACTTTTTGATTTCATTATAGAACTTAAAAGTATACCAGAAAAACTTTATATAACAATCACTCAAAATTCGAGGGCGTTTATATTCATGCATTAATACATTAATATTTTCTGCTCAATTTTAGGAAAATATATTTTCAATGGTGCCAAATTTATTAAATTTTAATGAGTTAATATAAGAATGTAGGTAATAAATTATTTTTTCTTTCTAATGACGATTTTTGTAACTAATATGTGGTGATTTATTCGAAAATACATATTTTCCATTAATATTTAAAAATATTCTTTACTTTCTTGAGATTCACCGTCAATTTGAATTTCTTTAAAATCTTTTATAGTTTAAGATTTATTGCCGATTCCTCTAAAATTACTTTAATTAATGTTAGTCATACGCCCAATGGGTCTGTGTGATACTATTAAATACAATTTACTTTTTTGACTATTATGACAAATCAAAAAAAAAATAAATTCAAAATTCGATTGTGCACATCTGGAGAGGAATAGCTTTCTGCTGATATATTAATTATCACCTTTTAAGAACATTATGGAACCTGAAAGTGTACCACAAAACTGAGTTTAGAACAAAACATTGTAGTATATATAAATAAAAGCATATATTTTGCAAAATAGTTTAACATTTGCAAATATTATTCCACACATAGTTGGACAACAAACTTTCTATAAACTCAAAATGTTTACCACAAAAATTTGCGTTCGAATTAATATGAATCATACGTTACTCTTTCTCACTATTATAAATAAAAAAAAAATTTAATACGTAAATTATACTTAGGTATTCAAATCAATATAAATCATACGCCTGAACTTTCAGCGAACCAAATAAAAATAATTCCTTAGAAATAGATTATGTTTTTAGAAATATAAATTAATATCAATCATACCATAAATGTTCAATGTACTCCTACAAAATTCTACTTTTTTTCAAAATAATATTTCATTGTCTACACTATTTGAGATTAATTCGAAATAATACTGTGCATGCACCTGGACGTCCAGTGAAATATTACTTATACATCCTTCCTTCCAAAGCCACCGCTATATAATATTACAAATATTCAGCAATTTCTGATATTTCTTGTTGCTTTTGAATTTCTTAAAAACCGTTTATAGTTTAAGATTTATTGCCAATTAAATTAAATTTACTTTAATTAATGTGAGTCATGCGAAATTTACCTTCTGGCTATTATAACACATCAAACACATATTCAAAATATGATTCTGCACATCTTGCAGATAACAGTTTTTACCTAATATAATTGCTATCACCTTTTAAGGGCATTGCGGGACCTAAACGTGTACCACAAAAACCGTATGTGTAACACTCATACATTTTGTAGGCAACAATTAGTGATTATTTTGACAATAAAATAATACATTTTCTCCATTAATATTTAAAAATATTACCCTTTCTTATGTTACATGATGAATTTGATTTTCATGAAAATCTCTTATATTTTAAGATTTATTGTTGATTATAAAAAATTTACTTTATTTAATGTTAGTCATACGCTTAATGGGCCAATGAGGTACTACTAATCTAAATCTACTTCATCGTCTATTATGATGCATCAAAAATAATTGTAAAAAGGCATTCTGCACATCTTGAAGACAAGAGCTTTACCCTAATATATTTGTTATCACCTTTTGAGGACACAGTGGGACCTAAAAGTGTACCACAAAAAAATTTGTATCTGAGCCAATCGCTCAAAATTCGATTTTTTTACAATTATGTATTAATATTATATTTAGTTCTCGTCAATTTTAAGAAAATATTTTTTCAAATGCTTAATTTATTACTTTTTGAGGAATAAGTATACATTATTTTATTTTCTATAGTCACCTTTTGTATTTAACAAGCGGTGATTATTTTGACAATAAAATATTATATTTTCTCCAATAATAATTAAAAATATTATCCACTTTGTTAAGATTCATAATGAATTCGGATTTATTTGCAATTTGTATACTTTAAGATTTATTGCCGATTAAAATAAATTTACTTTCATTAATGTTAGTCATACTTTTTTCAAATTATGACACACGCAAAATAATTTCAAAATATGATTCTGCACACCTCGAGTAGAAGAGCTTTCAGTTGATATACTCTTTATCATACTTTATGAACTAAAAGTGTACCACAAAAATAAATAAGGAAAAAACTCAATTCAAACTCACTTCAAACTTTCTACAAAACTTTTAAAAAATAAATGTATAATACATTTTGTATTAATAATATGCCAATATGTGTTGGATTTCAGAAAAATCTCATTAATACTGCCCAATTTGTTACTTTTTGAGACATGTAATAAGTTATTTTTCTATTTCTATAGCCGTCTGTTGTATTTAACAAGTGGAGATTATTTTGACAATAAAATATTATATTTTCTCCATTTATATTTAAAAAAATTCTGCAATTTCTTATGATTCTTCCTGTTTTTGAATTTCTTTAAAATCTCTTGTTGTTTAAGATCTATGACCAATGAAAATGAATTTACTTCAATTAATGTTAGTCATACGCCTAATAGGTCAAATAGTATCACATTAAATTTAATTGACTCTTTGGTATATTACAATATATCAAAAATAAATTTAAAATATCATTCTGCATAACTTGAAGAGAAGAGCTATCCGCTGATAAAATATGTATAATCGTTTGAAAACATTATAGAACTTTAAAATGTCCCACAAAAACTTTATAGGTAGCAAATTAATAAATTCTTTGAACCATCTTTTTTAGGTAACATGTGTTAAATAATTTGACAATAAAATATTATGTTCTCTACATTTACATTTTAAAATACTCTTCACCTTCTTAAGATTTACAGTGAATTTGAATTTCTTTAAAATCTTTTATATTTTAAGATTTATTTTTGATTAAATGAAATTATCTATAATTAATGTTAGTCATACGTCTAATGGTTTAATATGGTACTATCAAATTAATTTCACCTTTTTTAAAAATTATGACATACGCAAAATAACTTTAAAATATGATTCTGCACATCTCGAGTAGAAGAGCTTTCAGTTGATACACTTTTTGTCCTATTTTAAGGACGTTATAGGAACTAAAAGTGTACCACAAAAATTTAACATTAAAGTTTCTACAAAATTTTTAAAAAACAAGTTAATACTATTATATTAATAATATGCCAGGACTATGACTATATATGATGATCGCTTTTCTTATTATTCTTTGGAAGCATATTTAGATTATTTTTTATTATAAAAATATAAATTAATATTAAGCATACTACTAGTTCTCAAATAAAATAATATTTTACATTAATTTCTTGTATTTAGTCTGACAAATATTAATATTTATATATAATATTAATATTTTATATAATAGTCTGACAAATATATCTCTAAAATTAATATTAATGTATGTTTTTTAGAACAAATATAACTTTAATTTTTTCAGAAATAACTATAATTCTCTAAATTCCTTCATTATTCACATGAATTTTAGCCTTACAAACAATTTGAAACAATTATCTAGTCATTAAAAAATGTTCTGCTGCTGAGTTCATTTTCATTTGTCTAAAATATTTATTCCTAACAGTTAAAGCAAATAGTATTTCATTTGCAACTTTAAATGGGAGTGAAGAGCAAACAATTCAAATGAAATGTAGCGAAAAGAGGAGAGAGAGAGTGAGCGAACATGTGTTGTAGAGAAGCTTGAGGAAAAAAATAAGCCGAGTGTGGCACAGGGTCTGTGATATGTTAATGCTAATTGCTGTGATAAAAATAACAAAAATTCTTGGCCAAGTAAGGAAATGGAAGTGGAAGAATAAAGGAAATGGAGAATGTTCTTGAGTAGATGGCATTATACTACTATTCCTATGCAAATTCAAAGTCATAGAAAATAATAAAGGGACAATTTGAATTCTAAGCGCTCGCATTTCTAAAGAGAATATTTAAATTTTATTAAAATGTTGGCACCTTTGTTTAGTTTTATGGGAAATAGATGAACATTTCTGCAAAGAACTATATTAAAGTCAAAGCGATTTAAGTCATTCGTTAATTTCGTACATTTCGAGGAATAAATATGAATATATACCGAATTATTATTTAATTTCTAACGTCATTTTTTAGCCAATAAATGGTGATTAATTTGAAAATAAGTTAATATTTAAAAATATTCAGCAATTTCTTAAGATTCTTGCTTGCTTTAATTTCTTTAAAATCTCTTGCAGGTTTAGAGTATGGCCGATAAAACGAAATTTACTTTAATTAATGTTAGTCATACGCCTAATGGAACAATGTGGTACAACTAAATGGAATTTACTTTTTTGGCTATCATAACAGATGAAAGACAAATTCAAAATATGATTCTGCACATCTTGAAGAGAAGAGCTTTCAAGTAATATAATTGTTTTCACATGTTAAGGACATTATGAGGCCTAAAAGTGTACCACAAAGTCTGTACAGCTATCGCTCAAAGTTCGATAGTATTTATATTAATGTATTAATACAATATAGTGTTAGATTTTAGGAAATTTTTATTGCTGCCAAATTTATTTCTTTTTGAAAAATGTAATAAATTATTTTAATTTCTATAGTCGTCTGTTTTATTAAACAAGTAGTGATTATTTTGACAATAAAATATTTTATTTTCTCCATAATTTCTTAAATTCTTTTTAGTTTCTTTAAAATCTCTTGTAGTTCAAGATTTATGGCCGATGAAAGGAAATTGTTCTTCAATTAATGTTAGTCATACGCCTAAAGGGTCGAATAGTTTCACATTAAACTAAATTTACTTTTATGTATTATTAGTATATATCAAAAATAAATGCAATATATGCGAATTTTGAGTAGAAGAGTTTTCCGCCGATTTACTTATAATTTGTATCAACTTTTGAGGACAATATAAAACCTAAAAGTGTACCACAAAAAAATATAGCTAAACCAATTTACTACTTTTTGAGGAATATTATTCTTATTTCTTTGATCAACTTTTATGTGCAGCAAATGGTGATTTATTTGAATATAAACATGCCTCCCTTACTAGTTAAAAATATTCTGAAATTACTTCAGATTCATGTTGTTTTTGAATTTCTTTAAAATCTCTTTTAGATTAAGATTTATTTTCGACGAAAGAATTTTTTTATTTAATTAATGTTAGTTATACGCCTAATGGGTCAATGAGTTACTACTTAATTCAATTCACTTGTTTTAGATATTATGACACATCAAAGACAATTACAAAATATGATTCTGCACATCTTGAAGAGAAGAGCTTTCAACTAATATAATTGTTATCACCTTTTAAGGACATTGTGGGACCTAAAAGCGTACCACAAAAACTGTATAGACAACGCTCAAAGTTAGAGAGCATTTATATTCCTGTATTCATACATTAGTTTATTCGATTTTATGCAAATCTTTTCAATCCTACCAAATTTATTACTTATTGAGGAATGTTATAAATTACTATAATTTCTATAGTTGTCTGTTGTATTTAACAATTGGTGTTAATTTTGACAATAAAATATTGTATTTTCTCCATTAATATTTAAAAATTTTCTGCAATTTCTTAAGATTCTTGTTGTTCTTGAATTACTTTAAAATCTGAAGTAGTTTAAGATTTATGGCCGATGAAGGAAAATTTGCTTTAATAATGTTAGTCATACGTCTAAAGAGTCAGATAGTATTACATTAAATAAAATAATCTTGTTTTGTATATTACGATTTATCACAAATAATTTCATAATTTGATTCTGCACATTGTGAGAAGAAGAGTTTACCGCTGTTATAATTTGATTCAATTTTTGAGGACCCAAAAGTATACCACAAAAAAAACATAGCTAAACCAAGCAATCAATATTTGAAGAAATTTATATTCATTTATTATAAATATTGTGTTCTGCTCAAATTTAGGGAAATTTTTTTGTAAAGATGCTCCTCAATTTATTACTTTTTGAGGAATATTATTCTTATTTCTTTGATCAACTTTTGTGTGTAGCAAATGGTGATTTATTTGAATATAAACTATTACATTGCCTCCCTTAATAGTTAAAAATATTCTGAAATTACTTCAGATTCATGTTGTTTTTGAATTTCTTTAAAATCTCTTTTAGATTAAGATTTGTTTTCGACGAAAGAATTTTTTATTTAATTAATTTTAGTTATACGCCTAATTGGTCAATGAGTTACTACTTAATTCAATTCACTTGTTTTAGATATTATGACACATCAAAGACAATTACAAAATATGATTCTGCACATCTTGAAGAGAAGAGCTTTCAACTAATATAATTGTTATCACCTTTTAAGGACATTGTGGGACCTAAAAGCGTACCACAAAAACTGTATAGACAACGCTCAAAGTTAGAGATCATTTACATTCCTGTATTCATACATTACTTTATTCGATTTTATGCAAATCTTTTCAATCCTACCAAATTTATTACTTATTGAGGAATGTTATAAATTATTATAATTTCTATAGTTGTCTGTTGTATTTAACAATTGGTGATAATTTTGACAATAAAATATTGTATTTTCTCTATTAATATTTAAAAATTTACTTTAAAATCTGAAGTAGTTTAAGATTTATGGCCGATGAAGGAAAATTTGCTTTAATAATGTTAGTCATACGTCTAAAGGGTCAGATACTAGTATTACATTAAATAAAATAATCTTGTTTTGTATATTACGATTTATCACAAATAATTTCATAATATGATTCTGCACATTTTGAGAAGAAGAGTTTACCGCTGTTATAATTTGATTCAATTTTTGAGGACATTATAAAACCCAAAAGTATACCACAAAAAAAAAACATAGCTAAACCAAGCAATCAATATTTGAGGAAATTTATATTCATTTATTATAAATATTGTGTTCTGCTCAAATTTAGGGAAATATTTTTGTAAAGATGCTCCTAATTTTTTTACTTTTTGAGGAATATTATCCATATTTCTTTGATCAACTTTTGTGTGAAGCAAATGGTGATTTATTTGAATATAAAATACTACATTGCCTCCCTTAATAGTTAGAAATATTCTGCAATTGCTCAAGATTCATGTTGTTTTTTGAATTTCTTTAAAAACTTGTAGTTTAAGATTTATTGTCGATGAAAGAAATTTTTTATTTAATTAATGTTAGTCATACGCCTAATGGGTCAATGAGGTACTACTAAATTAAATTCACTTAATTTGGATATAATGACACAACAAAGGTAAATTCAAAATATGATTCTGCACATCTTGAAGAGAAGAACTTTCACCTAATATAATGGTACTCACCTTTGAAGCACATTGTGGGACCTAAAAATATACATGTACGTGAAATTAAATTCGAATATAATTAGCAAAGACGCAAACCCCGAGGCTCGATTTTGGCGCCACCTACATGTGAGGTGATGAGATAACCTGTTTATTTATGGCAAATTTGAGACAAATATTGATATTTTTAGCATAAATAAGAATTTAAAATACTATAAAAACATTTTACAATAATAATAATCATACAGTGATATCGAATATTGCCAAAATAACACAAATTTCGTAGAGAGAGAAATGTCCCCACTGTCGCTTAATGTAAAAAGTTGGGAATACCAAATTTATAGCAAAACTGTATTTTAGCAAGCTCTATCTGAATCTGGTAGCCACAGGTCCCAGAAAACCTCCTGAGGCCCAATATTTGCCCTTTTAGTCGAATGCACTTAGTGCACCCAGAGAATAAAGCGCCCACTGTGCCTAAATGGAAAAAGTTGGGAACACCAAATCCATACCAAAACTGGATTTTAGCAAGCTCTATCTGAATCTGGTAGCCACTGGTCCCAGAAAACCTTCTGAGACCCAATATTTGCAGTTTTAGTAAAATGCACTTAGTGCACCCAGAGAGTAAAGCGCCCACTGTGGCTAAATGGAAAAAGTTGGGAATACTAAATTCATACCAAAACTGTATTTTAGCAAGCTCTATCTTAATCTGGTAGCCACAGGTCCCAGAAAACCTTCTGAGGCCCAATATTTGCCGTTTTAGTAAAATGCACTTAGTGCACCCAGAGAGTAAAGCGCCCACTGTGACTAAATGGAAAAAGTTGGGAATTCCAAATTTATAGCAAAACTGTATTTTAGCAAGCTCTATCTGAATCTGGTAGCCAAGGTCCCAGAAAACCTTCTGAGGCCCAATATTTGCAGTTTTAGTATGCATGCACTTAGTGCACCCAAATAGTAAAACGCCCACTTTGGCTAAATGGAAAAAGTTGGGAATACCAAATTTATAGCAAAACTGTATTTTAGCAAGCTCTATCTGAATCTGGTAGCCACAGGTCCCAGAAAACCTTCTGAAGCCCAATATTTGCCCTTTTAGTCGAATGCACTTAGTGCACCCAGAGAATAAAGCGCCCACTGTGGCTAAATGGAAAAAGTTGGGAACACCAAATCCATACCAAAACTGTATTTTAGCAAGCTCTATCTGAATCTGGTAGCCACTGGTCCCAGAAAACCTTCTGAGACCCAATATTTGCAGTTTTAGTAAAATGCACTTATTGCACCCAGAGAGTAAAGCGCCCACTGTGGCTAAATGGAAAAAGTTGGGAATACAAAATTCACACCTAAACTGTATTTTAGCAAGCTCTATCTGAATCTGGTAGCCACTGGTCCCAGAAAACCTTCTGAGACCCAATATTTGCAGTTTTAGTAAAATGCACTTATTGCACCCAGAGAGTAAAGCGCCCACTGTGGCTAAATGGAAAAAGTTGGGAATACCAAATTCATACCAAAACTGTATTTTAGCAAGCTCTATCTGAATCTGGTAGTCACAGGTCCCAGAAAACCTTCTGAGGCCCAATATCTGCGGTTTTAGTAAAATGCACTTAGTGCACGCAGATAATAAAGCGCCCACTGTGGCTAAATGGAAAAAGTTGGGAATACCAAATTTATAGCAAAACTGTATTTTAGCAAGCTCTATCTGAATCTGGTAGCCACAGGTCCCAGAAAACCTTCTGAGGCCCAATATTTGCAGTTTTAGTAAAATGCACTTAGTGCACCCAGAGAGTAAAGCGCCCACTGTGGCTAAATGGAAAAAGTTGGGAATACCAAATTCATACCAAAACTGTATTTTAGCAAGCTCTATCTTAATCTGGTAGCCACAGGTCCCAGAAAACCTTCTGAGGTCCAATATTTGCAGTTTTAGTAAAATGCACTTAGTGCAAAGGGAGTGAAGATAGAGTCTAAAGTTATAGTCTATTTAGCCAAGACAACAACCTGTTATACTTATAGTCTAAAGTTATAGTCCGTTTTCGCAAACTGTTATACACGAACAAATAATTAAATATTTAGTTTTTTTTAACAATTAAATGATATGAAACAATAAAAAATATAATATTGAAAAACCCAAAACTTTTAAAAGTCGATTTAATCAAAAAAATTAAAAATACACATGTTTCAACGTGAGAATTGAGTCTATTGGCTAACACAATTCAATAGCCCACAACTCGAAAACTATATTGGGTTAATCCATACTATGACCACTTGATGGATAGGTCTCGATGAGCACAATCCAATGATGTAACATTTGTCAAGGTTTATCGTACAGTTTTTGACCCAGTGGGCCATATATAGAACCCATATAAGGTCTAACACAATAAAATGGCCCATAGCTCGAAAACCAGATTGGGTTAATCCATACTATGACCACTTGATGGATAGGTCTCGATGAGCACAATCCAATGATGTAACATTTGTCAAGGTTTATCGTACAGTTTTTGACCCAGTGGGCCATATATAGAACCCATATAGGGTCTAACACAATAAAATGGCCCATAGCTCGAAAACCAGATTGGGTTAATCCATACTATGACCACTTGATGGATAGGTCTCGATGAGCACAATCCAATGATGTAACATTTGTCAAGGTTTATCGTACAGTTTTTGACCCAGTGGGCCATATATGGAACCCATATAAGGTCTAACACAATAAAATGGCCCATAGCTCGAAAACCAGATTGGGTTAATCCATACTATGACCACTTGATGGATAGGTCTCGATGAGCACCCAGTGGGCCATATTTAGTTTTGGAGCTATGGGCATTTTATTGTGTTAGACCCTATATGGGTTCTATATATGGCCCACTGGGTCAAAAACTGTACGATAAACCTTGACAAATGTTACATCATTGGATTGTGCTCATCGAGACCTATCCATCAAGTGGTCATAGTATGGATTAACCCAATATAGTTTTCGAGTTGTGGGCTATTGAATTGTGTTAGCCAATAGACTCAATTCTCACGTTGAAACATGTGTATTTTTAATTTTTTTGATTAAATCGACTTTTAAAAGTTTTGGGTTTTTCAATATTATATTTTTTATTGTTTCATATCATTTAATTGTTAAAAAAAACTAAATATTTAATTTTTTGTTCGTGTATAACAGTTTGCGAAAACGGACTATAACTTTAGACTATAAGTATAACAGGTTGTTGTCTTGGCTAAATAGACTATAACTTTAGACTCTATCTTCACTCCCTTTGCACTAAGTGCATTTTACTAAAACTGCAAATATTGGGCCTCAGAAGGTTTTCTGGGACCTGTGGCTACCAGATTAAGATAGAGCTTGCTAAAATACAGTTTTGGTATGAATTTGGTATTCCCAACTTTTTCCATTTAGCCACAGTGGGCGCTTTACTCTCTGGGTGCACTAAGTGCATTTTACTAAAACTGCAAATATTGGGCCTCAGAAGGTTTTCTGGGACCTGTGGCTACCAGATTCAGATAGAGCTTGCTAAAATACAGTTTTGCTATAAATTTGGTATTCCCAACTTTTTCCATTTAGCCACAGTGGGCGCTTTATTATCTGCGTGCACTAAGTGCATTTTACTAAAACCGCAGATATTGGGCCTCAGAAGGTTTTCTGGGACCTGTGACTACCAGATTCAGATAGAGCTTGCTAAAATACAGTTTTGCTATAAATTTGGTATTCCCAACTTTTTCCATTTAGCCACAGTGGGCGCTTTATTATCTGCGTGCACTAAGTGCATTTTACTAAAACCGCAGATATTGGGCCTCAGAAGGTTTTCTGGGACCTGTGACTACCAGATTCAGATAGAGCTTGCTAAAATACAGTTTTGGTATGAATTTGGTATTCCCAACTTTTTCCATTTAGCCACAGTGGGCGCTTTACTCTCTGGGTGCAATAAGTGCATTTTACTAAAACTGCAAATATTGGGTCTCAGAAGGTTTTCTGGGACCAGTGGCTACCAGATTCAGATAGAGCTTGCTAAAATACAGTTTTGGTATGGATTTGGTGTTCCCAACTTTTTCCATTTAGCCATAGTGGGCGCTTTACTCTCTGGGTGCACTAAGTGCATTTTACTAAAACTGCAAATATTGGGCCTCAGAAGGTTTTCTGGGACCTGTGGCTACCAGATTAAGATAGAGCTTGCTAAAATACAGTTTTGGTATGAATTTGGTATTCCCAACTTTTTCCATTTAGCCACAGTGGGCGCTTTACTCTCTGGGTGCACTAAGTGCATTTTACTAAAACTGCAAATATTGGGCCTCAGAAGGTTTTCTGGGACCTGTGGCTACCAGATTCAGATAGAGCTTGCTAAAATACAGTTTTGCTATAAATTTTGTATTCCCAACTTTTTCCATTTAGCCACAGTGGGCGCTTTATTATCTGCGTGCACTAAGTGCATTTTACTAAAACCGCAGATATTGGGCCTCAGAAGGTTTTCTGGGACCTGTGACTACCAGATTCAGATAGAGCTTGCTAAAATACAGTTTTGGTATGAATTTGGTATTCCCAACTTCTTCCATTTAGCCACAGTGGGCGCTTTACTCTCTGGGTGCAATAAGTGCATTTTACTAAAACTGCAAATATTGGGTCTCAGAAGGTTTTCTGGGACCAGTGGCTACCAGATTCAGATAGAGCTTGCTAAAATACAGTTTAGGTGTGAATTTTGTATTCCCAACTTTTTCCATTTAGCCACAGTGGGCGCTTTACTCTCTGGGTGCAATAAGTGCATTTTACTAAAACTGCAAATATTGGGTCTCAGAAGGTTTTCTGGGACCAGTGGCTACCAGATTCAGATAGAGCTTGCTAAAATACAGTTTTGGTATGGATTTGGTGTTCCCAACTTTTTCCATTTAGCCACAGTGGGCGCTTTATTCTCTGGGTGCACTAAGTGCATTCGACTAAAAGGGCAAATATTGGGCCTCAGAAGGTTTTCTGGGACCTGTGGCTACCAGATTCAGATAGAGCTTGCTAAAATACAGTTTTGCTATAAATTTGGTATTCCCAACTTTTTCCATTTAGCCACAGTGGGCGTTTTACTATTTGGGTGCACTAAGTGCATGCATACTAAAACTGCAAATATTGGGCCTCAGAAGGTTTTCTGGGACCTTGGCTACCAGATTCAGATAGAGCTTGCTAAAATACAGTTTTGCTATAAATTTGGAATTCCCAACTTTTTCCATTTAGTCACAGTGGGCGCTTTACTCTCTGGGTGCACTTAGTGCATTTTACTAAAACGGCAAATATTGGGCCTCAGAAGGTTTTCTGGGACCTGTGGCTACCAGATTAAGATAGAGCTTGCTAAAATACAGTTTTGGTATGAATTTAGTATTCCCAACTTTTTCCATTTAGCCACAGTGGGCGCTTTACTCTCTGGGTGCACTAAGTGCATTTTACTAAAACTGCAAATATTGGGTCTCAGAAGGTTTTCTGGGACCAGTGGCTACCAGATTCAGATAGAGCTTGCTAAAATCCAGTTTTGGTATGGATTTGGTGTTCCCAACTTTTTCCATTTAGGCACAGTGGGCGCTTTATTCTCTGGGTGCACTAAGTGCATTCGACTAAAAGGGCAAATATTGGGCCTCAGGAGGTTTTCTGGGACCTGTGGCTACCAGATTCAGATAGAGCTTGCTAAAATACAGTTTTGCTATAAATTTGGTATTCCCAACTTTTTCCATTTAGCCACAGTGGGCGCTTTATTATCTGCGTGCACTAAGTGCATTTTACTAAAACCGCAGATATTGGGCCTCAGAAGGTTTTCTGGGACCTGTGACTACCAGATTCAGATAGAGCTTGCTAAAATACAGTTTTGGTATGCATTTGGTATTCCCAACTTTTTTCATTTAGCCACAGTGGGCGCTTTACTCTCTGGGTGCACTAAGTGCATTTTACTAAAAGGGCAAATATTGGGCCTCAGAAGGTTTTCTGGGACCTGTGGCTACCAGATTAAGATAGAGCTTGCTAAAATACAGTTTTGGTATGAATTTAGTATTCCCAACTTTTTCCATTTAGCCACAGTGGGCGCTTTACTCTCTGGGTGCACTAAGTGCATTTTACTAAAACTGCAAATATTGGGTCTCAGAAGGTTTTCTGGGACCAGTGGCTACCAGATTCAGATAGAGCTTGCTAAAATCCAGTTTTGGTATGGATTTGGTGTTCCCAACTTTTTCCATTTAGGCACAGTGGGCGCTTTATTCTCTGGGTGCACTAAGTGCATTCGACTAAAAGGGCAAATATTGGGCCTCAGGAGGTTTTCTGGGACCTGTGGCTACCAGATTCAGATAGAGCTTGCTAAAATACAGTTTTGCTATAAATTTGGTATTCCCAACTTTTTCCATTTAGTCACAGTGGGCGCTTTACTCTCTGGGTGCACTAAGTGCATTTTACTAAAACGGCAAATATTGGGCCTCAGAAGGTTTTCTGGGACCTGTGGCTACCAGATTAAGATAGAGCTTGCTAAAATACAGTTTTGCTATAAATTTGGAATTCCCAACTTTTTCCATTTAGTCACAGTGGGCGCTTTACTCTCTGGGTGCACTAAGTGCATTTTACTAAAACGGCAAATATTGGGCCTCAGAAGGTTTTCTGGGACCTGTGGCTACCAGATTAAGATAGAGCTTGCTAAAATACAGTTTTGGTATGAATTTAGTATTCCCAACTTTTTCCATTTAGCCACAGTGGGCGCTTTACTCTCTGGGTGCACTAAGTGCATTTTACTAAAACTACAAATATTGGGTCTCAGAAGGTTTTCTGGGACCAGTGGCTACCAGATTCAGATAGAGCTTGCTAAAATACAGTTTTGCTATAAATTTGGTATTCCCAACTTTTTCCATTTAGCCACAGTGGGCGTTTTACTATTTGGGTGCACTAAGTGCATGCATACTAAAAATGCAAATATTGGGCCTCAGAAGGTTTTCTGGGACCTTGGCTACCAGATTCAGATAGAGCTTGCTAAAATACAGTTTTGCTATAAATTTGGAATTCCCAACTTTTTCCATTTAGTCACAGTGGGCGCTTTACTCTCTGGGTGCACTAAGTGCATTTTACTAAAACGGCAAATATTGGGCCTCAGAAGGTTTTCTGGGACCTGTGGCTACCAGATTAAGATAGAGCTTGCTAAAATACAGTTTTGGTATGAATTTAGTATTCCCACCTTTTTCCATTTAGCCACAGTGGGCGCTTTACTCTCTGGGTGCACTAAGTGCATTTTACTAAAACTGCAAATATTGGGTCTCAGAAGGTTTTCTGGGACCAGTGGCTACCAGATTCAGATAGAGCTTGCTAAAATCCAGTTTTGGTATGGATTTGGTGTTCCCAACTTTTTCCATTTAGGCACAGTGGGCGCTTTATTCTCTGGGTGCACTAAGTGCATCCGACTAAAAGGGCAAATATTGGGCCTCAGGAGGTTTTCTGGGACCTGTGGCTACCAGATTCAGATAGAGCTTGCTAAAATACAGTTTTGCTATAAATTTGGTATTCCCAACTTTTTACATTAAGCGACAGTGGGGACATTTCTCTCTCTACGAAATTTGTGTTATTTTGGCAATATTCGATATCACTGTATGATTATTATTATTGTAAAATGTTTTTATAGTATTTTAAATTCTTATTTATGCTAAAAATATCAATATTTGTCTCAAATTTGCCATAAATAAACAGGTTATCTCATCACCTCACATGTAGGTGGCGCCAAAATCGAGCCTCAGGGTTTGCGTCTTTGCTAATTATATTCGAATTTAATTTCACGTACATAAAATATACCACAAAAACTGTATTGCAGATCTTGCAGAGAAGAAGTATAGTTAACACTCAAAATTCGAGAGCGTTTATATTCATGTATTGATATAATATTATGTTAAATTTTAGGAAAATATCCTTTCGATGAAGCCCAATTTATTACATTTTGGGGAATAAGTATGAGAAAGTAATAAATTATTTAAATTTCTATAGTCAACTTTTGTATTTAACTAAAGGTGGTTATTTTGACAATATAATATTATATCTTCTCCATTAGGTTAGGTTAGGTTGAAGAGAGGAGACGTTTAAACGTCTCATGTCCGTGGAAATACACTTAAGCCAGTGGTTCGGCCTGTTGTGCGCTCTTTATGCCTCCATTAATATTTAAAAACCTCCATTAATATATAAAAATAGTGTTAATTGCATGAAAGTCTTTTCTAGTTTAAGATTTATTTACAATTAAAATAAATGTACTTTAATTAATGTTAGTCATACGCATAACGGGCTAATTTAATACTAGTATATTAAATTTACTTTTTGCATATTATGACATTTCAAAAATAAATTTTAAAATTTGATTGTGCACATCTGGGAATAATATGTTGATATACTCTTTATTACTTTTTACGATGACGATGATATTCATTTAGGAAAATATCTTAGCAATATATATTTTTTTGAGGAGTAAATTTAAAAAAAATGATGGCCCTATGTTCCACATTCGAACGACGGAACGACGGAAATAAATATATAATATTTATACAAATTTGAATAAAAGTGATTTTTTTTAAATTCTTTAAGCTACCGTCTGTAGGTAAAAAGTGTTGATTATTTTTACAGTAAAATCGTATGTTTTCTGCATCAATATTTAAATATATTCTTCGCTTTCTTAAGATTCTGGATGATTTTGAATTTCTTTAAAATCTTTTATAGTTTAAGATTTATTGCTGATTAAAAGAAATTCGTTTTAATTAATGTTAGTCATACGCCTAAAGGGTCAATTGTGTTCTACTAAATAAAATTCACTTAGTTTGGAAATTATACCACATGAAAAATATTTTCAAAATATGTTTACGCACATCTCGAGTAGTGTAGCTTTCTGTTAAAATAAATTTTATTACATTTTAAGGATACAAAAGAAACTAAAAGTGTACCACAAAAAAGTGAGAAAAAAATCAGTTTATAGTTTCTACAAAAAACTATATAAAATGTTCAGTGATTTAAGTCTCCCATTAAGCTTTAACTAGACTTCCATCGATGAACTTATGTTTTTCAAATTAATTATCGATTTATCGAACAAGCATAACTTGCATGCCACATTTTTGTTTGTGTTTGTAAAACATAATAATTATCGAAGCTTTAGTAGTTTTAACACTTTGCTAGGCGAATGCCACACAATCAAATGCTTAGCAAAAAGGGAGATTAAAATGAAGAAGAAGCAAATACAATGTAATGCCAAGAGATTAAAAGGGCATAAATGTTAAGGCAACGTCGTCATTGAATTTAGTACAACACACACAGAAAGTGTTGGCAAAGACTAAACTGTACCAAGAAGAACCCAGGACCAGAGCGAGCAAATCACAGCCTGAATTTCTCATGTATAATTAAATAAATGTGAGATACTTAAAATGTGGCATACATTTAAGGTTCCCTTAACAAACAATAGCATACTTTTAGGCTTAAAAGAACATAAATCCTTTGGTTTATATTTAAAAGCCCATTTAAGTTTCTTAAAGTACTGCCGAAAAAAGTAAATGATTTGAAGCAAGATTTGAAGCAAGGAAAGAAAAAGATAACAAAATAAACGGAAACTTAATAAATTTCCTAGAATTTTTGTGCCCAGCCTTTCTGGTCTGGTTGATGAGGTATTTTAAAGTCTCATTAAAAGGTGTTTTGAAAAACAATAGGAAGCTTTGGATTTCTCTTGTTTACAACAACAACATAAACCCAAAAAGATTTATTGTCTACAAAACTAAGGCAAAGTAGCCTAAAAAAAACTAAACAAAATGAAAAGGGTCAAAACTGTTGAGACAGTTTTAAATTGAAATTTATTGAATTTTAAGCTTCAATGATTTTGCAATATTAAAATGATTTTTTTGGGGAGGTAAAATGATGGTTTTTTAGCAAAGGGAAAAATATTTCTTCTTGTTTGAGGTAATTGGGTGGCTAAACAATTCTTTGGAAATCGTCCAATTATTTTATTTTAGACATCCATTTTGATGAAATTTTGTGTTATTAGAAAGTCTTGGATTTTTCAATATTTTGTATACATAGATAAGTACTATGTATGTATATGTACAATTAAAAATAGGCAGCCCCCCGTCGTACATACTTAATATAGAATCTGTATAAATCACAATCTATGTTTTTCTGGTTTTAAATATCTAAATTTAATTAATATATTATTTTGTCTATAAATCCATTCTAATGATTTATTTTTATTTTCCTTTCAGGTATGCTTACGCGCAAAATATTTTAAATAAATATACTGGGTAAGAGAATTATATATACTTCCATATATGTATGTATATAGATATAATACAAATTTTCAAATTTTTATTTTCCAAATTAAAAAAATTTATATATTTTTGTTGCACTTAAAAACATTTATTCTATTCTCGTATAGTTTTCAAAATAATGTATAAAAATGCCTCTAGAATTTTTTGCCAAATAAACTACAAAAAAAAAACTTTCAAAGAAAATCTACAAAAATTCCTTTACATATTTATTAATATAGTTTTCAAACCTTTCGTATTTATTAAATTTGTTTTCGTGTCGAAAGAATCGGCCTTCTTTTATTCTTCAAATTATTATTGAAATAAATCAAATACAGTTTCATGTGATTTTATGACAAAAAAGTCCTTTCCAAGAATTTTTTTTCCACATTATAATTATTTTAATACATTGTAGCCTTAAGTGTACGTCTACATATCTAGAGGTTGCAAATATGTCAATTAGGAATTCATAGGAAAAAAGTCTGCCTCTCAGTTTTAGGGAAATTTTTTGCCAAATAAACTAAAAAACTTTCAAAGCAAATCTACAAAAATTCCTTTACATATTTATTAATATAATTTTTAGACCTTTCGTATTTATTCTAGTTTCTTATGACGAAGGAATCGGCCTTCTTTTATTCTTCAAATTATTATTGAAATAAATCAAATACAGTTTCATGTGATTATATGACAAAAAGTCCTTTCCAAGAATTTTTTCCCACATTATAATTATTTTAATACATTGTAGCCTTAAGTGCACGTCTACATATCTCGAGGTTGCAAATATATCAATTAGGAATTCATAGGAAAAATGTCTGCCTCTCAGTTTTAGGGAAATTCAAGTATCTTAAGGCTTATCGTTTTTTTATTTTTATACAATCCTTGCTCCCTCCCCGCCAGCTTTTATTTTGTTTGTAGCAGGGACCAAAGAGAAATCTTAAATCTGCTTTGTATAAGTGTTGCTCAGCTACCAAAAAATCCCTTGAAGTACCATGTGTCGTATGATTCTTTTAATTTATATTCCCTTAAAGTGTCAGGTGACGCATGATTGCCGTCAATTTAATACGCATTCGCAAATATCTGTTAAAATATAAAAGTCTCAGGTAGCGTATGATTGTTATTAATAATTTTATTCGCATGCTTCTCTATGCATTATATTTTATCTTGATCATTTAAAATGGTTAATTTTTTATTAAAATTAAAATAGTACCACAACTTGAAAAATAATAGAAAATGTGTATCGCATGTGACGTATGATTGTCATTAATTTTGTTGGCAATTGAAGAAGTTTGTGATTAAAATAAATTTGCCTACCTAATTATCCAATGAACAAACCGAAAAATTACGAGATTCCATAGAAATTTCAAGTTTTTTCTTAAACCTCCCATAGAGCGTCTGAATAATATAAATGTTAAGTCGTTAATCTTCGATTATAGATATCTGGCGATCGAAATATTATACAAACTATATTTAAAAGCTAATAAAATTTGGGAAATCCAGTTTAGTTTTAATAATTGCATTTGAGGAAGTATAGTGATTGGAAATATTTGTCCATGTGACGTATGGCTTTTATTAATATTTGAGATTTTTATATTTGGGGAGAGTTTTATGATTAAAATCTAGAGTATTTCTTAATATCTCAATTGAAATTTCTGTTAAATTATTAAAGTCTCAGGTAGCGTATGATTGATATTAATTATTAAATTCGCATATTTCTCTAAGCGTTATATTTCATCTGTAACAATTCAAAATCTTAATGATTTATAAAAATTTAAATAGTACCAGAATTTGAGTTGAGGTCTAAAAGTAATAGAAAATGAAAGTCCCATGTGACGTATGATTGTTATTAATTATTATTTTCTGAGCTATTCCATATCTTATTGATTAGAATAAATAGGCATTCTAATTATCCAATGAAAACTAAGAAAATACTTCAAATTTCCACAGGAATTTCAAGTTTTTTTCTTAAACGTCCCATGGAGCGTATGACTAACATTAATTGTAAGTCTTTATCTTAAACTATCTAAATCTGGCGATAGAAAAATGCTACAAAGTAGATTTAAAAAGGATTTGAAAGCTAATAACAGAGAATCTCAGTCCCATGTGACGTTGGGCCTTCTTAATTATCCAATGAAAAGCAACAAAATACTACGAATTTCCACTGGAATTTCAAGTTTTTCTTAAATGCCCAATGGAGCGTATGACTAACATTAATTTTAGGTCTTTATTTTAAACAATCAAAATCTGGCTATAGAAAAATGCTGCAAAGTAGATTTAAAGGGGATTTGAAAGCTAATAAAGAGAATGTAAGTCCCATGTCACGTATGGATGTTATTAATTACTATTTTTTAGCAGTGCAATATCTTTTTGATTAGAATAAATAGGCCTTCTTGATTAGCCAATTTTTTTAAACGTCTAATGGAGCGTATGACTAACATTAATTGTAGGCCTTTATCTTAATCTTTAGATATCTGACGATAAACAATATGCTACAAGCTATATTTAAAACGAATTTGAATGCTAATAATATTTTGGATAAACAAGTTTAGTTTTAATAATTGTATTGGAGGTAGTATAGTGATTGGAAAAGTTTTGTCTCATGTGACGTATGACTTTTATTAATTACTAGCTTACCCGGTGCGCTTCGCAGCCCCCATCTTTTATCTATTTTCTGTTTAGGGTACTGTAAAATGGCTATACCTCTTTCTTTCAAAATGACATGATTATGAGATTTGATTACTGTTATATATAAAATACGAACCCTCGTTTCATTTCTAGTTTATGTTCCAAGAGTTACCCTGACATCATGGTACAATATTTATCCCTTTTCCCACAGTACCTCTGGACGTTGAAAAACTATTTTTTTTGGTTCATACGTTAACAACTTTCCCCTTGTTTTTGTTCCAATACCTACATTCACACCCTGGTACAATATAAAACCATGTTTGTTCCACTGTGTCTATAAAGGTACGAATTTAAAAATCTAAAGTAAATCGCTCCATTGTAACACATTTAACCCTTAGTGTGTCATAATTAACCACTTTGCACGATTGTACAATATTTTAAAATGATAATTGATATTTCAAGATTCAAATTCGCAAGCTTAGGCCGTATTTTTGTCCCCTATCTGTGCCATTTATTTAACTTTTTCCCCGCGGTTTAAGTAGAAGAACCTATTTGGAACCAACAATTTCTTAGCTTTGGTTTATGCTGTAAGAGCTGCCTTTGCACTCAGGGACCACATTTAACACCTTTTGCACCACTGTTCCATATTAAAAACTTTTTATTACACTGTGCTTCTAAAGTACGAATTTTTATACATATCTGGGACTATTTTGTTCCCTTTTTTTCACGACTTACCAGATTTAACCATTTTACCGGATTTAACTGTTTTGCTTCACCGTACCCTATTTAACCCTTTTTGCTCCACTAAACCATATTTAACACATTTTTTCCCCTCTGTAACATGTTGAACAATTTTTGCTTGCCCCAACTGCATCATAATTTTAAACTTTTTGCATACATTTAGAAAACAAACATTCTTATTTCATATTTAACTTACCCTCTCTCCCTGCATCCATATTTTTACCCACTGTACTAAATGTACGCTTTTTGACCCACTGTGCTATATTTAACCTTTTGGGTCCACTGAATCAAATTTAACACCTTTTTGTCCTACTATATTTTGTCCACTATATTTAACCATTTTTGCCCCACTGTACCACAGTTAATACATTTTTGCCCCACTGTTCCATAGTAAACGCTTTTTGCCCCCACTGTACCATACATAACCCATTTTGTTCCACGTTACCATATTTTACTATTTGTGCCCACTGTAACCATTTTTCTCATACTGTACCATAATTAACCATCTGTGTCCCACTGTACCATTCTAACACATTTTTTCCCCACTGTTCCATAGTTAAAGCTTTTTGCCCCACTGTACCATATTTAACCCATTTTGTCCCACGTTACCATATTCAACTAATTGTGCCCCTACTGTACTATAGTTAACCCTTTTTGCCCCACTGTGTCATATTAAAACCTTTGTTTCACTGTACCATGTTTAACAGTTTTTGCCCCACAGTACCATATTAAACCCTCTTTGCTCCACTGTACAATATTTAACACAGTTATGCCCTACTGTACTGTATAGTTAACCATTTTTGTCACACTGTACCATATTTAACCCTTTTTGCCCCACACGCGTTTGGCCCCACTGTACCATTTTTAACCCATTTTGTTACACGTTACCATATTTTACTTTTTGTGCCCACTGTAACCATTTTTGTCATACTGTACCATATTTAACCATTTGTGTCCCACTGTACCATAGCTAACACATTTTTTCCCAATGTTCCATTGTTAAAGCTTTTTGCCCCACTGTACCATATTTAACCCATTTTGTCCCACGTTACCATGTACCATAGTTCACCATTTTTGCCCCACTGTGTCATATTAAACGTCATCTCACTGTACCATATTTAACAGTTTTTGCCCCACTGTACCATATTTAACAGTTTTTGCCCCACAGTACCATATTTAACCCTCTGTGCTCCACTGTACAATATTTAACACAGTTATGCCCCACTGTACTGTATAGTTACCCATTTTTGTCACACTGTACCATATTTAACCCTTTTTGCCCCACTGTATCATAGTAAATACATTTTTGCCCCACTGTTCAGTTAACCCTTTTTGCACAACTGTGCCCCATTCAACTCTTTATCTCACTGTGCAAAATGTTTACCCACTGTACCATATTTAACAAATTTTTGCCTCACTGTATTGTACTAGTATGTGTCTCCACGCTAGTGTACTTAAACCTTTTTCCCCGACTGTAACATATTTAATCATATTTTCTCCACTCCACTATTTAACCGTTTTTTACCACAGTGCTCCTAAAACCATATAAACTCTTCATATCTCATTTTTAAGTTCCAATTTTGGCAGATTGTTCCCTTTTTCCCCATGCTCCATAATTAACCCGTCGTGTCCCACTGTGCCACTTAAAGTTAGAATTACTAAAAATCACTTCCAATCTCTAGTTTATGTTCCAAAAGTTACCCTGGAACCATTGATCCATGTTTGATATTTTTAAGCCACTGTACTATATTTTACACTTTTTGCCCCACTGTGCCCCGAAAACTACGAATACAAAAAAAGCCTAATACCCCGATCAGTTGTCATAAAGACACCCCTCGCTTCAATTTTCACCATTCTAATATTAAGCTTTAAATTTGGCGGTGGTACCATATCTATACCTTTCTGTCACACTGTGCCTCTAAATTTTAAAAAAAATCGCTCCTTGTTCTTGTTTACGTCCCAAGAGCTACTCTCACACCAAATTTCACTATTCTATGTCTTGCCATTTGGATTTGGCTGCTGTACCACATTTTTCCCTTTTTACCCCACTGTGTACGTAAATGTTCGAATTTCGAAAAATCCTGTCAATTTCAGAGTCTTCCTCATAAGAGCTACCCTCACACCAAATTTCACGATTCTAGCTCTTGCCATTTGAATTTGGCTGTTGTACTACATTTATCCCATTTTTCCCATTTTACCCCACTGTGTGCGCAAATGTTCGAATTTCGAAAAATCCTGCCAATTTCAGAGTCTACCTCATAAGGGCTACCACCACACAATATTTCACGATTCTAGCTCTTGCCATTTGGATTTGGCTGATGTACCACATTTATCACTTTTTACCCCACTGTGTGCGTAAATGTTCGAATTTCGCAAAATCCTGTCATTTTCTGGGTCTACCTCCTAAGGGCTACCCTCATACCAAATTTCAAGATTCTAGCTCATTTCTTTTAGATTTGGCGGTGGTACCATATTTATCCCTTTTTGGCCCATTTTGCGGCTAATAGTACGAATCCCGAAAAATCCCGCCCTATTGCTCGTCTACGTCCCAAGGACTACCCTCCCACCAAATTTCATGATTCTAGCTTCAGTCGTTTGGCCTGGGCGATGATCAGTCAGTCAGTCAGCCAGTCACGCAACAATTTTATATATATAGATTAATAGTTGAATTTGAAGAGGTATCTCATTTAAAGAGGTTTATGATTAAAATGAAAAGTCCTTCTTAATATACAAAATGAAAAATACCACAATATTTCGAATTTCCATAGGAATTTCAAGCATTTGCTCAAACGTCCCATAGAGCGTATGACTATTATTAATTTTGGGTCTTTATCTTAAACTGTAGATACTCGCGATATAAAAATACTACAAGCATTGTTTAACACGAATTTTAAAGCAAATAATATTTGGACAAACAAGTTTAGTTTTAATAAATGCATTTGAGGAAGTAATGCGATTGAAATTGATTGTCCCATGTGACATATGTATGGATTTTATTAATTATTAATATTTTATAGTTTTTTATTTGATATTTATTATTAAAATAAAGTGAATTTTTTAATATCCCAATCAAAAAATATCAAAATATTTCGAATTACCATAGGAATTTCAAGCTTTTTCTTAAATGTACCATAGAGCGTATGACGAATATTAACTTTGGGTCTTTATCATAAACTGGAGATATCAGGCGTTAGAAAAATGCTGCAAATTTAATTTGAAACAAATTTGAAAGCTTAGAATCATTGTTAACAATAAAAAGCTTCCATTAGTCATACATAATACAAACTTATAGTATTCTACAAAAATTATAATTAATTTTCTCTTTATATGACCATTGTTTAATGGTCGTGTGATTAACAAATATTATTTTATTTCAACTATTTGAATAAATATTGTATTATTTAAACTATTTGCCAAATATTATATTATTTATACCACATTTGATATTATAGTTTCATATAAATATTTATATGTTTTTGAAATTTTAAGTTGCACGATTTTCCAACAATTAATCTCAATTATAGAGAAGTGCTCAATGGACATTTTTTAGTCCAATGAATAAAATAATTTTGAATAAAATTGTCATATGTTTGTTTTTATTCGACATTTATAATATCCAAGCTCAACCTCGAGCTTGACTATCACTTAAAACAATTTTAAATAACATTTTTATGGAACATTGACACGAAATGTTGTCCTAAATAGGTTTCCAAAAGCTCTACAAATATATTGCGTATTGTTTTTTATTTTATCGATCAAATCACCTCCCTTCCTCTATTTTCTATAGAAAGTATATGAAAAAAAACATTTGTTTTCGTCTCCTTTTGATTTTTGTCTCACAGTTAAATTCTTTGATCTTCTTGGATTTGTCCCCTATAGTTATAATTACAGTAAACTCATTATTTATGTGTAATCAAAATAATAATCCGAGTGCAAAAATGAAAAACCCAATGACATAAAAAAAAATTTATAAATAACGTCCTGTGGGGCATATGATTGTGTTTTAAAATACAGTCCTTTGGGGCGCATGATTGATGCTAATATTAAGGACTTCGCTTTATTCCTTCGGCACGAATGACAACGATCTCTTGTCCGACATTTGATTAATACATAGAAAAAAAAAGAAACAGTAATGAAGAAAAATACTAATGATGCCCTTTGGTTTTTATTATAAAAATAAGTTGCAAAACAAAGCATTTTAGAATACAAAACGTTTTTAAATAATTTATTTATCTAACATTTATGATATATGCAAACATAGAAATGAAAAACACTTTATGGCTGTCAATGCAAAGTACTTAATCCTCTTACTATTATTTTAGCTAAAACCAAAAATGTATAACAATTCCATGTAATCAAATTTCAATTTTGAATACTCGTTTTGTGCTTTAGTGCATATGACTAATATTAATATGAAAACTTATAATAAATTGTATGTAATTTTATTGTCATTAGTTGAGTCTATTTAAAACCGGAAAAATCTATACAAACATTTAAGACTTTCAATCGTATTTTTAAACTATTAGTTAAACGTCACAGGGAGCGCATGACTAATATTAATTGTAGGTCTTTACCTTAAACTGTAGATAACTGTCGAACAGAAAATGCTACAAGATAAATACAAATTGAATCTGAAAGCTGACCAATTAGTGATTTTTTATAATAAAACGCGTTGTTAAGAAACCCGATCAATATTGGAAATATTTATGAATTTCTTCAATAATTTGCTGAGTTTACAGCAAATTACATTTGGCATATAACTATTGTTCATATAGATCTTTAAATTTTGTTTTAAATAACTGCCGAGTGAAGAAGACTGTGATGTAATTTCAAAATAAATACCTAGTCTGTTCAAAAAATATCGCGAATTTTGTATTTTTTCAAAAAGTATTTATTTATTCATGGATATCTATTTTGTCCCCTTCAAAGTAATTTCCCTCGGATATAATACACTTCTGCCAACGTTTTTTCCAATCCTCAAAGCACTTCAAATAATCATTTTTTGTGATCTTGTTCAGCTCCTCCTTCGATGTCGTCTTTATCTCCTCAATCGTGGCGTAGCGTCGTCCTTCCATGGGCCTTTTCAGTTTTGGGGGAAAAAAATAGTCACAGGGGGCTAGGTCAGGGGAATACGGTGGCTGCGGCACCATTACTGTGTTGGTTTTGGCCAAATATTCGCGCACAAGCAACGATGTGTGTGCAGGGGCGTTATCATGGTGCAAAAGCGACCCGACTCATGCCCAAATCATTCGTTAAAATCGAATGGCACGAGCCATTCGACATGTTTAGATCCTCAGCAACTTCTCCAATGGTTATTCGTTGATTGGCTAATATTATTTTATTCACTTTATCAATGTTTTCGTCTGTTGTTGACGTGCTCGGGCGTCCTTCGCATCTCCTCGGCCCTCTAAGAACATTTTGTACCACCGATAAACGTTGCTTTGGTCCAAGGTAGCTTCACCATATGCCACAGTCAACATTCGGAATGCGTCAGCGCACTTTATATTGTTTTTCACATAAAATTTTACGCAGATTCTTTGATCCATTTTCTGAAATAGATAAAAATCGAAGACAAGTTAAAACACATCCAAGCACAACAGCTGTAAAAAATTAACTAAACATTCAAAATGGCCGACCTTGTCAGAGTGCCAACATAACGCTACAAAAATATTAAAAACCAAATACACGTAGCCCGCGGAAATTAAAAATTAGCGATATTTTTTGAACATACCTCGTAAATCGTTTAAGAAATAAACGAAAAGTCTTTCTTAGTACCATAATCCAATTAATTGTAAAAATACTACTCGTATTCATGATGAAATATTAATAAGATTCATGAATTTTCTAATGAAGTTGACTTTTTCATTGCACGTCACCAATGTAGTTAACTAGCCAACTGAAAAGGCTACAAAATAATTTCATAATTAATTTAAAAGCTCTCAATTCAGAGTTACAGACCTCTACTTTTTTTAGAAAAATAGTATTATTTTCAAATTCAATGTGCTTAGGTCCCCTTTTTTATGTGATTGAATTTATGCAGAGTCTAAAATGTAAAATATACTCGTATCTAATCTGTTATATACAGATATAATTTTAAATTTAAAAATTTGAATTTTCGTAAAGAAGTTTTTTTTCTAAAACGACACAAAATATAACTAATATTAATTCTATGTCTTTATCTATTTATTCCAAATTAATCTGAAATCTAATTAAAATCAGCGATTTGATTTGAAACAGATGTACTTTATTCCGAAGTTTTATAAAACTAATTTCATGAAGGTAAGGGTTATTATTTATATAGTCCCATAGAGCGTATGACTAATATTAATATTATGTCTCTTACTCAAACCGTAAATAACTGCCGATTGGAAAATGCTACAAAATAAATTCAAAATGGATTTAAAAGTCAACATTTAAAAGTATAAAATTGTAATAATACGGGTCCCCACAATTTTTACAAAATAAATAAAAAAGGCAAAATAAATTTAAAACCGATTTACCGATGTATTAAATACAAATTTCATGAAGTATGGGATATTTTATTAATAGTCCCATAGAGCGTATGTCTAATATTAAAATTATGTCTCGTACTTAAACCGTAAATAATTGCCGATTGGAAAATGCTACAAAATAAATTCAGAATAGATTTAAAAGCCAACATTTCAGAGTTTAAAATTGTAATAAAATGTTTACAAAATAAATAAAAAATTACAAACTAAATTTAAAAACGGTTTACTTTATTCCAATGAATTAAATACAAATTTATTGAAGTATGGTTTATTGTATCAATAGTCCCATAGCGCGTATGAATAATATTGATATTATTTCTCGTACTTAAATCGTAAATAATTGGCGTTTGGACAATGATACAAAATAAATTCTAAATGGATTTTAAAGCCAACATTTCAGAGTTTAAAGTTTTAATAAAACGGGTCCGTACAATTTTTACAAAACAAATAAAAAATGGCAAAATAAATTTAAAACCGATTTACTTTATTCCAATGTATTAAATACAAATTTCTTGAAGTATGGTTTATTTTATTAATAGTCCCATAGAGCGTATGACTAATATTAATATTATGTCTCTTACTTAAACCGTAAATAATTGGCGATTGGAAAATGCTACAAAATAAATTCAAAATGGATTTTAAAGCCAACATTTCAGAGTTTTAGATTGTAAAAAAACGGGTCCTTACAATTTTTATAAAACAAATAAAAAATGTCTCTTTCTTAAGCCGTAAATAGTTGGAGTTGGAAAATGTTACAAAATAAATTAAGAATGGATGTGGAAGCTAAAGTATCAGAGATATTCAAAATTGTACGTAATAAATAGTAATATTGTAATATTGTAGAATAAACATACAAACTTAATAATCTTAAAAACTTTTTTGTTGTCGTTTATTCTGATAGCCCTTAAAAATTAAAATATAATATTGCGCTCAAAATATAATTTACAAAAATTTGATTTTCATGAAGAAATTTAATTTCTCCTAAAACACTAAATCAGAATTTAAAAAAAAGAGTACAGTTTATTCCTTGACATTATAAAGTTATTACACATACAAATTTCTTGAAGTTTGGTTATTTTATAAATCGTCTCATTGGGCGTATGACTAACATTAACTGTAGGTCCTTTACTTAAATCTAATATAACAGGCAATTGGAAAATGCTACAACATAAATTCAAAATAGATTTATAAGGCTAACATACCAGAGGTTAAGACTAAAATAAAAAAATTCTTTCAAAATTTTAAAAATTAAGTAAAACTGTATTTGTAGACCAAGCATATAAACTTAATAATCCTAATAACCTATTTTGACATCGTTTATTCTAATATCCCTTAAAAAAGCAAATATTGTAATATATCCAATATAAAAAAAAACATTTTGTTTGATTCTTAATTACTTATTTTGGCATCGTTAACTTTAATACGAGTATACATTAAAAATTCCCCTATTCTAAAGCATTCAAATAGTATTATACAAATTTGTGCAATTCCCGAAGAATTTAAATTTTTCATAAAACACTCTAATAATAATGTTCGGTCATTACCTATTCAAATTATAGGTCCTTTACTTAAACCATATATAAATGGCGATTGGAAAATTTTGCAAAATAAATTAAAAATGGATTTGAAAACGAACATATCAAACGTACTTCAAAATTGTCCACAATAACTCAATAGAAAAACATTATATAGTGATAACATGAAAACTTAAATCACTCCTAACGAAGCTAAGATATTGCAAGGAAAAACTAATGGAAAATATGATAAAAAATTCGAAATTAACATAACGCTGGGATAAAGGCACCTTAATTAATGAAAAAATCTTTTTATCACTTTTGAAAAAAAATCTGTAGGTTTTTATAATCAAATTGGAATGTATTATTGTTATTAAGTTATTATAATTTTGTATTGAAATAATTGGCTATGTACCAATAAAATTATTTTCAAAAAGTTTAAGAAATTCAGAGATAACTGAGTTTTTCACTAAACGGCCTAATGGGCGTATGACTTATATTAATTATGAGCGCTTTACTTAATTTAACCGGTAACTAGCTTCAGGAAAATGATGGGAAGTAAATTTAAAATGCTGTCGAAAGCTATTAAATTAAACTATATGAAAATAATATAAAATAAATTAAAAAATATATTCAGACATACGAATTGGAGAGGGTTATCGAAAAAATGTTTACTAAATTTAAAGATAAAAGTCTTGAATTAAAACTAAATGGTGGAACAAAAAATTTGATAAAAATGGTAGTAATTAATAGTATAGTATATTATTATAGAATATCAACTTAATACCCTTAATTGCCTATTTTACCAGCGTTTATTCAAATTTTCCTTAAACTAAACATATAAAGTTAATAATCTTAACAGCTTGTTTGCAGCGTTTATTACAATGTCCCTCAAAAATGGAGGTAGTCTAATACATTCAATATATAATTCCAAACACTTTGAATTTTCTGATGAATTTAAATTTTTCCTTAAACACTAATATTACTTTTCGGTCATTATCTATTTATTCAACATCTATTTGAAAGCTAACAAATCAGCAATTTTATTTTAAAATAATGAGTATAGTATATTCCAGGCCATTATTAAATAATATAAAATAAAAATGTCTTGAAGTATTGGTTATTTTACTATTCGTCCCATAGAGCGTATGACTAATATTAAATGTAGGTTTTTTATTTAAACCGCATATAATTGGCGATTGGAAAATGCTACAAAATAAATTCAACAGAGATATTAAAGCTAACATATCAAAAGTTTGGATTATAATAAAAAGTCCTTAACGTTTTTACGTAATACATAAAAAATGTATTTGTAGGTTAAGTATATAAACTTAAGATTCTTTATAACTTATTTTGGCATTGTTTATTCTAATATACCTTAAAAATGCACATATTCCAAAGCATTCAAAAATAATTACAAAAATTTTGCTTTTCTGGAAGAAATTAAATTTTTCCTAAAACACTGTAATATTAATTTTTCGGTCGTTATCTATTCAAATTATAAGTCTTAAACCATATATAATTGAAAAATGGTACAGCATAAATACAAAATGGATTTGGAAACTTGCATACCAAAGGTTAAGATTAAAATTAAAGGTGTACTTCAAAATTGTTAAAAAAAACATATAAAAAATAATTAAATGAAACATGTAGTGATAAAAAGATAAATTATGTCACTTCTAACGAAGCCAAGATAGCACAAGAAAAAACCTATGGCCAATATGATAATTAATTAATGAAAATAACTTTTTGTTATTGTATGGAAGATATTTTCTTTAGATTTTTATAAGCAAATTCTATGAATCTCATCCAAGGCGTATGATTGTTATTAACTTGTTATAATTTTTTATTGAAATGCTTGGTTATGAATTGTAAAGAAAATATTCCCTTCCACTATAACCAATAAAATTATTCGCAAAAAGTTTATGCAGTTCCGAGATAATTGATTTTTCATTAAACGGCCCAGTGGTCGTATGACTTATATTAATTATGAGGACTTTACTTAATTCACCGATAACTGACTACAGGAAATTGATAGAAAGTAAATTTAAATAGTTTTCGAAAGGTATTAAATTAATCTATTGGATAATAATATAAAATAAATTTAAAATTTAATATAATTCGAAATTGAGAGGTTTACTTTAAGTTTACAGTAATTTAAAAACGAATGCTTATATAAAAAATGGCAACAATATTTAGATAATGTCTAACAGAAATTCTTTCTATAGGCTAAACATATAAACTTAATAACCGTAATTACCTATTTTGGCATTGCTTATTCAAATGTCCCTTAGATTAAGCATATAATGTAATTTTTCCAACGTTTATTCTAATGTCCCTTAAAAATTCAAACATTGTAATACATTCAATATATAATTACAAAATGTAAGCAATCTCTGAAGGATTTGAATTTTTCCTAAAACATCTCTAATATAAATTTTCGGTCATTATCTGAATATTTAAAATCGAAGGTGTACTTCAAAATTGTAAAAATTGTCTTTAAAAACTTATATAGTGATAAATGAACCTATAAAAATAAAACCAATGCAAACTATGATAAAGACCGAAATTTACATAACGCTGAGATAACGGCACATTAATTCATGAAAATAACTTTTTCTTATTACTTCTGAAGAATTTTTCTTTTGGTTTTTATAAGTAAATTCTTCGAATGTAAGCCACGGCGTATGATTGTTATAATTTTGTATTGAAATGCTTGGCTATGATTATATTATAAAGAAAACATTCTCTTCTCATATTACCAATAAAAATATTTTCAAAAGGTTTATGAACTTCTGAGAAAAATACGTTTTTATTAAACGGTCCATTGGGTGTATGATTTATATTAATTATGAGCGCTTTACTTAATCTCCCGATAACTAACTACAGGAAAATGATAGGAAGTAAATTTAAAATGCTGTCGAAAGCTATTAAATTAAACTATAGGAAAATAATATAAAATAAATTAAAAATTTTATTCAGACTTACCAATTTGAGAGTGTTTCTTTATCGAAATTATTTTTAAAAAAATTTAAATCTTAAAGTCTACAATTTAAAGGCAAATGGTAGAACAAAAAATAGCAACAAGATTTTGCTGCTATTTTACTAAAAGATGGTAGTAATTGTATAGGCTAAGTATATAAATTATTAATGTTAATTAACTATTTAGGCAGCGCTTGTTCTAATGTTACTTAGACTAAGCATATACATAAATTAATAATCTTGACTGCCTATTTTTGCAACGTTTACTCTAAGGTCCCTTAAAAATTTATATATTTTATTACATACAATATATAATAGCAAACATTTTGGAATTTCCTAAAGTATTTGATTTTTTTCTAAAACATCTCTATAATAAATTTTCGGTCATTATCCGTATATTCAAAATTGATTGAATAATTTATCAATTTATCATAGGCCACTATAGAGTAATAAAAAAAACATCGTTCTTGAAATATTGTTTTTTTTTATTTATCTTCCCTCAGAACGTATGACTAATATTAATTGCAGGTCTCTTAGTTAAACCGTGCATACTTGGCGCTTGCAGAATGCAACAAAATAAATTCAAAATGTATTTAAAAGCTAACATAACAAAGATTAAGATTAAAATAAAAAATGTCCTTCAACATTTTAGAAAATAATTAATAAATAAATTTGAAGGCTAAATAAATAAACTTAAGAATCTTATTAATTTATGTTTGCTTATTTTTCTAAAATTCATTAAAAATGCAAATATGCTAATGCCTTCAAAACATAATAACGAAAATTGTGATTTTCCTGAGGAGTTGACGTTTTACTAAAATCAAAATCTCTATATATATTCCCGACAGGACCAATATTTCTTCCCAAAATTGATTTTAAAGCTAACAAATTAGCAATTTCTTTTAAAAAAGAAACAAAATTGTGCCGTTATCCTTTACAAAATATTAAAAATATATAAGAATTTCTTGTAAAATTAGTTTTTTCATTAATCGTCCCATTGGGCGTATGACTAATTTTAATTGCAAATCTTTAAAATGAACTGGTCATAAAAGGCAATTGAAAAGTGCTATAAAATAAATTTAAAATAAATATGAAAGCTTATATTTAAGGGATTAATATTGAACTAAAAAAATATCTTACTTAGTTTACAAAACAAATCAAAAAACCTATTTGAACAATAAGCTCTCTAATTAGTCATCCTATTAAATTATTTTTCAAAATTTTCCTTATGTAATCTTGGTACTTACAGCATATCCTTTTATTTCATCAGTACTTAAGAGAATATCATCTTATTTAAATATTTTGGTTTTTTGATTTGATATTTTTAATATTTGTATACTTTTTCTACTTAACTCATTATAGCATATCCTTATATTCTCTCAGTACTTAAGATAATATCCATACTTTCTTGTTTAATTGCTGTAATCAATTACATAAGTTGTATTTGTTCTTAAAGTGTTGGTATTGATTTTTATTCTTGTCTGTAGTCTTATGTGCTCAATTAACTTTAGATTTTGTCAGAGAAACTCAAGTATATATGAGCTTTTCAATAAGAAAACATTATTCCTAGACATACTCAGACTGTGCTTGATAATATCAATTTAAAATAAATCAATTGGTGTTCATTAAAAAAATTTCCTGACTAAAAAATTGGAAAAAGAAAGAAAGTTTTGATTGATTTATATTCAAACCTATTCATCAAAAATAAAAACACATTTTTAAATTCTATTGATTTTCATTCAAATTAAAATGTTTTGTTAGTTTATCCATTCCATTCACTTCAATATTAAGGCACTTGAACTCTGCGGAAATATATACTTAAATAAGAGCGATAACAACTCCTATGTATGGCTTCGTTTAAATCAAAATGACAGGTGTCGTAGTGGAAACGAATGATTCTTTACTTTTTTTTTGTTGAGCAAACTGAGAAAGGGAGTGTAAAGCAAATTTAACCAACTTTTCTATAAATATAAAATTTAGTCAATTCTTCCTTTTTTCCCGGTGACTCGAAACACCTGTACTCAAGTTTTCTGCTGCCACTCTTCCTACATTTAGGTACATATAAAATGCCTTTAGTCTTTCTCTATGGCTCATGAATTTAAACACACACTAAACTTACTTACTTAACATAAATTAAAAGCTGAATGGTGGGGGCAACAAAAAGACTCACAAGTCTTTATTAATGTCATTTTTAATAAATGATAAAAGTTTCAGAAAAGGTAGCACATCAAGTGATAAAATGAAAAATTAAATCACTTTTAACGAAGCCAAGATAGTGCCAGAAAAAACTAATGGAAAATAATAAAGACCGAGATTTACATAACACTGGGATAAAAGGTACATTAATTAATGAAATACAACTTTTTGTTATTACTTTTGAAGAAATAAGTTTATATTTAAAAACTAATTCTCCGAATGTCATTCAAGGCGTATGATTATTATAACATCTTGTAAATGTAAAAGAAATGGTTAGTAATGGTTAGAAAATATTCCCTTCTCATATTACCAATAACAATATTTGCAAAATGTTTATAAAGTTCCGAGAAAATTGAGTTTTTCATTAAACGGTCCAGGGAGCGTATGACTTATATTAATTATGAGCACTTAACTTAATTTACCTATAACTAGCTAATGGAAATTGATAGAAAGTAAGTTCAAAATGTATTCGAAAGCTAGGAAATCAAACTATTGCAAGAAAAACAGAAAATACATTTATAATTATATTCAAAAAAATTTGAGAGATTTTCTATGTCGAAATTATTTTTACAAAATTTCAAGGTTTTAATATACTACTCTCTAATTCTAATGGAAAGACAAAATGGGACCAACGCTTTATTCATGTCCAGCAGAAATATGGTAGTCATTGTTAATAAGTGAAGAAATGAAAAATTAAATTACTTTTAACGAAGACAAGAAATTAGTGCTAGAAACTAATGGAAAATATAATAAAGATCTAGTTTTACATAATGCAGGAAAAAAAGCCATATTAATTAATGAAATACGACTTTTTGTTATTACTTTTGTAGAAATAAGATTTATATAAGCAAATTCTCCGAATGTCATCCAAGGCGTGTGATTGTTATAACTTTGTATAAATGTAAATGAAATGGTTAGTAATGTATTATAAGAAAAATATTCCCTTCTCCTGTTCCCAATAAAAATATTTGCAAAATGTTTATAAAGTTCCGAGAAAGTTGAGTTTTTCATTAAACGGCCCAGGGAGCGTATGACTTATATTAATTAAGCGCTATTTACTTTATTTACCGATAACTAGCTACAGGAAAACGATAGAAAGTAAGTTCAAAATGTGTTCGAAAGCTAAGAAATCAAACGATTGCAAGGAAAACAGAAAATAAATGTATAAATGTATAATTGAACTTAAGAATTTGAGAGATTTTCTTCGGTAAAACAAAACGGGACCAACGTTTTATTCATTTCCAGCAGAAATATGGAAGTCATTGTTAATAAGTGAAGAAATGAAAAATTAAATCACTTTTAACGAAGCAGAGATAGTGCAAGAAAATAAAGTTATGTTAATTAATAAACATAACTTTATGTTATTACTGTTGAAGAAATAAGTTTTATATGAGCAAATTCTCCTGATGTCATCCAAAGCGTCTGGGTGTTATAACTTTGTATAAATGTAAATGAAATGGTTTGTGTTATAAAAACACTCCGTTCTCATATTACCAATAAAAATATTTGCAAAAGGTTTATAAAGTTCCGAGAAAATTTAGTTTTTCATTAAAGGGCCCAATGGGCGTATGACTTATATTAATTATGAGCAATTTAATTAATTTGCCGATAACTGGTTACAGGGAAATTATAGAAAGTACATTTCAAATGTTTTCGAAAGCCAATTAATCAAACTATAAAATAGTAGAAAATATATTTAAAAATATATTCAAACTTACGACTTTGAGAGGTTTTATTATTTTTACAAAATTTCAAGATTTGAATATATGTATTTTCCATTCTATGATTCAAAAACGAATGGTAAAACAAAAAGGCGCCAAAGCTTTATTTATTTCTAGCAAAAAATGGTAGTCATTGTTAATAAATGATAAACGTTTTTACCGAAGCCAAGATAGTGCAAGAAACGAATGGAAAATATATTAAACACCGAGATTTACATAATGCTGGAATAAAGCCACATTCATTAATGAAAATAACTTTTTGTTTTCACTCTGGAAAAAAATTCCCATAGGTTATATATAGGCTAATTCTTCAAATGTCTTCTAATGCATATGACTGTTGTTATTTTGTTATAGTTTTGTTTAAATGTAGATGAAATTGTTAGTTATATGTAATAAGGAAAACAGTCCCTTCTCCTATTACCAATAAAAAGATTTGCAAAAGTTTTATGAAGTTCCGAAAAAATTGAGTTTTCATTAAACGGCCCAGGGGGCGTATGACTTACATTAAATATGACTACTTTATTCAATTTGTCGATAATTATATACTAGAAAATGATAGAAATAAAATTTTAGATGTTTTTGAAAGCCAAGAAATCACACTATTGGAAAATTATAGAAAATAAATTTATAATTATATTCAAACATAATAATTTGAGAGGTTTTCTTCATCGAAATTATTTTTACAAAATTTTTAAGTTGTAAGTCCCTCACACAGTAAATTTACTTACTTAACATAAATTAAAAATTGATTGGTGGGGAAACAAAAAGACTCACAAGTCTTTATTAATATATTTTATATAAATGATAAAAATGATAAATGAACAATTAAATCTCTTTTAGCGAAGCCAAGACAGTGCAAGAAACAAGTAAAGTAATGGAAAATATAAGACCAAGATTTACATAACGCTGGAATAAAGGCATATTAGTTAATGAAAATAACTTTTTATTATTACTTTTGAAAAAAATTTCATCCAAGGCATATTATTGCTATAACGATGTTGGATTTAATTAAAATCATTTGTTATGTATTATAAAGAGAACATTCTCTTCTCCTATTACCCATAAACATATTTGCAAAATGTTTGTGAAGTTCCGTGAAAAACGAGTTTTTCATTAAACGGCCCAGGGAGCGTATGACTTATATTAATTATGAGCACTTTTTACATTGCCGATAACTTGCTACAGGAACATGATAGAAAGTAAATTCTGAATGTTTTCGGAAACTAAAATATCAACTAGCAATCAATAAAAGAATGATTTTGTTTTCCCATCCAATGCGCGTGACTAATATGTATAAATTTTGATATTATTTAGTAGATTACTGATAACTTTTTTACCTCGCTTTGCGGCGGCTAAATTCAAGAAAATATAATATCAATGATATCAAGTTAAGAAGTCTAACGAACTAATGTCTTTTACTTAAAACCGATTGAAAATAAGTCAACAATTATTGTCAAAATTAGGAAAGCTGAATTTTCTACAAAAAAGCAGAGTTTAACAAGCTCAAACTATTAAATTGCAACAATAACTCTATACAGTTGTACAACAACTGTACCTTGTAATTAGAATTTATTACAAAAAATAATTTACATTAAGCAATCTAATACAAAGTATTTTCGAAAGCTAACAAATCAAGCTATTAAAAAATAATTTTGACATCTATATCAATGTAAGAAATCAAGAAGTTTTATTTAACAAAAAGCTAAAAGCAACAGACTAGGTTTGTGACAAATAATTTTTAAAAAAATTTTCCTTATTCAAATTTATTTAAAAATGTAGCCTTTTCAAAAATCCGTAACAATATTCTATAAAAATATATACAAATTCAGGAAATTAAAAGTTGTTCTTTAATCAAAATAACTATCAAAGACTTTTCCAAACCTATCAAAGACTTTTCCAAACCCAACCTGTAAAATTACAACAACAACTCTTATACGATTGTACATCAAATTGTTCCTTATAAACAGAATTTAATATAAAAGTCATTTTTATAAAGGGAATGTACAAAACCAGTTGTAAAGTCCTCATTTTTATGTGTTTCACAGGGAGCGTATGATATATTTTAATTCTGAGTATTTTACTCAAAACTTACAGAACTGAGGACTGGCAAATGATAGGGAGCTAATTCAAATCGTATTCGAAAGCTATCACGTCAAGCTAATGGAAAATTAATGAAAATAGATTTAAAATCAGCATGACAGCAAAGAAAACAGGAGATTTTCTTTATAAAAAAAAACCTAGAAAGTAATCGTCACATACTTTAAATTTGTCTTTTTTATAGTGTTGGTCCTTGAAAGTTTCTCTCTGAAAATACGTACATGTATAATATTTGTATATTTTTTTGTCTTGGACTTCAAGAGCAAACCAAAAAAAGTGTTATCTGGTGATATTTGCATTATGCATTTTCTGCCACTTTTTGTTTTGTAGTTCAGCTTAGTTTTTTTAACAAACTTTTCACTCAGTCACATATAACTGTTGTATTTATTTTCCACTCTTCCTTTGTCTTAAGTCTTGTTCTCTTGTCTTTTTTTGTAATCTCTTTTTGTTTTAATGATTTATGATTTTTATATTCATGTCAACTATCAAGAACGAAAAATAAAAATGAAAATTAAATCCGTTTTCCTGCACTTCCTCCACCTTCGCCAGTGTTTTGTGCTGCTAACAATTTTTTTTCATAAGCCAATGGTGACCTAATTTTTCTTATTTTTTTTTTTTGAAAACCCAATGAAAAAGTGCAAAATCCCACCAAGTTTTATTTTTAATGCCAACACAATGAATGCATCCTTTTTTTTTTGTCTCACAAAAAGAAGACCATAAAACAATAACTAACGAGAAAAATCCTTCCAAAAACAAAGGGATTTTTAATAATTCTTCTTCTCATCTCTTGTCTCCGTGAGTGTGTGCTCTGGGTTTTGTAATCACAAAGGATTTAACTGCGTTTTCAACATTCCGCATTCATGATTCATCTTGCAGCTAATTTGTATAATCAACCAACAGCCAGGACTCTGTGGCATAGTCAAAAGCTGGATTTTCTATTCCTTTTTCGGAATATTGGAACTAAACTATTCTAGACAACGATTTATTTTCTCTGCTCAAGTCCTCTTGCAGGGAAGAACAGGGGAGAACCGAAGAAAAAGCGTTTATGAACTCAGACAGAAGTGTGTAGATATGTATGTGTGTATTTATTCATGGCAACCCTTGAGTGGGGTATTTACCTCGTTCTTATTCCATTTGTTCGGTTTAGTTTTTTTTTTAGCAATTTACTATTGCATATCCACCATCCATCTATCCAGTCAGCCATCCCTCCATTGAAGCATTCACTCATCATCATCAGCATTTGTTTCTTGTCTTCCGCATTTTGCTTGTCTTTGCATTGCAAACCCACCAACATTTCAATGGCTTCGCCAACATGTCAATACATCGGTTCTTTTGCGTAGGAAACCCTCCCTGGAAGGCACCAAAGACACATCGAGAACTCACCGTTCACAAAATAAAAGGGGTTTCGAAATCGTCAAAACATTAGCATTCATTTTAAAAACAGACGCGGTATTGAAAGCACGAGTTATTGTATTGTTGTTTGGAAAGCTGAAAACTAAATCGAAACATTTAACTTCAATTGCCAACGCCCCAACCAAAAGTTACAACAAATTAAAATCGATAAATTCGGGTAGTGAAACGTGTGAAAATGAACTATTTAGATGCAATGTTGTGGTAAGATAAGAAACACTTTGAAAAACAAATATGAAGGGAAGAAAGTTTTGTTAGCAAAAGTGAAAAAATTATTTGCGCATGCCCTCTAAAAAAGGATTTTAGGACTTAAATTTTACGAAAATATAAAGCCTAGATTTGAGAAAAAGTAACTTATAAAAAGTGCTTAAAAATTGCAATGAAATATTTCTTCTATAACGAATTAAACACGATTTTGGTTTTGTGGACTCTAGTGCGTATGACTATTATTAATTTGTGACTTTGTTTAAAAAAACAGTGATAACTTTTTTACCTCAACATACAGCGATGAAATTTATGAAAAGTGGAATAACTAACAAATCAAACTAAGACCTGATGGACTTATGATAATGCCAAGTAACGACTTTTCCAATAGGGATGATATGAGATGTGAAGTGACGTTTCGGCCATTTGTAATATGTCATGATCTGTCATTTGTTTTTCATAGTATTCAGTAGTGTTTACAATTTCATCATGGAGACATACGCAAGAAAAACGTTTACAAATTATTCAGTTTTATTATCAAAATAATCGATCTCCAATTGCAACTTTTCGTGCGATAAGTCAATTTTTCTTTAAATACAACAAAACCACTTTCCGGACTACCTACGACATTGACACCCATGAGCAATATTTTAAGAGCTATCTTTTTTCCATTGACCGATTCCCGATCCGACGTACCGTTAAGGAGCTAGAGCAAAAATTCCGTTCACATTTAAAAATTATGCTAAGTCAATTTTTTTTAAATCAAAAAAAAAAAACACTTTCCAGTCGACCTACGACCTTGACACCCATGAGCAATATTTTAGCTCTCGTTAAGAGCTATTATGATTCGATTATTTCAAGAAATTGTGATAATAAATGGCCTCCAAGAAGTTGTGATTTAACACCATTAGACTATTCTTTGTGGGGTTATTTGAAGTCATTGGTCTTTCGAAATAATCCAGACTCCTTCAAGCTTTACAAGTCAATATTGAACGTGCCATTCATAACATACGGCTTGATTTATTGAAAAAAGTGCTCGAAAATTGGGTTCATCGAATTCGTTCCTGCTGAAGAAGTCGTGGAGGCCATTTGAATGACGTTTTATTTATAACTTATTGTATCGATTGTACTTAACATTAAGTAAAAAACATTTGAATTTCCTTAACAATAAGCGTGTTTTTTTTTCAAAGAAATCATATCACTCTTATTGGAAAACCGGTATAAATGTGGAATTTATTTAATTGTTCACTATATTGAACTTTTTGTCACAACTTTTATTGACATTTAACAAATCTGTTGCTTTCGAATTACTTTAATTTTACAATAAAATTCATTATTTAGGTTGTCCCAGGAATCCTTTATTTGTTTCGGAACTCTAGTACGTATGACTAATATTAATTTTCAATTACTTTAACCCTACTGCTGATTGACAATTTTTAAACATAATATAATACTGACACAAGAAGCTCTATAATATTTCATATATTTTAATAAAGTTCACCAAAAGTGTAGCCCCATTTGTAGTCATTTATATTATTTTTAAAATTTCGCAATTATTACAAAAAAATAATTTTCCAGTTTATTGTCATAAAATCCTGTTATTAATCAAACCATGTTTTTATTAAGTTCATTGATGCTTTGTCTTATTTTTTGTCATTTATATTAATTTTAAAATTTGACAATTCAACAATTAGTTCAAATTTTATGGCTGAATAATCAATTAAAGTCAGCATTAATATTAGTCATACGCCTAGAGTTCCGAAACGAAAATAGGTATTCTGAGGCAATTCGAAGATGGTAACTCTAATATTCGTATTTAAAAAATTCTGATAGGTAAAATAGTTTTTTTTTAGATAATTGGAGTAACCATTTTTGTCAAGTACTTTCAAAATTTACAATTTAAAATATTATAGGAAGTACGATAATTTTTTAATAATTCGATAGTTTCTTATCTGCAAACGTTTCTGATACGTAAAGTATATTTTCGTATCAAATTTAGGCAACAGTTTTTATTGCAGATATTAAGTACTTTCGAAATCAAAGATTTTAAAATACTGTAGCAAGTATTTTTATTGAGAATGTTGTTATTTTTTTATCTGACAAACGTTCACGGATTAAATTTCTTTTAAAAATTCTCTGTCTTTGGCAAGATTTGGAAGTTATAAATGTTTAATTGAGTGAAATCAGAATTTATATTAGTCATACGCTCTATAGTCCCAAAAGAAAAATGTTGTTTATTGAATTTAGTTTAATTATATATATAGATCAATATAGTTAGCAGTAGGTATGGCTAACAGTGTTTATTCATTAAATAGGCTAACAGAAAATTAATATTACTCACACGTGCATACATATCTGATACAAATAATAATTTTTATTGGAAGTTTTGTTTATCAAAGCGAATTTGAGTAACAATTTTTATTTTTTTATTATAAATCTCAAGTTCTTACGAAATCAACAATTTTAAATGCCTTATCAAGTATTTTTTTAAGAATTCTATAGTTTTTTTTAATTTGAAAAATGTTTAAGGATCTAGCTCTTAATTATTATCATGTATATTCCCTTTAAAAACATCCATTTGCTGAGATGATTAGGAAATTTTGATGATTCATTTAATTCAAAAACAAAATTAATATTAGTCATACGCTCTATAGTCCCCGAAGGTTATATCACGAGTTAAACTTAGAATTGGTTACTAAAAGATGCAGCAACAACTTTATTCATTAAGGGCCTTATTCATAAAAAGTTATTGAATGTTTAAAATACATTTTAACGTTGAAAATCAGTTCAATAAACCTTCCATAACTTTTTTTGAATAAGGCCCTTAATATATTATCTAAACATCAATATAAATTATACTTAAACAAATCACTAAAATTAAGCAATTTGCTATAGCTCCTCAAATTACGTTAGTCTCGAATTTACGACATGGCCCACGTTCCTGTTATTTATTAAGTATCTCAAAATTAAATTTAAATTAAGATAAACACAACAAGATACTGCCAAGGCATATCGTTGTATTATACGTTATCCCCATTGGCTTACTTGTTTGACTTAAATATTCCAAAAAAAAACCTAATCCAATCATAAATTATAATAGATTGAAATAAACTTCCGTTGGACCAGAACAGCGGAATGCTAATTCAAATTAAATATTCTGTATATCAATAAAGAAACAAGTTTGCTCTGGCATTTGTGAATACATATATAAAAAGTCTGGCGCTAACTTGTTGAATAGCAAAGTTATTGTTGGATAATCAATGCAATAAACTCATAATTAATATTAATTATGCGCCATCTGGCCCAGATTAACAAAATAATTAGACTATTGTAAAAATCTATTAAATTTGATTAGCATTTGCTAATGAAACTGACATAAAATGTTGACAAATTAAAAAAACTCGAGACTAGGTATGGGAGAACCATTAACTTTTTGTGTTTATAGTACAGATTTGAAACAATTAAGATGTAATAAAATATCTGGGCCTATTTATCATATAACAAATGCTGAATATACGAATATTATTTGCATGTTTTACTTTCCTATATAATTTGCTTGAAAGCAATGACTGTAAATGTTCTCAAACCAATATGAAATAATTTATTAAGAAATATGTAACTTTTTTTTAATTATCATTGCCTATTCTTTATGTAATAAAGATGTCACCGACATATTCGATTACAAAAAACAATATATTAATTTTTTCTTTACGTCCATCATAAATTTAATAAATAAAATCCAAATAAATTAACTAATCTAACGGCATTTTACAGAGTAATAAATTTCCTTTGCTAGTATTAATATTTTATTTAAAAATTAAAAATAAGTAATAATGTTAAAAAGTTATGATTGATTAATTTAAATATTTCAATATTAAAATTAGTCATTCGCGCTAGAGCTCCGAAAAGAGCAACGCTTTCTGGGACAATCTATACAATTTTAATACATTTTGTAAATTTAATGTAAATTGATGTCAATAAAATTCTTTTTAAAAAATTTCAAAACAAAGTAGCGATAAATAGTTGAGACTGATTAATACAATGAAATCAATATTAATATTTATCATACGAATTAGAAATCCTAAGCAAATTTTCAATAAGCAATTGGGTTAAAATGTTATGAAATTAAATCAAAATTAATTGTAGTCATACGCGCTAGAGTTCCGAAACGAAAAAGCTTTCTGAGACACTAAGTAATGCATTTTGCTGTAAATTTAAAGTAATTCAAAGTCAAGAGAATTCTTTTTAAACATTGTCAATAAAAAGTAGCGGTAAAAAGTTGAGAATGATTAGTAATAACTGATTAAATGAACTAAACATTATTATTTATCATACGTACTAGAGATCCGAAAAAGAAACATTTTTAACAAATTTGAAGTAATTCAAAGACAATAGAAAACTTTTAAAAAATTTTCAATATAAAGTTGCGGCAAAAAATTGTGACTGATTAATAAAATTAATCTAGCATTAATATTTATCATATGCACTAGAGATCCGAAACAGATATATTTTTAATGTCTTATTTAATTCGTTGCAGCTTTACTAATTTAACAAAATAAATAAACTATACTTAAGTAATATTACAGAGCAATAAGCCTTCTTTTGTTTAGTATTTACTGGTATATTGTATTTAAAAATTATCAAAAAGCAATAGAGTAAAATGTTCTGACTGATTATTAAAATTAATATTAGTCATACGCACTAGAGTATACAAAACAAAAAGCTACTATTGCTATTTGTTTTCGAGTTATTTAGATTTTAAAGGATTCATTTAACTTATGATTTTTGATTAATCTAGACTTTTTATTTTCCTAATTTTAAAATCATTTTATACAATCGTCAATATGGTTAAATTATTAAATTATAATTGATTAATTAAATGAATTGAAAATTATTACTAGTCAAACGCACAATCTACGTAATGATTTTTTTGCAAATAAAAAGTTGTGCTGATTAATAAAATAAGTTCAACGTTAATAATTATCATATGGAGAAGAAATCCGAAACGGAAATATTTCCAATACGTTGTTTAATCCATTACAATTTTAATAATTTATCTAACTAAATGAACTATTCTTAAGGAATATTACAGAGTAGTAAGCCATCTCTGTTAGTATTTATATTATATTTAAAAACTGTGGATAAGCAATAAGGTTAAAAAGTTATGAACGATTAATTAAAATATTTCAATATTAATATTAGTCATACGCACTAGAGTCCACAAAACAAAAAGCTTATTTTATTGGTTTTTATTTATTTTTTAAACAATTCAATTAATATAAATTTTCGCTAAACCTAGACTTTATATCTTTCCAATTTTTAAATCACTTTATACTATTTAACTTTCTGTTTAATTTATATACAAACATTAGATAGGTCTTAACTTGATTTGGAATTCGAAAAAGAAAACTGTTCCTATTTCTTTTATATTTAACTTTCACTAGGCTATGTCTATATTTATACCCTACACCACACTGTGGTACAGGGTATTATAAGTTTGTTTCACGGCAGATGTTTGTAACACCTGAAAATAACACAGCTAGACCCACCTTAAAGTATACCGATCGACTCAGAATCAATAGCTGAGTCGATTTAACCATGTCTGTCCTTCCGTCCGTCTGTCCACGTAAAGTTGTTTGTCGACTACAGGTCGCACTTTCACTCCGATCGTTCTGAAATTTTGCAGTTTAGAGTATTTCGCAGCTGTAAAGATCCCTATTGAATTTGGTTGAAATCGGTTCAGATTTATATATAGCTCCCATATATATCTTTCGTCCGATTTGGGCCTTTAGTCCTATACAAGCTGTATTTTACATCCAATCGTTTTAAAATTTAGAATGGTAGAGTTTCTTGACCCATGAACCAACAATGCCGAATTTTAAGAAAATCGGTTAAGATTTAGCTATAACTCCCATATATATATATGTTTCACCCGATTTTGCTCTTTAGTCCTGTAGAAGCTGTATTTTACATCCCATCATTTTGAAATTTAGAATGGTAGAGTTTCTTGATCCATGCACCAACACTACCGAATTTGAAGAAAATCGGTTAATATTTAGATATAGCTCCCATATATATCTTTCGTCCGATTTGACCCTTTAGTCCTATAGATGCTGTAGTTTACATCCAATCGTTTTGATTTTAAATTCCCCTCAGAAAAACAATTTTCGTTTTGGAACTCTAGTGCGTATGACTAATATTAATGATGACTTTATTTCATCAAACAATCATAACTTTTTATCTAAATATTGTATTGTTAAATTTTAAAAGAATATAAATGACTACAAATGGGGCCATATGTCGATAAACTTTATAAAAATTAAGTCTTGAGTTATAACAGGAATTTTTATGTTTCAACCTGAAAAATGCAAAATTTGCTTTTTTAAATAATTTCTTTAACATTCACGCGGACATGTCAATATTATTAGATGCGTTAAAACGAAATCTTCAGTATTTGTAGATTAATTTTAAAACAAAGATTTCTTCAGCATTTTGTGTCTCCATAATTATCATTTTTTACCACATACTTTTCTCAAATTCTCCTCAGAAAAATAATCTTCGTTTTGCGAATTTTTTTCTGCAAAAAAGTGCAACACTTGCATTGCCCTTTTTCCGAAAACTGCACTATAATATCGCTTTTTTGAAATTTTGAAATTTTAGTTGTGCTAAATTCGAGTAACTTAATTACCAAATTTCAAAAAAGTATCACAAAAGTGCCGTTTTCGGAAAAAGGGCAATGAAAATGTTGCACTTTTTTGCAGAAAAGAATTCGCCATAATATAAATGCTGACTTTATTTCATCAAGCTATCAGAACTTTTTATCCAAATATGTTATTGTTTTAAAAATGAATATTAATTTCAATAAATGAGGTTACACGTCCATGAACTTTATTAAAATATATGGCTTGAAATATGACAAAAATTTTAACAAACGAAAATTTCCTTATCCATTTCCTTCCATGTTTCTTTAATATTTAAGACTTTCACCAGGATATATCAATATTTATACCCTACACCACACTGTGGTACAGGGTATTATAAGTTTGTTTCACGGCAGATGTTTGTAACACCTGAAAATAACACAGCTAGATCCACCTTAAAGTATACCGATCGACTCAGAATCACTAGCTGAGTCGATTTAAGCATGTCTGTCCGTCCGTCCGTCCGTCTGTCCATGTAAAGTTGTTCGTCGACTACAGGTCGCAATTTCACTCCGATCGTTCTGAAATTTTGCAGTTTAGAGTATTTCGCGGCTGTTAAGATCGCTATTGAATTTGGTTGAAATCGGTTCAGAATTAGATATAGCTCCCATATATATCTTTCGTCCGATTTGGCCCTTTAGTCCTATAGAAGCTGTATTTTACATCCAATCGTTTTGAAATTTAGAGTGGTAGAGTTTCTTGATCCATGAACCAACATTGCCGAATTTGAAGAAAATCGGTTAAGATGTAGCTATAGCTCCCATATATATGTTTCGTCCGATTTGGCCCTTTAGTCCTATAGAAGCTGTATTTTACATGCAATCCTTTTGAAATTTTGAATGGTAGAGTTTCTTGATCCATGAACCAACATTGCCGAGTTTGAAGAAAATCGGTTAAGATTTAGCTATAGCTCCCATATATATGTTTCGTCCGATTTGGCCCTTTAGTCCTATAGAAGCTGTATTTTACATCCAATCGTTTTGAAATTTAGAATGGTAGAGTTTCTTGATCCATGAACCAACATTGCCGAATTTGAAGAAAATCGGTTAAGATTTAGCTATAGCTCCCATATATATGTTTCGTCCGATTTGGCCCTTTAGTCCTATAGAAGCTGTATTTTACATCCAATCCTTTTGAAATTTTGAATGGTAGAGTTTCTTGATCCATGAACCAACATTGCCGAATTTGAAGAAAATCGGTTAAGATTTAGCTATAGCTCCCATATATATGTTTCGTCCGATTTGGCCCTTTAGTCCTATAGAAGCTGTATTTTACATCCAATCCTTTTGAAATTTTGAATGGTAGAGTTTCTTGATCCATGAACCAACATTGTCGAGTTTGAAGAAAATCGGTTAAGATTTAGCTATAGCTCCCATATATATGTTTCGTCCGATTTGGCCCTTTAGTCCTATAGAAGCTGTATTTTACATCCAATCGTTTTGAAATTTAGAATGGTAGAGTTTCTTGATCCATGAACCAACATTGCCGAATTTGAAGAAAATCGGTTAAGATTTAGCTATAGCTCCCATATATATGTTTCGTCCGATTTTGCTCTTTAGTCCTGTAGAAGCTGTATTTTACATCCAATCCTTTTGAAATTTAGAATGGTAGAGTTTCTTGATCCATGAACCAACATTGTTGAATTTGAAGAAAATCGGTAAAGATTTAGCTATAGATCCCATATATATGTTTCATCCGATTTGGCGCTTTAGATCCAATCGTTTTTATACCCTACACCACACTGTGGTACAGGGTATTATTTAAGTATAAAATGTCCCAAAAGTAAATTTATATAAACAATTTATACATGAATTACAAAATTTACATATCAGAGTTATTCAATATTTCGAGAGTGGTGTAGGGTATTATATAGTCGGCCCCGCCCGACTTTAGCCTTTCCTTACTGGTTTTATATTAATTTAAAACTACGATTTCTTTAACGTTTGCTGTTTCCATGATTTGTTTTCCTCAAATTCCCCCCCAAAAAATGGGTTTAGCTTTTGGACTCTACTGCGTATGACTAATATAAATGCTTACTTTATTTCATCAGTCAATCATAACTTTGTAACCTAATTTTTCGTCGTTAAATTTTAAAAAAGAATATAAATGACAATAATTGTGGCTATACGTCCATGGATTTTTTTAAATATATGGCTTGAAATTTAACAGAAATTTAAGGCCTTAAATCTGAAGAACGAAAATTTCCTTTTTTAAATAACTTCTTTAATATTTATGTGTTTCACAAGAATATGCCAAAATTTTTAGATTCATTTTAAAACAAAGATTGCTTCAACATTTGTTGTTTCCATGAGTGACGTAGCGGAGTTTTATCTGTGTTTAACCAATGTTTGCCTTAAATTCCGCTCAGAAAAACAATTTTCGTGTCGAAACTCTAGTTCGTATGACTAATATTAATGCTGACTTTATTTCATCAATCAATCATAACTTTTTGTGGAAATCTTGTATTGTTAAGATTTAAAAAGAATATAAATGACAACAAATGAGACTAAACCTTTTTTAAAATTTAAGGATTGAATTAAATAAGGAATTTGTGTCCTTCAATCTGAAAAATGAAAATATGCTTTTTTAAATAATTTCTTTAATATATATTAATTTTACCAGGATATGTCAACATTTTTAGATTCATTTTGAAGCGGAGATTTTCTATAGATTTAATGTTTCCATGATTATCCTTGTTTACCACATATTTTCCTCAAATTCCCCTCAGAAAACAATTTTCCTTTTGGAACTCTAGTGCGTATATCTAATATTAATACTGACTTTTTTGCTTTATTCAGTCATATCACTTTAACCAGATTTTGTATTGTTAAATTTTAAAAAGAATACAAAAGACAACAAATAAGGCTACAAGACCTTGATCTTCATTAGAACATAATAGAAATTTATGTTTGAAAAAACAAAAAAATCATTTTTTGAAAAAATTCTTTAATATTTATAACACTGTTGAACGCATAATAATGTTCTGGCCACGGTTTCTGATAGAGGGGGTAAAATTTAGAATATACGTGTAGCGGCGTCTTTAAAGTCAACGTATGGGGGTAATTTTAAAGGGGTGTCAATATTTTACATTCTTACATCTTATACATAGGGTATGTTTAGCAATACTATTTAAAATACTACTTGGAATAACTTTGTGGAACATTTTAACCCTTTAGCTGCTCCACATAACGGTAATTGTTTGAACTATTTTAATAAATTGCAAAAAACACCCCTCAAGTGCGTATGACTGATATTAATTCTGACTTGATTTCATCAATCAATCATAACCTTTTATCCAAATCTTGTATTGCCAAATTTTAAGAAGAACATAAATGATAACATGTGATGCTATACGTCCATGAAATTTATAAAAATTTTAGTTCTGAATTATAACAGAAATATAAGTCATTAAATTTGAAAAACGAAAATTTTAATTTTTAAATAATTTCTTCATATTTATAACTTTTACTAGGATATGTCAATATTATTAGATTCATTTTAAAACGAAGATTTCTTCAACATTTGCTGTTTTCATAAGTGACATCGCGGAGTTTTATACGTGTTTAACCGATATTTGCCTTAAATTCCCCTCAGAAAAACAATTTTCGCTTTGGAACTCTAATTCGTATGACTAATATTAATGCTGACTATATTTCATCAATGAATCATAACTTTTTATAGAAATCTTGTATTGTTAAGATTTAAAAAGAATATAAATGACAACAAAAGAGACTAAAACTTTATAAAAATTTAAGGATTGAATTAAAATAGGAATTTGTGTGAATCTGAAAAATTAAATTTGCTTTTTTAAATAATTTCTTTAATATTTATTAATTTTACCAGGATATGTCAACATTTTTAGATTCATTTTGAAGCGAAGATTTTCTTTACATTTGATGTTTCCATGATTATCATTGTTTACCACGTATTTTCCCCAAATTCCCCTCGGAAAAATATTTTTCGTTTTGGAACTCTAGTGCGTATGACTATTATTAATACTGATTTTATTTCACAATTCACGTATATCTCTTTAACAAAATTTTGTATTGTTAAATTTTAAAAAGAATATAAATAATAACAAATAAGGCAATACGACCTTGATCTTTATTAAAAGGAATTTTTGACTTAAAGTTTGAAAAAAAAAAATAACTTATAAAAAAACTTCTTTATTATTTATAACAAAATTACGATGTTCTGGCAACGGATTCTGATAGAGGGGATAAAATATAGAATATACGTGTAGTGGCGTCTTGAAAGTCTACGTATGGTGGTAATTTTGGCAGGGCGTCAATATTTCCTACTTTTTCACATTCTTATAATTAATCGGCATAGGAAACCTTGTAAGCCTTACATCGTATGCATAGGATATGTTTAGCACAACTATTTAAAACACTACGGGAAAAAATTTTGTGGAACATTTTAACCCTTTAGCTAAAAAAAACACCCCTTAAATTGCGGAGGGCGGGGGTGAAATGTTCTACAAAAATGTTGGCCATAATATTCTACTATATGTGTCAGAACACACCAAACCCCAAAATCTAACACAAACACCAAAAAACAATCAACTTCTAGTCAATCTCCTCTTTACTGGTATCGCCATGTCATATAAGTAATGTAGTGTAGAACAGACCAAAAAGAGTTTATGCTTGAATTTTTCTATTTTTTTGTGTTAAATTTTGGGCTTTTGTTTGTTCTGACCATATATATTTATGGCCAACATTTTTGTAGAAAATTTGATCCCCCTCCCTCCCCATTTTACAGGGTGTTTTTTGCGATTTATTAAAATGAATAGTTATATATGAGATTTAAGGCTCACAAGGTTTCCTATGTCGATTCATCATAAGAATGTGAAAAGGGGGAAATATTGACACCCTTTCAAAATTAACTCCATACGTAAACTTTCAAAACGCCGATACACGTATATTCTTTTTTTACCCTCTCTATCAGAATACGTTGACAGAACATTCTTATTTTCGAAAAAGTTTCACTTTGTTACATAGTGTAATTTTCACCAGGATATGTCAATATTTTTTTTTTATTCATTTTAAAACGAAGATTGTCTTCAACATTTCCATGTTTCCATGATTGACAGCGTGGAGTCTTATCCTTGTTTAACCCATATTTTCCTCAAATTCCCCTCTAAACATCAAAATGTTCTACATCAACACCTAATTGTAAGAACTTCCTGAGGCTTATAGAATATTTTGTTAGCTAATTGTCCTCTCTCTCTCTCTCGCTCGCCACTTCCTTCCTCTGCCGCCGCAGCGACGAAAGCATACAATCAACACTTGCACATAAAAAGGAAGCTTTGTAATTAAAATCGCTCATACGCCCAGAGTGTCATAAAAGAAGTTTTTCATTAAAACAACAGCTAGAACAACACAACAAAATCCTTTATGAGTGGCACAAAATAATAATGAAAGCTACAGCAGTAGCAACGCCAACAACAACACCGGTACACGGTAGACAAACAAACCTAGGAAATAGGTTACAAGGATGCCAGAAGTTGGAAAACGACGACCATAAGGGAGTTTCCATCAAGGCGAGCGAAAAAAAATGAACTAGGAAATATATACAAACACTTCAATGAATATTAAAGTAAAGAAGAAAAGCAAGGGTCATATTAAAATAGCAAAGAGTCTTGAAAATAATTTTATATACCTAAAAAAATCTTAAAAATACTATATTATATATAGTGGAAAATATTATGTTAAAGGGGGACTTGGAAATAATTTTATACAAATCTTAAAAATGTTTACATTTCGGTATGGAATAAAAATAGAATTACAGTTTTTTAGAAGGCCACAACAATATCATCATCATTAAATGTAGAAAATTAAAGGACATTTTTGGTTATACTTTTTTTGTGAATTTTTAATGCGGAAAAAATTCTCATTTTCATATGTCATGTTTTCTGTTTGTTTGCTGCATTCCTTTGTTCCTTCACTTGTTCCTTTTTAAGTTTTCATTTTTGGTTTTTTCTTTTTTTGTACTCTTTGAATTTCTATTCTAGTAAAACATTTTACACATGACAGCCTTTTTTAATTTTGTACCACTTTTAGTTAGAAAAGTCGTGTTATTTTTTCTGCTTTATTTCGGGCTCATGAATAGGTTTCACTCATATTTAGTGAATGTGCCGCTCATATGACTGAAGGCACGCACGCTGCACCACACCGCACCAAGTCCTTTAGAATTTCACCAAGAATCCTGTCAACAAACCCTATGAGACTGGGAGAGGAGGGTGGTGAGGGTGTTAGTGCGGAGAGGCGGGTGCTATGTGGGTTAGGCACAAACAAAACTGAAATCTAAACTGAACTCTTTCTCAAACTACCTCCACATAGTCCTCCACTCAACATTATCATTTTTGTAGCGTAAACATAGTTTGATATTAACAGCAGCAACAAAAAAAAAACAACAAAATCGGCTTTTCAAAAATTCAGCAAAGCGCATTCAATTTAAGTAAGCCTTCAAATAACTTAAGAATACAATTTACAAAACTATATTCGGAAAGCTTATATTATTTAAATACATTTCAAAAATATATAAAATTGATATTTACTAACTAATATAGCCACAGAAAATCAGTTTTTGTTTTGGGACTCTAGAGCGTATGACTAATATTAATGTCGAATACAATTAATTAATCTTTCAACACTTTTTAACTAAATGTTGGGTTGGTAAATTCTGAAAGGAATATAAATAACAGCAAAAGAAGCTACATCCATGATAATTTTTAAATATACCACTTTATTAATAACAGGAATTTATGTGCTTAAATCAGAAAATTAAAAAAAGATTTTCTTTAATGTCTTCTATATTTATAATTTTCAAATATAATAATATTTGTTTTTCAAGTCAGTCATTTAATAGGGAATTTTAAAGAGAAAACATGTATCTTTTATCTTTATATATATATATATTTCTTTTTATAAATCTTATATTTCTATTTAGAACTATTGTTGAAATTACTTAATATGTCCTCCAAAAACATGGTTCATTATTTGGGAATCCAGTGCGTATAATTGATATTAATTATTTAAAATCTAAAATTATATAGATAATGTATTTTCTAAACTGATCTTTATTCAGAAATTTAACATAAGATTTAAATATACAAAACTATATTCGAAAAGCTTATATTATTTAAATACATTTCAAAAATATAAAATTTATATTTTCTAACTAAAATAGCCTCAGAAATTCATTTTTGTTTTGGAACTCTAGAGCGTATGACTAATATTAATATTGGTTACCATTAATGTATCCTTCAACACTTTTTAATTAAATGTTGGATTGGTAAATTCTAAAAACAATATAAATAACAGCAAAAGAAGCGACATCCATGATCTTTTTCAAATATACCATTTTATCACTAACAGGAATTTATTTCTTTAAATTTAAAAACTAAAAATATTTTTTCGATTTCTTCTATATTTATAAGTTTCATCAGAATGACCATATTTTTAAATTGTTTTTTTGTGACTTTGGATCGTATGATTATTAATAATTTTTAATTACATTTAAAAAACAAGAATACATTTTATTTTTAATATGTATTAAGAAATATTGAGATTTAAAACAATTATCGGCATTGTTTAATATGTCTTCCGAAAAAACGTGATTTTTTTATTTCGTTTCGAAACTCTAGGGCGAATGACTAATATTAATATAGACTACAACTCATTATCAATCATTACTTTTTAACCAAATCTTGTTGTAAAAATTCAAAAGTAATATAAATTACAGAAAATTCGTCTACATCTATGAAATGTTTTAAAATATAAAATTTTATTAAGAACAACAATTTATTGCTTTATACATGGAAATGCAAAATTGCTTTTTTTAAATTTCTCGTATAATAATATTTGTTTTCAAGTCAGTCATTTAATAGGGAATTTTAAAGAGCAAACATATATCTTTAATCTTTATATGTACAATATTTCTTTGTATAAATCTTATATTTCTATTTAAAACTGTTATTGAAATTACTTAATATGTCCTCCAAAAACATGGTTCTTTATTTGGTTCTCTAGAGCGTATAATTGCTATTAATTATTTAATATTTAAAATTGTATAGCTATTGTATTTTCTAAACTGATCTTTATACAAATATATATTTAAAACTGTTATTGAAATTACTTAATATGTCCTCCAAAAGCATGACTCATTTTTTGGGACTCTAGTGCGTATAATTTCATTAATTATTTAATATTTAAAATTGTATAGATAATGTATTTTCTAAACTGATATTTATTCAGAAATATAACATAAGAATTATATTTAAAAAACTTTATTCGGAAATATATACAAAATTAATATTTACTAACTAAAATTGCTTCAGAAAATCAGTTTTCGTTTTGGAACTCTAGATCGTATGACTAATATTAATATTGACTACAATTAATAAGTTTTAGCATTGGAACTCTAAAGCGAATGACTAATATTAATATTGACTACAATTAATTTATACTTTACTTCTTAACCAAATGTTGCTTTGGTACATTTTAAATGGAGTATAAATGACAGCAAAAGAAGCTACATCCATGATCTTATTTTTCAAATAAACCATTTTATTAATAACAGGAGTTTATGCCTTTAAATTTGGATATTAAAAATCATTCTTTTAATTTCTTCTATATACATATATATTTTTCACCTGGATGCCCATATTTTTAAATTGTTTGTTGGGATTCGTATGATTATTTATATCATTTAAAAAACAAGAATACATTTTATTTTCAATATTTATTAAAAAATATTGGTATTTAAAACAACTTGGATCGTAAGATTATTCAAATTTTTAATTACATTTAAAAAAACAAGTATCCATTTTATTGTATTTATTAAGATATATTGAGATTTAAAACAATTATCGGAATTTTTTTATTATGTCCTCCGAAAAAACGTGGTTTAAATTTTGTAGGTCTCTTGCGTATGATGTCTATCAATTTAGAATTTTTATAATTTCCTATAGTATCGTTTACTAAATGTAACTTTATTCAGCAATGTTATTTTCGTTTCGGAACGCTAGTGCGTATGACTAATATTAATATTGACTACTACTCATTTATCAATCATTACTTTTTAACCAAACCATGTATTGCAAAAATTCCAAAGTAATATAAATGACAGAAAATTCGACTACATCTATGAACTATTTTATATACAAAATTTTATTAATAAGTACAATTTATTGCTTTATATTTGAAAATGCAAAATTCCTTTTTTAAGTTTCTCGTATAATAATATTTTTACTTGAAAAATATGGGTTAAAGAAGGATAAGCCTCTGCGCCGTCAATCATGGAAACAACAAAATCTTAAAGAAATCTTTGTTACACAAAAAATCGGGTGATGGTGAAATTTATATCTAAATATTAAAGAAATTATTTAAAAAATAAAATTTTAATTTTTCGGATTGAAAGACACAAATTCTTTTTATAATACAAACTCATCTCCTTTTATTAATATTAATTGTTCATCCGTTCAGCCGTTTCGAAGATATATAATTCTATTTTTAAGAAAATTTTTATAATTTTTATACAAAAGCTTCATAACAACATCGGAAAATGCACATTCATTATATTTGTATTATATTATCGTAAAATATGTTTATATTCATTTATATTCTTTTTAAACTTTGCTATTACTGGATTTCGTTAAAAATTCAGTCATTTAATAGGAAAAAATAAATATTTCTATTTAAAACAATTAACGAAATTACTTACTTACTTGTCTTCCAAAAACATGGTTCAGTATTTAGGACTCTAGTGCCAATGACTGCTATTCATTTTTAAATATTTAAAATTGTATTGCGTGATCCATTTCGAGGTTCCTTACTTTTTTAAAGAAAAAAAAAACACAGAAAATTCAAATTGAATGGGGAATGTTTATTATCATTTGAAAGAACATTCTTTGGCATTTATTTTTTTGAATATTATGTCTATCAAATGTTGGCCGCGGCTAAGTCTCAGATGGTCCATCCATTGAGTCCAATTTTCGATGACTCGTTCGAACATTTCGACAGATAACTGGCGAATGACACGCGTGATGTTTTGCTCCAAGGCCTGAGTCGAAGCGGGTTTGTCCGCATACACTTTAGACTTTATATATCCCTACAGCAAAAAGTCTAACGGTGTGATATCACACGATCTTGGTGGCCAATCGACCGGCCCAAAACGTGAAATTATCCGCTCACAGAAGTGTTCTCTCAATAAATCCATTGATTGATGCAGATGTGAGCTAACTTGATGAAACCAAATGTCGCCGAGATCACGATCTTCAATTTCGGGCATCAAATAGTCGGTTATCATGGCACGATAACGATCGCCATTGACGGTTACGTTCTCACCGGCATCATTTTTGAAGATATATGGACCGATGATTCCGGTACGTCGGATCGGGAATCGGTCAATGGCAAAAAGATAGCTCCTAACGAGAGCTAAAATAATGCTCATGGGTGTCAAGGTCGTGGGTCGACGGGAAAGTGTTTTGTTTGGATTTAAAAAAAAATGGACTTAGCGCAATTTGCGAAGGATTATTTTGATAATAAAACTGAATAATTTGTAAACGTTGGTCAGGCGTAAGTCTTCCCATGATGAAATACCAAACAGTACTTAACAGAAATAACATGACATCATCACACGACTCACATGTGATCTGTCTAAAAAAGGCTATTGAAAAAAATATCTCTGCTTAGAGCACCCTATATAATGTATTTTCTAAACTTATATTTATTCAGAAACATTAATCTTTATTCAGAAATATTAATTTCTATTTATTTAATTTTAAATATAAATTGTATACTTACCACCTAAAATTTGCCTCAGAAAATCAGTTTTGGTTTCGGAACTCTAGAGCGTATAACTAATATTAATATTGGCTACAATTAATGTATCCTTCAACACTTGTTAACCAAATGTTGGATTGGTAAATTTGAAATAGATTATAAATGACAGCAAAAGAATCTACATCCATGATCTTTTTTTTTAAATATACCATTTTATTAATATCAGGAATTTATTTCTTTAAATTTGGAAATTACATTTTTTTTTAATTTCAAAAACAATTTAATTTATTTTTGGATTTTATTTGTATTTTATATTTTATTTGTATGTATTTTCTAAACTTATATTTATTCAGAAATATTAATCTTTATTCAGAAATATTAATTTCTATTTATTTAATTTTAAATATAAATTTTATATTTACTACCTAAAATTTGCCTCAGAAAATCAATTTTCATTCCGGAACTCTAGTGCGTATGACTAATATTAATACTGACTACAATCAATGTATTAATCACCACTTTTTAACCAAATCTTGTTACCAATGTTCAATGGAATATAAATGACAGTAAATGGGGCTGCATCTATGAACTTTTTTATAATATCAAATTTTATTATTAACACGAATTTATGCCTTTGGAATTTGGAAAAGAAAAATTCCTTTTATAAAAAAAATATTGTATTTCTATAATTTTCACCTGGATATGTCAATATTTTTAGATTCATTGTCTGCAACTTTCGCTCGTATGATTATTAATAATTATTTCAATATTAATGATTTATTTATAAATTTGACAGAGAAAAAGTATATATAAGTTAATTTAACGTTATGATTCATAATTAATGAAATTGATTAATATGTCCCCCAAAAATATTTCTTTATCTTCCGGGCTCTAGAGAATATGATTGCTACAAAATGTGAACTTTTTAAAATTCTCTACTACCTAGAACTGTCTCATAAGAGCAATTTTTGCTTCGGATCTCCAGTGCGTATGACTTATATTAATATTGGCTACATTGAATTTATCAATCAAGACTTTTTAACCAAAACCAGTAATGGCAAATTTTAAAAAGAATATAAAGAAATATAAATATAATTTACGATAAAATAATAAAAATATAATGACTGTACATTTTACGATGTTGTTATGACGCTTTTGTTTAAAAATTATCAAAAAAATTTCAAAAATAGGATTAGATATCTTCGTTTTGAAGGCTGAACGGATGAACAATTGATATTAGAAAAAGGAGATGGGTTTGGTAAGGTTTAAATTATAAAAAAAAATTATGTCTTTCAATACGGAAAATGGAATATTTATTTTTAAAATAATTTCTTTAATATGTATTTATAATTTTCACCACCACCAGATTTATTGTGTATGAAAATTTCTTTAACATTTGTTGTTTCTATGATTGACGTCGCGGAGGCTTATACTTCTTTTTAACCCATTTTCCTCAAATTCCTATCCGAAGGATATGACTAATATTAATGGTGACTTTATTTCCTTATTTATTATTTTTCAATCATAAATATTTATTTATGCTTCTTCAAAACATTTTAACGAAATCTTGTATGGTTAAGTTCTAACAATATTATAAATGACCACTAATAACAGATGAATAAATTATGTTAGAAGAAGGAGATGTCTATTTCATTTTCTATTTTTTATCACGAGAACTAGAGTTAATTTAAAGAAACCACCTTACGAGATGAGAACTGTATCCGTATATATCCAAATCGAATGCAAAATCCCATGCTGCAAAGAAACGTTGAGCAGTGTTATATCCGAAATAATTGACCTACTGTAATTTTTCACGAGGAAAATTTTTGTACAATGTAACACGAAAAAAGTTCGGAGTTTCTATGAGTTTTCGAGTCTTAAGGGTAACGTAATGAATTGGAAGTTCAAACCATTTAAGAAAGCCTTTAATAGCCTCATTTAAATTTCCTTGTCAAATTAAATTCTTCCAAATTTACATTTCGGACATGTAACTTTTATTCCAATTTACCCTTCCCTAAAGCGACTACCAATTTAAATTCCCCAGCAAAATTTGTTGCAAATATCTAAAAATAAGAGAGTAATGAGACTCGAATTCAATGACGAATGAAGCTTAATTTGTTGCCATTATTAGTCATTTTAAAAATGGTAACTATCTATTACGCTTAGAAAATAATCACTCTTTTACTGAACAATATCATAACTATTATTAGTCATACGCACTGTAGTCCTCAGTCTAAGAATGCAATTTTTCTAGGCATAATGACAGATTTCAATGTAAATTCCGAACAATTTATATTTGATAATATATAAGTACTCATTCAAAAATGTTCTTAACTAATTTTAAATTATATTTTTTCAATTGGAATATCCAAAGAAGTTGTTTGGAATCAACATTAAAATCTTTCATTATTCCTAGGAAACTGTTATTTTTGTCTATGATCTCTAGTGCGTATGACTAATAATAATTATGACTTTTTTCAGTAAATTATTGATTATTTTATAACCATGATAGGTAGTTCAAATATTTAAAATGGATGGTAATGCCCAGAAACAAGGCTTCATTCGAGTTTGTACATGATACCATGTTCTGGTGGAATTTTGATTTAAGAATAGAATATTCCCCAACCTCAATACCATTTCGTTCTTAGATTGCTGTAGAATTCGAAAACTGCCGAGATTTGAGAAAATTTATGCATTTTTGAGTGGTAGGAGTTGCAGAACTAATCCAAACGAGGTATAAAAACATTACTAAAATATGGTTGTATGTTTATATGTTGTCCCAGACGATTTTACAGCTTTTTTGTACAAAAATGTGATCTCCATCCTTTTTACTAAATTTTCTTTATACAGTTTTGCTTTTTAGCCAACAACGCACAAACACAACAATATCTTTTTGTTCACAACGTTGTCGTACTACAAACACAAATACTGCAAAACCTTTAAAGTCGAATTAAACCAACACAATAGCGCTTTCAGAACAACACTAACATCAACAACAAGTAGTGTTTGGTCTGTGTGTGTGAGTTCCTATGGGACATGGTATGATAAATACTGGAAATGCTAATTCAGGCTACAAATTAAAATTGTGCAGGAAGGATTTCAAATAAAATAAATATAATCCTTTCTCTTTATAATATCAATTATTTATTTGTTTCGAAATGCGAATAACAAAAAGTGTTATTATTTTTTTGTTATTATTTAGGTATATTTAAAGATATTAGGCATGTTTTCGTTACAAGCTAGCACTTTTAGTTTAGCACTTTGCAACGAAAACAACTGACTTCCACTAACTGGCACATAAGCAATAAGTGGCGGATTTTCACTATCTGGTAGCAATGGTGTCATGAGTTGCGAAGAAAAAACAGTGCGAAACAGACACAAAATTCGTGAAAAGTATTTTTAAAACATATATTTACTATTCTATGTTCAATTGTTTACACTCTTTTTGCAAATATTAAAATAATTTCCCATTTTTGTTTTTCTTTTCCGTTAATTCACAATAATTGATAAAATCTCTCCAAAAATGGGATGCCATATTGCTAAAGATAGGGTGCCCAATCTGGCAACAGCATACTCGATTAAGACATGAACACAAGCACCAAACTTCATCGGGAACTAATAGTGCTTAAAAGTGCTTAGCTCCCCATACAAATTAAGCACTTATGGTGTAACGAAAACACGCCTATTATATAGTTGAGAATGTCTAAAGGTTAAGTATGATCTATAAACGAACTATGTCAAGATTTGTGTTAATTATATGTAGAAGAACCGAACAAACAGTGGACCTTAGTTTTCCAAAACATTTTCACAAGACATCAAAGATTTTTCTAAATCATTTGTTATATCTCGTAAAAAGCAATATTTAGTTTGGGGTACTCTAGTGCGTATGACTAATAATAATTTTTGGAACTTCTCAATAAATCAGTCGTAAAATTTTAACCACTGTTTATATTGACAAATTTTAAAAACAATATTATTGGTATTAAATAGGTCTTGTTCGAAGTATAAATCAACCATTTCATGATAACGATGTTTAGAAATAATTGCATACAAAACAAAGAGAATATTATTTAGACGAAACATCACAAAGAAAATGTGAAGGATTTCAAGTAAATGAGCATACCTGTAAATGTTTGCTAACTTATTTCTTCAGTATATAGATTGCAGTCTTGGCTTCAGCAAAGTATATATATATATACCTTGAGTTACAAATCATGCTAAGTCCGAACAGGTAGTTTTTTAAAAGAGGAGATCGAAGTCAGGAATTTTTTTAATTTGTATATAATTCTTTTATAAAGCAAATTGAACGTAATTTATTGTTAGTTGCAATACTTTTTATTGCGTTGACGTATAAACACCATTTCATCGAATATAATTTGAAATATTTATAATTTAAAAATGAAATGTCCTTAAAACATGTTAATCGACTTAGCATATTTTGGAGTGAAAGTATCGATATACTCGTATGGTTATCGTAGAAGATAAAGCTTTACGTCTTACCAATAATATTATCTTTAAAATAGGTCGATACAATGTATAATCAAAATGCTATCAATATTTAGTACAATTTGATCAAATTAATAATAATCATACGTACTATGGTCTGGAAGGTGAAACCCTTCATCTTTACATTACTATACCGACCTCGTGCCTATTCAGGCAAACCTGCAAACACAAGTCACAGCAACGAATGCTGTTTTTTTTTTTACATCTGTTGTGATATTAAGTTCACAATGAATACTAATTATGAGCAGAAATGTATACAACATACAAATATGCGAATGAATATGTGTCAGTATGTAAGGATTCCTCACACACGCTCAAAGGTACACACACATATGTTTTGAACATTGGGGAAGATATATTTTGACGTTTACTTAAGTCGAATCTGAATTATTTATCCACAAAATCGATAATTTAGCGTTTGCTAAGAGATGTCTTTTCTGAACTATAGTGCGTATGAGTATTATTAATATTGACTACATTTGCATGATGGCTTATAACTTTTAAACTGTAATATGTATTAGAAATATTTAAAGTGTACTTCAAAGTTAAGAAACGAGCCTATAATCTGCAGTGATTGCGGAAACATTATCATTTATTCTACGACTGAAAAACAGCATCTACAATATACATACGTGTTTTTCCGATATGTAATAGACACGAACACATTTTTAAGTTTAATGTTTTATTTTACACTATTGAAAAATAAATTCACATTGTTTAGAGCCCAGTTAATGGCATTCAGATCTTGAGCATGATATTGTTCCGTTATCAAGATATAGTCAATAGACTGAAACTAATAATGAACAACTCTAGTGTGTATGATTATTATGAATATTAACCTAATTTAATTTATGATTGATAACTGTTTAACCGTGACTTATATTAAACCAATTTAAATGGTGTCTTAAGGTCAATAAGTGAATAATAATAAGCCTTACTCGGGGCGTATCTCGAGCAACCTCACAGTGGGCATTCAGTAAAATGTTTCCATTCGGAGCGTCTATCGGTCATTCGTTTTAGTTCTCTTATATCCGTAACATTTCTGCTATTTTGGTTCCTCAAAGATTTCAGTTCCTGGATTTAACCGTGACTTATATTAAACCAATTTAAATGGTGTCTTAAGGTCAATATGTAAATAATAATAAGCCTTACTCGGGGCGTATCTCGAGCAACCTCACAGTGGGCATTCAGTAAAATGTTTCCATACGGAGCGTCTATCGGCCATTCGTTTTAGTTCTCTTATATCCGTAACATTTCTGCTATTTTGGTTCCTCAAAGATTTCAGTTCCTGGATTTAACCGTGACTTATATTAAACCAATTTAAATGGTGTCTTAAGGTCAATAAGTAAATAATAATAAGCCTTACTCGGGGCGTATCTCGAGCAACCTCACAGTGGGCATTCAGTAAAATGTTTCCATTCGGAGCGTCTATCGGTCATTCGTTTTAGTTCTCTTATATCAGTAACATTTCTGCTATTTTGGTTCCTCAAAGATTTCAGTTCCTGGATTGTAGCCCGGCGCCAGGTGTTTCGGGGTCTTCCGTGTTTTCCACTACCCTGAGGATTATATCCGAGGACTCTAAAGCAGATCTCGTTGTTATCCTTTCTTATCATACGTCCAATCCATCCGAATTTTCTCTTCATTATCGTTATGCAAATCGGTTCCATTCCAGTTCTGCTCAACAGGTCTTCTTTGGAGATCCTTCTTGACCAGAGTATTTTCAAGATTATACGAAGGAATCTGTTGACAAACGTTTGTAATCTTTTCTTTAGGAAACTAGGTCAACAACATTGATTGAGAACAGAAAAATTTTCGTCAGAAAGACAGACGTCTTTAAAAAATAATTTATTATAATTTATCGAATAGCCTATTAATCTCGACGACAACTATGTAGTTTTTATTTTTATTTTGCAAAATAAAAATTTGTTTATAGCATTTTAGAGCCCAGTTTGTGGTCCGTAAATCTAGAGCTTTATAGTTGCTTCCTGTCTCAGGATATAGTTGATATATTGGAATTAAAAATTTTGGACTCTAGTTCGTATGATTATTATTAATATTGACTTAATTTAGTTAATCATTGATAACTTATTAACCGTGATATATATTAATCAATTTTAAAAGGTATCTTAAAGTTAATAAGTAAAGCTACAATCTTCATTGTAGATATATCCTGTGTACTCAATTTTTCTTACATCGAAAGGTCACCAAAAAAAATAATACGGAATTTATTTTTTTCAATGTGAAATATGCTTTCGGATATTCAAAAGTTTTATATTTTGTTTTGCGTTATTAACAATTATGTTAAGATTATTATAGAATTCAGTTATTACTCTTCAGATTTTGAGCTATATAAATTGGTAATTGCACATAGTGTAACCATTAATGAGGAAAACTAACGTCTATGATATTGACTTCATTTAATTAATGATTAACGGCCATTATTTTGCCGGACCTAAATATCTCTAAAAATGTATTATGATTTCTCTGCTTCGATTTAGAATTGACTAGATAATTATCGATAATATTACATTTTATTTGCCGAAATTAAAAATTATTTTTGTGACTATATACAGACCCTATAGTGGTCTATATATTTAGTGTTTGATAGGGATTTCCTGACGCAAGATATAGACAATATAGCTAAATTAAAATTAAGGAACTCTAGAGCGTATGATTATTATTAATATTGACATAATATAAGAAAACTATTTATAACTTGCTAACCATGCCAAGTAATTTGAAAACTTTAACAGAATATTAAAGGATACAAACTAGAATATATCCTAGAGAAATGATCTGATCCATCTGATGTCATTAGGCGGGTTTGAAACATCCCTAAATATGCAGTTAACCTGTTTCATCGTCAAATTTTGAGCAATTATTTATTGTCGCCAAAAAATCTCACCCTGATATCCACATATAAGCACTATTTTCTAATGTCTGTGTCAGTAGTTGCAGTGCAGTAATGCACTCATACATACGTACATACCTATATATAAGTATACGAGTACTCGTACACATTTCAATTATGATTATTTTTACATTTCTTTCTGCAGAGTAACTTTTTTACGTTTTCCAACCCAAGCCAACCATCTTTGGCCCCTTTATAATAATGACTTTAGTTTGTTAAATTCTTCAGCTTTTAATTATTTTGTGCATTCTCATCATTCTTAATCATTTTTAAACCAACGAAAAGAAAAAAAAGAAATCATACAAAACTATTAACTTAATGACTTTATTCATAATTTATTCGGGGAGGGTATGAGTTGGTAAGAACATAGTACACTCCCCTCCTGTCAGTCGTGGTACTTGTAGTTAAATTCTCAGCGTTTATTGTTAATTTAGTTCCCGTTTCCTTGGGACATCTTTTCATTCTAATCATATCCGGCCACATTTCAGGCGAACAGCCAATGCCCTGCAACTTTTCGCCACTCAGAGATTGGGCAAATATCTGAAAAGCCCGGAAATGGCTGCATTCTTTAAAATAACAACCCGGTTGGGAAGAACCAAAATTCACATAGAAATCCACATGACCCAAAGGACGATCATAGCCATAGGAGCCCACACTGGTGTGCAGAACTTCAACATATTCGGCATCTGTGCGATCTACCCTCTCTCGTATATTCTCATAGCGGAAGAGAGGCAAAGCTGGATCAAGAGCGTAAATTTTCGACAAACGTCCTGTTTGGACATATTTCCCCGAAATTCCGGCTACATGAGCTCCCATACTGAAACCAATCAAAGCAATATCCTCGAAAAGTACTCCCGATTCTTGGTGCAGGAAATCGATGAATTTCGCTAGCACTTTGCCCACGGGTTTCACACGATAACTGGCAGTTATATAGTCGGCTATAGCCCCTTTACCCCAGTCCACAGTTATCACATTATAGCTACCATTATCCAACTTTAGTAATTCCGGTATTAAGGTATTATATAGGCCAGCTGTGGAACCTCCCAGCCAACCATGGATAAGGATTCTGAAATAAAGAGATAATTGTTTTATGAAAAAAATACAGTTAAATAAAAAAATAATTAAAAATAGAGTCAAATAAATTAAATTAAAATGAAATAAAATACAAATTCTTCAAAACTTATTTGAAAATAAATGAAAATAATTAGAAAAATATAAAAAAATAATTAAAATAAAATATTATACAATTTAGTTTTGAACATAATAAAGTAAATTAAAAATTCTTCAAAATTTATTTGTAGTATAAATAAAATAATTTGTTAATCGTATCTTAAATCTTCGATTGTTTAGAAAACCGCCAATTTTCAAAAAGATAATTTCTCGAAAATTGCCTCACTGCACAGAGAAAGTAGCCTAAATGTAGGCAATAGTTTTCGGCGAAATTTTCCATACATAAATATTGTCTACGAAATTGCCCATAAACAACAAATTTAAAAAAAAAAATATTCACGTTTTCACATTTTTCTCTAAATAAATTAAAAAATATTTGAAATAAAAAAAACTTTTTTAAATATACAATATATCTAAGAATTTTTTATAAAAAACTAAATAGTAAAATAAATTAATAGATAAAATAAAAAAAAATCTATAAACAAAATATTTCTAAGAAATTTTATACAAATAAAAAATGTATATAAATACAAAATCTCTAAAAAAAACTTCCATAAACTAAAAATGTATAAGAAATTTTCTTTAAATAAAAATTTCTATAAAATTTTCAATAAATTGAAATTTTTAAAAAATTTTCTATAAATGAAAAAAATTTATATAATAACATTTTTATTTAAATAAAAAATTTTCCAAAAAAAAAAAATTTCTAAGAAAAATAAAAAAAATTATAAATAAAAAATTTACAAGATAATGTACATTAAAAAATCATCAAATTTTACTTTAATTAAAAAATCGAAGACTTTTTCTGGTAATAACAAATTACTAAGAAATTTTTTAAAACAAATAAAAAAATTCCAGAATTTTTCCATAAATAAAAAATTTCTAAAGAATTTTCTCTAATTTTTTTTATTATTTATATAAATATTTTTTAAAAAAAAATTGTTATTTATACCAAAATTTTTGGATTTTTTTTATTTACTGATATATTCTTGGAACTTTGTTATCAATAGAAAATTTCCTAGAACGAATTTCCAATCTTTGTATTTATAGAAAAATTCTAAGAAATTTTTTGTTTCTTAGAAATTTTTTATTTACAGAAAAGTCTTTAGAAATTTTGTATTTATAGAATTTTTTTAAAAATTTGTTATTTACAGAAAACATTTGGAATTTTTTCTTTAAATTTGTGTAAAATTTCTTGTAATTCTTTTATTTATCTTTATCTTCTTGGAAATTTGTTATAACAGAAAATTTCTTAAAAAAAAATATTGACAGAAAAGTTCTGAGACATTTTTTATTAAAATAAAATTTGTTACAAATATTTTATTGATAAAAAATTTCTCAGACATTTTTTAATAAATTTACTTATTTCTTAAACTATGTATAGACGATTGCCAGATCGGACAATATTGTCAGAAAACTGGAGGAAAAATGCAACCCTGTGAACGTACAACCGTATGAACATACAATTTTTGTCTTGCAACGTTGGCAGAAAAGTCATTGTGAGATAATTTGCAGTTTGTTTGATGTGCGGAGTTTATGCATGTAACAACGGCGGCATTGTCAGAAAAACATTTTATTGGCAACACTGTCTATAAAATATAAAAATCCTGGATATAAATGTTTACAAAATATACTAAAAAAAAAATTGTAAGGTTTTCTTGTAATCGTATAAACTGTCAATTCACCTTTGTCTAACAATCTGTGTGTCATAAAAAATTTCTTAGAAATTTTTTATTTATAGCTAATTTTTTAGGAATTTTGTATTTATAAAAAATTTCTCAGAAATTTAGTATTTATAGAAAATTTTTTAGAAATTTTATATTTATACAAAATTTTTTAGAAATTTTATATTTATACAAAATTTCTTAGAAATTTTTTATTTATGGCGTATTTTTTAGAAATTTTGTATTTATAAAAAATTTCTAAGAAATTGAGTATTTATAGAAAATTCCTTACAAATTTTGTGTTTATAGAAACTTTCTTAAATATGTTGTATTTATAGAAAATTTCTTAGAAATTTAGTATTTATAGAACATTTCTTAGAAATTTTGTATTTATAGAATATTTCTTAGAAATTTTGTATTTACAAAATTTTTGTAAAAATTTTATATTTACAGAAAATTTCTTAGAAATTTTGCATTTACAGAAAATTTCTTAGAAATTTTGTGAATTACAGAAAATTTCCTAGAATTTTTTTTTTAGAAAATTTCTTATGATATTTTCTATTAATTTTGTATTAGTAGAAAATGTCTTCGAAATTTTGTATTTACAGAAAATTTCTTCGAAATTTTGTGTTTACAGAAAATTTCTTACAAATTTAGTTTTGCAGACAATTTCTTAGATATTTTGTTTTTTACAGAAAATTTCTTAGAAATTTATTTTAGAAATATTTTTTTACAGAAAATTTCTAAAAAAAATATCAGAGATTTTCTATTGAAAGTTTCTTAGAAATTTTTTATTTATAGACAATTTCTTAGACATTTTTATTAATAGAAATTTCTTAAATATTTTGTACTTATAGAAATTTTGTATTTATACAAAATTTCTTAGAAATTTATATTGTATTTATAGAACATTTCTTAGAAATTTTGTATTTAAAGATTTTTTTTAGAAATTTTGTATATACAGAAAATTTCTTAAAAATTTTGCATTTACAGAAAATTTCTTAGAAATTTTTATCTACAGAAAATTTTTTAAAAAATTTGGATTTAAAAGTACAGAAAATTTCTTAGAAATTTTGTATTTACAGAAAATTACATCCAAATTTATTTTTTATAGAAAATTTCTTAGGAACTTTTTATTTATAGAAAATTTCTTCGAAATTTTGTATTAATAGAAAATTTCTTCGAAATTTTGTATTAATAGAAAATTTCTTCGAAATTTTGTATTTATAAAAAATTTCTTCGAAGAAATTTTGTGTTTACAGACAATTTCTTAGATATTTTGTATTTACAGAAAATTTATTAGACAATTTTTATTTACAGAAAATTTCGTAGAAATTTTTTGTTACAGAAAGTTTCTTAGAAATTTTTTATTTACAGAAAATTTCTAAAAAAAATATCTTTGAGATTTTTTTATAGAGTTTCTTAGAAATTTTTTATTCTTAGAAAATTTCTTAGAAATTTTCTTTTTATAAAATTTCTTAAATATAGAAATTTAGTATTTATAGAACTTTTTTTAGAAATTTTGTGTTTACAGAAAATTTCTTAGAAATTTTTTATTTACAGAAAATTTCTTAGAAATTTTTTATTTACAGAAAATTTCTTAGAAATTTTTTTTTACAGAAAATTTCTTAGAAATTTTTTATTTACAGAAAATTTCTTAGAAATTTTTTATTTACAGAAAATTTCTTAGAAATTTTTTTATAGCAAATTTCTTAGAAATGTTTTTATAATTTTTAGAAAATTTGTTAGAAGTTTGTTATTTATATAAAAATTAAAATGATTTTATTTGTGGAAAATTTTTAGATTGTTTATACACATGTTTTCAGAAATTTTGGTTTATAGAAAAATTTCGGAAAATTTTGTATTTTTAGAAATTTGAAGAAAATTCATATTTATAAAAAATTTGTTATTTATAAAATATTTCTTTAAATTTTTATTTATAGATTTCTTTAGACATTTTGTATTTATAGAACATTTCTAGAAGCGTAATTTTCTTTCGCAAGCGGAAAACTCATGCCTACATTTAGTCGACATTCTTGATGTGTTCGTTAAGGTTTTTTCGATTTTTAAGAACTTTTTTTAAGTAAAACACTTCTAAAAAATTTTCTATAAATAATTTTTTTTAGTTTCCTATAATTTTGTACGAAATTTCTATAAATAACAAATATTAATTTTCTATAAACAAAAATTTCTCTGAAATTTCCTAAAAAAAACTCTAAAAACAAACAAAAAACAAAAAGAAATATAAAAACTAAATTTTTGTAAGATATTGTCCACATATAACAAACAATTTATAAAATGATGTATAAATAACAAATTTCTAAGAAATTTTCTAAAATTTATAAAAGAATGTTTAAGATATTTTTTATAAATTAAATATTTTTGAGAAAATTGCTATAAATAAAAATTGCCAAGAACATTTTTGTAAATAAAAAATTTCTAAGAAATTTTCTGTAAATAATAAGTTTATAAGAAATAAATAAATTTATTAATAAATGTCTAACAAATTTCCAATAAATAAAATATTTTTAACAAATTTATTAACAATTTTTAGCTGTAAATAATAAGTTTCAAAGAAATAAATAAATTTATTAATAAATGTCTAATAAATTTTCTATAAATAAAATATTTTAACAAACTTTCTATAAATAAAAAAATCTAAGAACTTTTCCGTAAATAAAAAATTCTTAAGAAATTTTCTGTTAATAAAAAATTCTTAAGAAATTTTCTGTAAATAAAAATTTTTAAGAAATTTTCCATAAATAGAAAATTGCAAAGAATTTGTTTAAAAATAAACGGGTATAATTAAAACAATTCTAACAACATTCAAATTTCATTTAAATGAAATTCGTCTATTAATTAATAATAAAATATATTAATAAAAATTGTCTAAGAATTTCTTTATATCTAAAATAATAACAAATTTGTAGAGAAATTTATTTTTTCTACAATTATGTTCAACCGAATTCTCTAGAAATAAAAATAGTTTACGAAATTTACTATAAATAATAAAAATAGTTTACGAAATTTACCAAAAAATGGCGGCAAAATGCAACCATGTGAATAACCGTGTGAACATAAAATTTTTGTTTTGCAACGTTAGCAGAAAAGTCAATGCGAGATAATTTGCTGCTTGCGAAATTTATGCGTGTAATAACGGCGACACTGTCAGAAAAACATTTTATTGGCAATGCTGCATATACATACATATTTACAAAATAAATTGTTAATATATGAAATTGTCAGGTTTACTTGCAGTCGCCTGATCTGTCAATTAACCTTTGCCTAACAATCTGTCATTGTCCGTACATTTGCAGTACTTTAACAGGGTTGATAACGTTGTCTGATCTGGCCATCGTGTTTACTTAGCTTCAGTTTTGAGAGAAGGGGTTAGTTTGTCGTGCTACACAAGAGGAAATTTTTTCCAAGCAAGTGTCAAAGTTTGTGGGAGAGAGCTCTTTCCTCCTGCCTCACTCCTACAAACTTTGATACTTGCTTGTAGAAAATTGTCTTGTGCGAATCTCGATCTAGTTAGCCTTTTCCATTTTCACGAAAATCGATGGTCGTGGATTTTCATAGATTAGAATTTATCGGTATTTTAAAATAGGTATAATACTTTCATATAAAAGAGAATTTTTCATGAAATATTGGGTTATGGAAGAAAATAAAAGGCGTTTGCATATCAGCTCAACGTCCTCTATCATATGCCACAATATCAAGAAAATCCCATAACTTTCAGACAAAATTTAAAATTCATGTTTGAAATTTTAAAAAACTGAGAATAATTTGCACTACAAATAAAAAAATTTCCAGCAATATTTTTTCTGATATTTAAACGCAAAAAATAAATATGTAAAAGGAATAGTTTTTTTTCACTTAGTTTAGGTAATTAAATATAATAATTTTACTACAGGTTTTTTTCTATGACTACTTGAATCGAAATTTAGGAATTCGTGGGCATTTACTAGCGGTGTTTGTGATATTTTGTAAAATCTAGAAGTATTTGCTCACTCTCAATATAATGGTGATTTCGCTTGTGCAAAAAAAATTTTAATTTTTTTCTACATTTTACACTGAAACCGGAATTGGAATTCAGATCATACATTCTGTTTTTTTTTCATTGATTTTTATTTTCTGCTTGGACAAAGTTTCTATTCTCCGGATTTCCACAATTTAATTTTGCCAAATTTAAGTAATTGTTTAAAGCTGTAGAGTGGTTACTCTACTTTCAGATTAGACTTCATCTATCTTAACCAGCATTTAAAATGTGTCACATTTGCCAACATTATTCTGCCTGATGAGCATTGCTCTAAAGGAGCAAATCATGCGTGTGATACCTCACTCATCAAACGGAAAATTGTTAGTCATCTTCAAATACTTCCCTCCCCCGAAAAAAACCAACTTAATGTTGCTTACATTAGGAAGAAAATGCAGGTTACCTTAAATACTTCACTCCCTCCCACGACCCTCCCCAAGGACACCCAGAATGCAACTTACCTTGTTGGATTGAATGGATTAAACCTTGATTGTCTTAATGACCGAGCATTGTACAATTGCAACTGTTCGAGGCATATGCCCTGCAAGCCAGCAACAGGCGGGGCATTAACGCCAAATGCAGCACCAATTGTATCACTGACAACATTTAGTATACGTCCTCCCTCCTGAGGCATTGATGAATTTGCCAAGTGGTGCTGGGACTTGGTGGATGAGGAGATGGCAGGGGTGGAGTATGAGTAGATGTTATCTTGTGCTGGTGGCCTAGTCCCTCTCAGAGTTATCCTCCTCTGTGTGAATTCGTGTGGTTTTGTCAGGGTATACAAATAGAATTCGGTATAATGCTCGGCATTGAAGAGTAAACGATAATCAGTAAATGGATGCTGATGCTGTTGCTGTTGCTGTAGCTGCTGATGATCATCATCAGCATCCTCATCAGCTTCAGCATCAGTGTGATGCACTTGTGGTAATGATGGCTGCTGTTGCTTCTGCTGCTGATACTTTGGCTCTTTTAGAAATTGTGGCAATTGTCCAAATGATAATGGAGGCAAACTATTGCTCTTATAGAATTTTAGATGATTCACTTGTTGTGGCTGGTGCTGCTGCTTCTGCTGTTGCTGACGATTGTCATCACTATTGGTGGCCTCCACAATGTCAGCATGCAACTGCCCTGGCTGGCGGACAGGAGCGGGGGTATATACACCAACAACCGCAACATTTGGTCTGCTTCTCAGCATAGCCTTCCTAGTATTGGTATTTATTTCAAATGATTGTGGTTCAATACCATCAAAGCTCTTAGCATCCTCAGCATCATCCACATCCTCCTCCTTAGTTCCAGCTATTTGGGAACTAAATACCTTTAATTTATTTAATTTTGAATGTTCATTAATGGATTTGAATGCTGTGGTCGACGTTGATGTCGTCGTGGCCAGATAATCACCATTTGCTGATTTTCGTCGCATTGGTCTTTGATTAGTAAACCATAATAATGGCAGAGGAGAAGCAATAATGGCTACTTTATTGGAACCATTTACAATTGATGATGCTGCTGCTGATGAGGGCAGTGGAGCATCAACCAGTACATTAAGTATATTTTTCAATTGTTGTTCATGTTCTTCAGGGGAAGTAATTAGGTCGTCATTCTCAAAACCATCTTTCTGACTAGAGACATCATCAGTAGGTTTCTCGCTACTATCCAGAAGAGTACTGGGGACATCATCCTCTACAGGGCTTTTGTTATTGCTCGTATCTCGAGTATCATTTAAAGTGTTTTCTGCGTATTTGAAAATCTCCTCAGATTTCGTAGGAAATTCAATTAGGTGTAATTTAGCTGGGGCTAAGAAAGCACATAGAATTACTGAGAGAAAGACAAGAAATATTTGCCATTATATTTATTAACAAAATAATAAAAAATAAACAGAGATTACATTGAAGTTAATATCTTTATTAAATCTACAAACCAGTATTCATTAAATATTCTTTGTAGATTTTCCTTTATAATATCTATGAAAATTGCTTAGAGTTTTATTAAAAATAGTTGTGAAGATTTTATGAAATTAAATTCTTAAGTTCCTCAAATTCATAAGAACAATTCTTCTTTTATTGCACTTCAAAGATCATTATTTTCAATTATTTTTAAAATACTTTCTTTAGATTTTTTTTACTTCATTCTTTTTCCAAATTATAAACTGATGAAATACTTTTAACTTTACCGAGTTTTGAGAAACAATTTTTTTATTTAATAACACTAAATTATTTATATTATTGATTTTTTCTTTAATCAATCACCTTGTATTATAATCACTAAGAATTTCATATTTTTTACAGTCTTGGTTGGTTTTCCAAAATTTCACTTGTTGTTATCTTGTTAACGGCATTTTGGTAACTAAATTGTTGTCATAATTTTAATGGTAATGCGTCTACAGCAAAAAAGTTTCTTAACTCAAAATAAACTTAGCTTGTTAATTAATTGAGCAAATAACTACAGAAATATTAGGTAAATAATAACAATAATCTCTAAAATTACAAGGGAAGGTTTCCTACAGAAGAGCCGCAGAAATAAAATATATGAAATAAATAAAATATATAAAGTAAATAAAATAAATAAAATAAATAAAATAAATAAAATAAATAAAATAAATAAAATAAATAAAATAAATAAAATAAATAAAATAAATAAAATAAATAAAATAAATAAAATAAATAAAATAAATAAAATAAATAAAATAAATAAAATAAATAAAATAAATAAAATAAATAAAATAAATAAAATAAATAAAATAAATAAAATAAATAAAATAAATAAAATAAATAAAATAAATAAAATAAATAAAATAAATAAAATAAATAAAATAAATAAAATAAATAAAATAAATAAAATAAATAAAATAAATAAAATAAATAAAAAATAAAATAAATAAAATAAATAAAATAAATAAAATAAATAAAATAAGTAAAATAAATAAAATAAATAAAATAAATAAAATAAATAAAATAAATAAAATAAATAAAATAAATAAAATAAATAAAATAAATAAAATAAATAAAATAAATAAAATAAATAAAATAAATAAAATAAATAAAATAAATAAAATAAATAAAATAAATAAAATAAATAAAATAAATAAAATAAATAAAATAAATAAAATAAATAAAATAAATAAAATAAATAAAATAAATAAAATAAATAAAATAAATAAAATAAATAAAATAAATAAAATAAATAAAATAAATAAAATAAATAAAATAAATAAAATAAATAAAATAAATAAAATAAATAAAATAAATAAAATAAATAAAATAAATAAAATAAATAAAATAAATAAAATAAATAAAATAAATAAAATAAATAAAATAAATAAAATAAATAAAATAAATAAAATAAATAAAATAAATAAAATAAATAAAATAAATAAAATAAATAAAATAAATAAAATAAATAAAATAAATAAAATAAATAAAATAAATAAAATAAATAAAATAAATAAAATAAATAAAATAAATAAAATAAATAAAATAAATAAAATAAATAAAATAAATAAAATAAATAAAATAAATAAAATAAATAAAATAAATAAAATAAATAAAATAAATAAAATAAATAAAATAAATAAAATAAATAAAATAAATAAAATAAATAAAATAAATAAAATAAATAAAATAAATAAAATAAATAAAATAAATAAAATAAATAAAATAAATAAAATAAATAAAATAAATAAAATAAATAAAATAAATAAAATAAATAAAATAAATAAAATAAATAAAATAAATAAAATAAATAAAATAAATAAAATAAATAAAATAAATAAAATAAATAAAATAAATAAAATAAATAAAATAAATAAAATAAATAAAATAAATAAAATAAATAAAATAAATAAAATAAATAAAATAAATAAAATAAATAAAATAAATAAAATAAATAAAATAAATAAAATAAATAAAATAAATAAAATAAATAAAATAAATAAAATAAATAAAATAAATAAAATAAATAAAATAAATAAAATAAATAAAATAAATAAAATAAATAAAATAAATAAAATAAATAAAATAAATAAAATAAATAAAATAAATAAAATAAATAAAATAAATAAAATAAATAAAATAAATAAAATAAATAAAATAAATAAAATAAATAAAATAAATAAAATAAATAAAATAAATAAAATAAATAAAATAAATAAAATAAATAAAATAAATAAAATAAATAAAATAAATAAAATAAATAAAATAAAAAAAAACTAAATAATATAAAAATAAAATAAATAAAATACAAAAACTAAATAATATAAAAATAAAATAAATCAATATAAAATTAAAATAAAATAAGAAATAATGTATTTCTTTTAAAACTTTTATGTGCTCTTCTCCAAATTTCGAATGGTGACCCATATTTAAATGCTCTCCCATTTTGCTTTTTTCTGAGTTAAAGCGATACTTGTTAATAATTTGAATCAACAATGACTATAAATTTGTGAATAAAATTAAATAAAACACGTGGGATAGGTCATTAACGCACTTAGCTATTCATATGTGAAAATATAAACATGAATAAATACCTGAGTAGTCGGTAATCATTAATTTAGCGTACAACACCATTTCCGAGTAGGAAGTTTTATTTACGACATTATGATTTCTTGTTTTTTTTCTTAATTTCAATTATTAAAACTATTTTAAAGAAATTACTCAAATCGTGTACTCATCCTAATTCTCTCCTTTTTTCTTCTTCTCTTTGCAGGTATGTAAATTATGATATATTGCACCACCTAGCGGCGGCTTCAAAAACATTCAACTCACATTCATAAACGTGTTGGTAAGTTCCGGTTTTAAGAAATGTGCATTTCCTGTTGTAGAGCAACAAAAAAAGACTAAAACAACGTTTTAATGAAACATAACGAACAAAAAACACGCAATATTTTAAACAACCCCTCCCGGCAACAACATTCATTAATTCCCTTACGGGTGGAATGTAGAATATTAACACGTAAGGACGTTAGGAAGAAACCTTTTAACAGTTTTTTTTGGATCTTAAAAAGATAAACAACATTGACTACGTGACAAAGTATTGAATTTGAAATCGATTCGCTGATATGCAGGAAACACAAAAATGACAAATTCGGCTTATATTTCCAATATTGATGAGGTAAGCTAGAGAAGGGGAGAGAGATATTGATTTCCGGTTTTATGTAAATTTGTTGTATAAAGAGGGAGGGTTCATAACTTTGCTAACACATGATAGAACACAGTGTAGGTAGATATTGTACTGTGCATCAATAAAGTCCAGATTAAATAACCAAAAGGTAGATTTTTCTGAACAAATTTTAAAAATTTTTTTAAGAAAAAATCTTGAGAAATAGGAAAAGTATTTTTTTTCAATTTAGCACTTTTATATAATTATTTTGGCCTTATAAAGTTTCCCCAAACTGCTCATATAAAATGTGGATAAAATATATTATAAGAGCTATTCAGATTTCAGCTGACAAAAATGTGATGTGCAAAAATGTTTATGAGTTTTTGTCCCAATTTATTCATAACGTTGTTTTCAATTAAGTATTATTTTTAAATGATTTTTTCTTAAATAACTATTTAGAATATATTTATTTTTTATTTTGTAGCATAGTGCTATTCTTTAACCTTCTAAAAATATCACTGCTATTTGTTTAAGCTCAACGGTCTTTTGCTTCCCTTGAAAAGTCAAATAGTAATACATCCCTACCCTCCCCACCCGTACACAAATGCAATTTGAAAAAGTGGCAACAATAGCATTGCATAAAACTCCGCCTGCCAGCCGCCAGTGTCTGCTTTATCGCCAAATCATTTATCAGAGTTGCAATCAAACACAATTTAAATCATGCAAAATCCTGCATATTCATATCAGCTAAAGTTGTTTATCCTATTCCTCACAAAAGCCGCTGCTCCTTACACCTTCCCCCCATCACACATCATTCCACACTCTCTTCCTTCCCCCCCCGACGAAAACATAAAACAACATAACAATGTTCTAAGGGTTACAAGATCCGGGTATTGTTCGTTTTGGCGTTTTTTTCTTTAGTGTTGCTGTCGTATTGCTCTCAAGCATTTTATACTGTTGTTGTCGGTTCTTTGGCAGAATTGTTATGTTTTGGAGTGCCTTCTCTAAGTACAAAAGCCCTAAATACAATATTCATACATTGATGTTTTTTAGTTGCATGTTCTGTTGCTGCTCCGGAATGGGCTGAGTTGTTTTATGCCAGGCTAAAGGCCTTTGCAGAGGGGCTAATGTGGCGCTTTTTTACAATATATATTTTGGTGATTTTTTTTTTAGATTCAAATTTTTTCATAAATTTTGTTTTTTAGAACGAATGTGGATAGAGGCCATCTTACAAAAAAAAATAAAAATAAAAAAAATTTGTGGTACTTCTTCAAGGTACTTTCAATAGCGATAAGTTCTATAACAGGTCATTCCCAAAAATTGTTGCAATATTTATCGCAATTGAAATCTCTTCTTCCAAAAGTGTGTTCAAATATGTTTTGTATATAGTTTATCAACTTAGAATTGGAATATTCTACAGTCTATGTAAAAAATTGATAATATATAACATAAAGCCCTACACAGATTTTTGTGGTACACTTTTAAGGTACGCTATACCTTCCAATGTTAACAAAAGTTATACCAGTTAAAAGTACTATCCTCAAAGGTCTGTAGACATATATTTTTATACATATAGGGTTTTCCAAAAAGAGTGATATGATTTTTTTTTTTTGAAAAAAAAAACACACTTCTTGTTAAGGAAATTCAAAAGTTTTTTATTTAATGTGAAGTACAATCGATACAATTAAGTTCTGAATAAAACGTCATTCAAATGGCCTCCACGACTTCTTCTGCAGGAACGAATTCGATGAACCCAATTTTCGAGCACTTTTTCCACTAAATCATGTCGTATGTCATGAATGGCAAGTTCAATATTGACTTGTAAAGCTTGCAGAGAGTCTGGTTTATTTCGAAAGACTAATGACTTCGAATAACCCCACAAGAAATAGTCTAATGGTGTTAAATCGCAACTTCTTGGAAGCCATTCAATATCACAATTTCTTGAAATAATCGAATCTACAAACTTTTCTCGCAACAATTCAACAGTTGCATTTGCTGTGTGGCACATAGCCACAATCGGTCAATGGCAAAAAGATAGCTCTTAACGAGAGCTAAAATATTGGTCATGGGTGTCAAGGTCGTAGGGCGACTGAAAAGTATTTTTTTGGATTTAAAAAAAAATTGACTGGCATCATTTTCAAATGTGTACGGAAAATTTATTTTTGCTAATTAACGGTACATCGGATCGGGATCGAGTCCATTTAAATCAAAAAAAAAACACTTTCCGTTCGACCCACGACCTTGACACCCATGAGCAATATTTTAGCTCTCGTTAAGAGCTATCTTTTTTCCATTGACCGATTCCCGATTCGACGTGCCGGAATCATCGGTCCATATTTTTTGAAAAATGATGCCGGTGAGAACGTAACCGTCAATGGCGACCGTTATCGTGCCATGATAACCGACTATTTGATGCCTGAAATTGAAGCTCTTGATCTCGGCGACATTTGGTTTCAACAAGACGGCCCCACATCCCACACATCGCATCAATCAACAGATTTATTGAGAGAACACTTCGGTGAGCAGATAATTTCACGTTTCGGTCCGGTCGATTGGCCACCAAGATCGTGTGATAACCCACCGTTAGACTTTTTCCTGTGGGGATATGTAAAGTCTAAAGTTTATGCGGTCAAACTCGCTTCGATTCAGGCCTTGGAGCACATCACGCTTGTCATTCGCCAGTTACCAGTCGAAATGCTCGAACGAGTCATCGAAAATTGGACTCAACCGATGGACCATCTGAGACGTAGCCGCGGCCAACATTTGATAGACATAATCTTCAAAAAATAAATGCCAAAGAATGTTCTTTCAAATGATAATAAACATTCCCCATTCAATTTGAATTTTCTGTGTTTTTTTCTTTAAAAAAGTAGGGAACCTCGAAATGGATCACCCATTATAAAAATGCCATTTAATATGTTGATAAAATATAAGAAACCTGCTAAACACATTTTTGTGGTACATTTTTAAAATGCTTAGTACTTCCAATCGATCTCAAGATATAAATCAATTTAAAGGCCTTTGTCCAAAGAAGTGCAGAAAATATTTTTTGATATTTTAATAATTTAAAATGACATTTAAAATTTTGATAAAATATAAGAAACCTTCTGCTCACATTTTTGTGGTACATTTTTAAGATGCTTAGTACTTTCAATCGATCTCAAGATGTATATCAGTTTAAAGGCCTTTGTCCAAAGAAGAAACCTTCTGCTCACATTTTTGTGGTACATTTTTAAGATGCTTAGTGCTTTCAATCGACCTCAAGATGTATATCTGTTTATAGGCCTTTGTCCAAAGATGTGCAGAAAAATATTTTTATAAATTAAAATTGTGAATACAGACATACCCCAAAACGTACAAAAATGTAAAATGTTGATAAATGCAAGAAATCTTTTGTACATTTTAAAGGTACTTAGTACTTTCAAATGGCTACAAAAAAGAAATATATTTTTATATATTTTAACAATTTAAAATACCCCGCAAAAATGCATATAAAATGTTAATAAAATATATTAAAAAGCTACATAGATTTTTTTGGTACAATCTTAAGCTGCTTATACTATCAGTCTATATGAAGATGTATTTCTGTTCAAAGCTCTTTTTCCAAAGAAAAAATATTTGTAGATATTTTAATTATATAAAATATATTAAAACGCCATTTAAAATGTTGATAAAATATAAGAAACCTTCATATCACATGTTTGTGGTACATTTTTAAGATGCTTAGTACTCTTAATCGATCTCAAGATTTATGTCCGTTTAAAGGCCTTTGTCCAAAGATGTGCAGAAAAATATTTGTTTGTTTTTTAATAATTGTAAATACCCTAAAAAAAAGTCCACAACGGTAAAATGTTGAAAAGGCATGAAATATTTTTGTAAATTTTTGTGGTACATTTTTACGGCAACTAATATTTTTAAATGCTGGCGAAATATGTTCGAAAGCTTTCTTTCCATAGATGTGTCGGAATACATGTTTATAAATTTTAGACATTTAAAATACTCTAAAAATCAATACAAAATTTTGATAAAATGCAATAAAAAAACTACATAGATTTTTGTGGTACACTTTTAATCTGCCTAATGCCTTCAGAAAATCTGAAGCTATATTTCATTTCAAAGTTATTTTTCCAAAGATGAGTAGAAAAGATATGTACACATTTTAAAAAATTTAAATATCTTAAAAAATGCCTTGTAAAATGCTGATACTCGTATAATGTAAGATACCTTTTACGAACATTCTTGTGGTACACCATTGAGTTGCATAATACTTTAAAATGTTTGCAAGATTTATATGAGTTTAAAGCTCTTCTTCCCAAGATGTACTAAAATGTATTTTTGTACATTTTAGAAAATTTTAAATACTCTAAAAAGTCCGTATAAAATAAGATATAAGAGACCTTCGTACTCATTTTTTGTGGTACACTTTTGAGTTACTTTATATTTTCAAATGTTGGCAAAGTTTATATATGTTCGAAGTTTTTTTTTCAAATATGTGCAGAAATATATTTTTATGTACAATGGTCGAATAAAAAACTTCAAAACAGTCCATGAACAATTTTGAACTCAAATATTTGTGGTACAGTTTTAGTGCGCTATCTCCTTTTAAATGGCGGCAATATTTATATCATGGCAAAACTCGTTTGCCACAGTTGTGCAAAAATATGTTTTTATAAATTTTTATACTTTACATTTTTTTTTAAAATATTGAAAAATATAAGAAATCTTCTACACAAATTTTTTTAAATATATTTGTATATATGAACTGTTTATTTTGAAAGTGGCGTAAACGCCATTCTGTTTTTAAACTAAGAGTATTCTCGTTAAAAGGCTATGTGAATAATATATATATATATATTACTTACATGCAGTTTATCTCACAGATTCTCTATTACACAGATGTTCCGTCGTGACTTTGTTTACATTTGCGTGGGTTAAGAACGAATAGAAATGATTTTCAAACGCGAAAAATATAGTTTTCTCGAAAAATATAGTTTTCTGGAGTATTTTTTTTAACTTTTTTGGTACATAACAATCGATATTGAAATCGGCCTTGAAATACGCAAAAATAATCACTCTCTGAAATCAAATTAACATATATTCGTTCGTCACTGATAGACTACTCGCTACTTGACGGAACTTCTTTATAACTTTATTTTCTTTGGTTTATCTCAAGACTTCAATGTTTCTATATTAAGTAAAAATTTTCGCATTTTAGTTTTCTTAACTCCCTTTTTCTAATGTAGAATCGAGTAAAACAGAATGACGATTACGCCACTTTCAAAATAAACAGTACATATTGCATTAATCATTTAATATTTCCCCAAAAAAAAACATATCAAATGCCAATTTTTCGGATAAAATAAGTTTTCTTTAATTTTATATTCCAATTTAGCGATTTTTCCTTAATGTTACCAATTGACTTCATTGTTTATGTTGTATATGGTTCTTCTTCTTTCTCATGTATGTAGATGCTGATGATAGTGATTTGTTCCCCCTCTACTCTCAATGGAAAAAACACAAGAAAAAAATGCGCAATTTTCGTTATTATTGTTTGCTCTACTAAAAAACTGTAAAAGTATTTCATGTCTACCTCTACCTCGTACTCATCCTGACAGACAGACAGATAGGCAGAGGGACAAAATTGAACAACCATACTCCCCCAACCACCCCCCATTTACCCCTCTCATTATACAAACAACGGTAACACTCAACGAACCACGAAAAACATAAAATACATTATGAAAAAGCCATCAGAAGCAGCGCGTCAACGAACAGAGAAACGTACGAGTACCTTTTTGGTAGAGGCAGAATATACGTATGTAGGCCTGAATGCCTATGGATGTTCTGTGTATGTGTGGCCGAGTGAATGAGTGAGTGTGTGTGTATGTTTAATCATACATTGTATGACGTGAGGTACTAAAGTACTCAGACGAGACAAGACAGACAGACAGACATCCTTATGCCAAAGCATTTATGATGAACGAACAAGCGAATGGACGACGAGAGCAAGCAGCAGCGCAGCAACAATATCAAGCCTTCTTGTCAGGCATTAGGCCTTCAATGTAATTCAGTACTTCTCTCGGGCAAAGCCTTCCTTTGTTTCGTATAGCCAGTATGCGGGCGTTTTACCTTTTTCTCCTATCTCCTCTTTCATAGAAAAAAAAACGGTTCACTTCTCTGTTATAAATGCTGACATTGTAAAGCTGAGCCTCTCTATGCTCCCGCTGCATTTTGTTGCTGTTGATGTCCTCGTCTTATAAAGCAACGACACTCACTCTCTCTCTCTCTGTTCTTCTCAAAAATACTGTTACTGTTGTTCGTAGGATTTAGTTGTTGCTTTTGCCTTCTTTACTGGTATATTTAATAGTGGAATGTGTTAAGTATCTTTATGCTAATGTTATCATGTCAGCACAATTTTCTATCAATCATTATTTATTATTACTGTTTGCCGTTGTTGTTTATGAGTACTTTGTGTTTTTTATTTTGTTTAAAACATTTACAAAACGATGAACCCGGTAATCGGTATACAATAATGTAAGAGTACACTTACATTGTCTCAATGAATGAATGGCATAAAAGTTAAGCTCTCCTCATGTTATGCAGATCCCCTTCCCTTTATAAGCAATGCGGTGGGTAAAGGGAAATACATACGTACGATATGTCTATTACTGCAGTAACACATCACTTGTAGTCAGTCATAGTTCAAGCGTATCTCAAGAGTCTGCCATACTAGTTTAGGGCAAAGTTTGTTCTCTCTTCAACTTATGAGCTGATTTTTCAAATTCAATGAAATGTCAGCAGCGATTCTCATCACAAAGAGTATTAGTTGAGAAGAGGTTACACATGCATGTCTTTATCATATGTATGGATATTAAAAGGTATGCATCGACTTTTGTGGTACATCTTAAGGCTTATTAATGCTATCAAATTTTATTCAAGTATATATCACTGGAAAGCTCTTTCGCCAAAGATATGCAGAATATATATTTTAAATTTATTTTGCTGTCATAATATGAAAGAATTTAACTTAGTTTGTTGATTGACTAAGAGAAATGGATCACCCATTATAAAAATGCAATTTAATATGTTGATAAAATATAAGAAACCTGCTAATCACATTTTTGTGGTACATTTTTAAAATGCTTAGTACTTCCAATCGATCTTAAGATATAAATCAATTTAAAGGCCTTTGTTCAAAGAAGTGCAGAAAAGTAATTTTATAAATAAAAATTGTGAATACATACATACCTAAGAGACTCTAGTATAGAAAAATACTTCTGAGGTCGATTCTAGTATAGAAAAATACTTCTGAGTTCGACTCTAGTATAGAGGAAGACCTCTGAGGTCGACAATAGTACAGAGGAAGACCTTTGAGGTCGGCTCTAGTATAGAGAATACCTCTGAGATCGACTGTAGCATATAGGAATACCACTGAGATCAATTCTAGTGTAGAGGAACACCTATGAGGTCGACTCTAGTACAGAGGAAGTCCTCTGAGATCGGCTCTGGTACAGAGGAAGACCTCTGAGGTTGACTCTAGTATAGAGGAAGACCTCTGAGGTTGATTCTAGGATAGAAGAAGACCTCTGAGGTCGACTCTAGTATAGAGGAAGACCTCTGAGGTTGACTCTAGTATAGAAGAAGCCCTCTGAGGTCGACTCTAGTATAGAGGAAGTCCTCTGAGGTCGACTCTAGTATAGAGAAAGGCCTCTGCGGCCGACTCTAGTATAGAGAAAGACCTCTGCGGTCGACTCTAGTACAGAGAAAGACCTCTGCGGTCGACTCTAGTATAGAGGAAGACCTCTGAGTTCGACTCTAGTACAGAGGAGGACCTCTGAGGTCGACTCTAGTACAGAGGAAGACCTTTGTGGTGGACTCTAGTAAAGAGGAATACCTCTGAGGTTGACTCTAGTATAGAGGAAGACCTTTGAGGTCGACTTTAGTATAGAGGGAGACCTCTGAGGTCGACTCTAGTATAGAGGAAGACCTCTGAGGTGGACTCTAGTATAGAGGAAGACCTCTGAGGTGGACTCTAATATAGAGGATGACCTCTGAGGTGGACTCTAGTATAGAGGAAGACCTCTGATGTCGACTCTAGTACGAGTATAGAGGAAGACCTCTAAGGTTGACTCTAGTATAGAGGAAGGCCTCTAAGATCGACTCTAGTAAAGAGGAATCCACCTGAGGTCGTCTCTAGTACAGAGGAAGACCTCTGAGGTCGACTCTTGTATATAGGAAGACCTCTGAAGATCGGCTCTAGTACAGAGGAAGACCTCTGAGGTCGACCATAGTATATAGTAAGAACTCTGAGGTCGTTTCTAGTATAGATGAAAACCTCTGAGGTCGAATCTAGTATAGAGGAAGACCTCTGAGGTCGACTCTAGTATAGAGGAAGACCTCTGAGGTCGACTCTAGTATAGAGGAAGACCTCTGAGGTCGACTCTAGTATAGAGGAAGACCTCTGAGGTCGACTCTAGTATAGAGGAAGACCTCTGAGGTGGACTCTGGTATAGAGGAAGACCTCTGAGGTCGACTCTAGTAAAGAAGAATACCTCTGAGGTTGACTCTAGTATAGAGGAAGACCTCTGAGGTCGACTCTTGTTTAGAGGAAGACCTCTGAGGTAAATTCTAGTACAGAGGAGGACCTCTGAGGTCGACTCTAGCACAAGGTAGCCGTTTTAGACCAGCTTAGGTCCCTAGTGTTACTACGGGTTGAAATGCCCCTACTCGATACCAACCTGTTTGATATACAAAGTTATCTATAGTACGAATATTGGAACCCGAAAGATCTGTTAAACTACCTAGAAAGGTCGTCCCCAGTATGTCCAGACGTCGTTTACTCAAAGCGGGACAGTATCATAGAAAGTGCTAAATGCTCTCCACTTCTTCCTCATCTCAAAGGCTTCTGCAGACGTCTTTGTAATCAATAACCAACCTAAGAGCGTGTTCGCTGGTCAGGCAGTGTCCCGTCAGAACTGACACTAACTCTATAGTGCGAGGAGATATTTGGAACTTCTCTGGTCATATCTTGCCCAGATTTGTCTAGCTACCCTACATGTGCCGATTTATGTTCATCTTTCATTGGACCGATTGATTGTCTCTAGTCTAAGCCTATGTTTGCAGGTGAACAGTGCCGCTCATATATGTAATTTCAAATTCATCGTGAAGTTGTAATGTTTTCCATTTCCTAAAATGTTCATTCATCGGCTTTGCAGTTCCCCACAATATGTGGTATATGTTAAACTGCTCAGGCACCACGTTAAGATAACTGCGGCAGTCGAGGGATGTGAACTCCTGAGAGTTGATGGCTGCCTGGCTGTCCGAGTAAATGGCAATGCCAGTGTTGGTCGCTATGTTGCGACTCAGTCGCTTGGCGACTTGCAATATTGTCATTATTTCGGCTTGATAGACACTGCAGGTATCTGGTAGTCTGTGAGCTATATCAAGACTATGTTCCTTACCGTTTACTCCGAAGCCAACCTTATCAGCAAGCTTCGAACCATCCGTATATTCTTTATAGACCGTTTAACCATAATGCCGCTCTGGTCGCAACTTCTATCGCCACAATATCAATCGACAGTAGATGTAGAATTAAGACTTGTAAAGACTCAGTCACTGTAGTCCTTAAAGCTCCACCTATGCATAGTTCTCTGAACCTTTGATAGCTGATTGGTAATGGGTTTATCAGTTGCCGTCCACAATGCCGTACAACAGTATTAGACGAACTACTGCGATCCTACAGCCTTCCTGCAGGAATATGAGGCGACGTTGGCCTTCCATATACGTTGTATAACAGTTTCCTATCTAGAATTATTCCTAGAAATTTGGCACTTTCAGAAAAGATTAGCTCTATTCCATTTACCCGAGTAGGATCCACATTTGGGACCTTATACATCCTAGTAAACAGGGTTAACGCCCAAACAGTTGCTTCTGGCCCATCTAGCAAATTTGTTCTGAACAACCTGTATGATCCCTCTTTGGACGTTGGGGAATTTAACATTTACTGCAAATACCACTTCGTCTGCCGTACAACAGTTATTACCTTATATCTTCTGCAGAAAAGAGCTGTTGCTGACTTGGTCGGATTCATACGAAGAACATTATAGGAAGGCCATTTTACGGTGGTATAATATCGGATTTATTTAAAATTTCGCCCTCATCTTAATTTTAGGCATTTATTCAGATCTGATTCTATTTAGACCACACAACAAAGTTTTGATCATATTTTGGAAAAGTTTTTGACATTTCGCCGGCAGGTCCAGAGTGCGTGTGCCGCTTTATTTCGAATTTAGAACGCACATTGAGATGGGATATTTAATCAGACATCCGAAGTTTTATTGGATTCGGATAACGCAATAGCGTTTTGCAGTATGATCATATTTAGAGACCTTTTTCACATTTGTATGGTAGGTCCACAGGACGTTTTCCGATTTCTTTCAAATTTAGCCCTAACATATCATCACAGTATCAAAAGTCGTTGTTCATTAGTTAGTTAATCCCTATTCCCCAATTGTACCCTATTCTTGACTCTCCACGAGAGTGTTGAATAACTTTTGAAATTTCTTCATAACTTTGTCTGACCGAAATTCGTATCCTTTCGTCGAGTCAATTTGCATAAATTGACAATAAACATGAATTTCAATAAAACAAAAAAAACTTATAATGACAACAATACTCAAGACACTAACAACTCGAAATTGCTAAGAGCTCCAACGGAGAAAGAAGCCATACAACAGAATGTTTTTTTGGTGGAATCCAAAGGCAAAGAAGAACAAAATTACAAAGCCAAGCAATTTCAAACATATGTATTAGCTTTTTCCTCTTAACAATGATGAGCAACAGAGTGCAGAAGGGCAAACCAAAAAAGAGGGGAAACTAGCAAAACCCCAAACCCAATGACTCCACAGGATATCCAAAACAAAATCGAAGAATTAAGTTTAAAGTACCCACTTATATGTATGTATTTATGTAGATATTTGTAAGTATGTACGAGTATATGCCCGGGAATAGACCAACAAGAACCATGGTAAAGCAGGAGCTACGACGAAGAACAACGTGATGACGCAGCAGCCAAAGGAAAAAAGTGGGAACTTGTTTTGCAACAACTTGAAAAAAAGTACTGCGCCATCAACAACCTGAGCTGGTGCGCTCAATGAGAAGGCAAGCAGGAATATGCATAGGAAAGCTTGGAAACAGGCAGTCAGACTTAAGCGAACAAACGAAAAGTTCAATAAAATCTTTGAAGGAGCAGCAAAGTCTATTGTTCCTGCCCCCCCTTCCTAACTTCAGAAGTCAGAGAATAGCAAATGGTGAGGACATGAATGTTCATGAATACATTATCCACTACACTTGAAGTAAATGCTGACACATGAATGCATGAAATGTCGTGAGTCTGCCATGAAAAGCACTTGAAAAAAAATATCAATACGAAAAACATATTTCAATGGCATTTGTAGGGCTTCATTTGTGGGGGGGATAACAAATAACTTTCCACATCTCTTTTCCCACAAAACCCCCCAAACTCGTCCTAAGGAGGAATTATTATTTTGTAATCACATTACACTTAACAACAAAACCACCGATTATTCCAGACGTAACGTATTCCATTTGGATTAGTAAAAAACTCAACCTTAATGAGAATGTGTGTGATAACGGTTTATGAATCTACTACAAGAGACAGAGTGAGAATCATGTATTAACTAAAACACCCTTCAACTCTCCACTTTGTCTCTCGCACTGCGACGCGCCATCTGTGAGGGAAATTTGCTCTGGTCATTGGGGGAAATTGAGGAATTATTCTGTACAACAACCTCTGAAGGATATTTTTGTATTCAATTCACCGGAGAGTTGCCAAAGAAATAGAAAACAATTTATGCTAGGGAAATTTGATGTAAATGTGAGAATCTAAAGCGCCGCCAGGATAGGATATTACTTTCTACAAAAGTGGAGAATACTTTTGTAGAAGGAAGTTCGCAGTATTGAATACTTTTATAGAAAGTATAAAATATATTTTCAGGTGGTATACAATAATTATGTAGAATGTAACGCATACTTTTGTGGAAAGTATGGACAGAAATATCGTACATTTATTTTTTTTTAACAACATTGTAAGGAATTCCTATTTACGTGAATTTTGTATTGTTTAAATGAACATTTAAAATATAACTTTTAAATAATGCAGCTTAAAAATACCAAAAATAGATGAATAGTACAAAAATTATTTTTGTAAAATTAATAACTGTAATGATATTCATTTTAATAACAGTAGACAAGATGAAAACTTATTTTCACATACATTTGTGATATTTTAATAAAATAAAACAAGATTTTTAAGTAAGTTTAATTTAATTTATTGTTTTGAAAAGTTTGTGCAACAAGTCTTAACTAACCCGAGAATGATTTTAATTAATCGGAAATTAAGTTACTACTCTAATTTTAATCCGTTCAATAATTCGGAAAAAACTGATAACTGTCCAGAAATCCAAAATATTTTTCTTTAAATTATTAAAATTAGTAACAGTGTTAAAGTCAAAAGTTAAAAATGTATCAGTAAATCGAAAATTAAACAACTTTCGATACCAACATCAAATAAGCGAAAAAAAATCCTTTTCCACATTTTATTTGTTTTTGTGCGTTAAAGTATCAGAAAAAATATTGCTGAAAATTTAGTGTTATTTAGTTATATGCAATTTAAAAAAAAATATTTCTAGGAAATTCCTTATAATATATTACTAGAAAATATATTTTTCTCTACAAATTCTACGATTTTTTATATAAATACAAATTCTTAAACGTTAGACAATTTTTATTTATATATTCTTTTATTTATTTGTAGACAAATTACACTGAAAAGAATTTTCTAAAAAAATATTATTCATACAAAAATTTTTAGAGTTGTTTTCAATATACATATATATTGTTACAGAAATATTTAATAATTATTTCTTGGATATTTTTTTCATTTATGAAATATTCTTCTTATATTTACTAAAAATTTCTTAGAAAATTTATATTAATAGATAGAAAATTTCTTAGAAATTTTTTATTTATAAACAATTTCTTTATAGAAAATTTCTCAGAAGAATTAGAAGAAGAAGAATTTTTTATAAATGAAAAAAATATCTAAAAAATTATGATTAAACTAATTTTATTTATAGAAAATTCCTTAGTAATTTTTTAATTATAGTAAATAACTAATTTCTAAGAAATTTTCCAAAGAATATAAAAAACTTGCTAACAATCTTTCTATAAATAAAAAAAAATCTAGAAAATTTTCTATAAATAAAAAATTACTAAGAAATTTTCTTTATAAAATTTTTCTACGAAATTTTCTATATGAAAAATTTCTGAGAAATTTTCTATAAATAAAAAATTTCTAATGAATTTTCTACAAATAAAAATTTTCTAATGAATTTTCAAAAAATAAAAAATTTCTAAGTAATTTTCTACAAATAAAAAATTGCTAAGAAATTTTCTATAAATAAAAAATTGCTAAGAAATTTTCTATAACTAAAAAATTGCTAAGAAATTTTCTATAAATAAAAAATTGCTCAGAAATTTCCTATAAATAAAAAATTTCTAAACACAATTTTGTATAAATAAAAAATTTCTAAGATTTTGAAAATTCCTTAGAAATTTTCTATAAATAAAAAAAATTCTAATTTTCTATAAATAAAAAATTTCAAAAAAATTTTCTATAAATAAAAAATTTCTAAGAAAATTTCTATAAATACAAAATTTTTTAATAATACAAAATTTCAAAGAAAATTTTTTAATAATACAAAATTTCAAGGAAATTTTCTATAAATACAAAATTTCTAAGAAATTTTCTATAAATACAAAATGTCTAAGAAATTTTCTATAAATACAAAATGTCTAAGAAATTTTCTATAAATACAAAATTTCTAAGAAAATTTCTATAAATAAAAATTTCTATGAAATTTTCTATAAATAAAAATTTCTAAAAAATTTTCTATAAATAAAAAATTTCTAAGAAATGTTCTATAATTAAAAAATTTCTAAGAAATGTTCTATAATTAAAAAATTTCTAAGAAATTTTCTATAAATAAAAAATTTCTAAGAAATTTTCTATAAATAAAAAATTTTTAAGAAATTTTCTATAAGTAACAAATTTCTAAGAAATTTTCTACTAATAAAAAATTTCTAAGAAATTTTCTATAAAAAAAAAAATTCTAAGAAATTTTCTATAAATAAAAAATTTTCTATAAATACTCGTACAAAATTTCTAAGAAATTTTCTATAAATACAAAATTTCTAAGAAATTTTCTATAAATAAAAAATTGCTAAGAAATTTTCTATAACTAAAAAATTGCTAAGAAATTTTCTATAAATAAAAAATTGCTCAGAAATTTCCTATACATAAAAAATTTCTAAATACAATTTTGTATAAATAAAAAATTTCTAAGATTTTGAAAATTCCTTAGAAATTTTCTATAAATAAAAAAAATTCTAATTTTCTATAAATAAAAAATTTCTAAGAAATTTTCTATAAATAAAAAATTTTTAAGAAAATTTCTATAAATACAAAATTTCTAAGAAAATTTTTTAATAATACAAAATTTCAAAGAAAATTTTTTAATAATACAAAATTTCAAGGAAATTTTCTATAAATACAAAATTTCTAAGATATTTTCTATAAACACAAAATTTCTAAGAAATTTTCAATAAATACAAAATTTCTAAGAAATTTTCTATAAATACAAAATTTCTAAGAAATTTTCTATAAATACAAAATTTTAAAAAAATTTCTAAAAAATTTTCTATAAATTAAAAATGTCTAAGAAATTTTCTATAAATAAAAAATTTCTGTGAAATTTTCTATAAATAAAAATTTCTATGAAATTTTCTATAAATAAAATTTTCTATAAATAAAAAATTTCTAAGAAATGTTCTATAATTAAAAAATTTCTAAGAAATTTTCTATAAATAAAAAATTTTTAAGAAATTTTCTATAAGTAACAAATTTCTAAGAAATTTTCTACAAATAAAAAATTTCTAAGAAATTTTCTATAAAAAAAAAATTCTAAGAAATTTTCTATAAATAAGAAATTTTCTATAAATACTCGTACAAAATTTCTAAGAAATTTTCTATAAATACAAAATTTCTAAGAAATTTTCTATAAATACAAAATTTCTAAGAATACAAAATACAAAAAATTTCTATAAATACAAAATTTCTAAGAAATTTTCTATAAATACAAAATTTCTAAGAAATTTTCTATAAATAAAAAATTTCTAAGAAATTTTCTATGAATACAAAATTTCTAAGAAATTTTCTATGAATACAAAATTTCTAAGAAATTTTCTATAAATACAAAATTTCTAAGAAATTTTCTATAAATACAAAATTTCTAAGAAATTTTCTATAAATACAAAATTTCTAAGAAATTTTCTATAAATACAAAATTTCTAAGAAATTTTCTATAAATACAAAAATTCTAAGAATTTTTCTATAAAAAAAAATTTCAAAATTTTCTATAAATAAAAAAATTCCAAGAAATTTTCTATAAATAAAAAATTTTTAAGAAATTTTCTATAAATGAAAAATTTCTAAAAAATTTTCTAAAATAAAAAATTTCTAAGATTTTTTTTTAACAAACAATTTCTAAGAAATGTTCAATAAATAAAACAATTTTTAAGAAATTTGCAATAAATAAAAAAATTTCTAAGAAATTTTTTCATAAATAAACAATTTTTAAAATTTAAATACTTTTTTAAAATTAAAATATTTTTAAGAAAATCTGTATAAATAAGAAACTGCAATAAACTTTTTTTAAATAAAAGATTTCTAAGAAATGTTCTGCAAATCAAAAGTTTATAAGAAATAAATAAATTTATTAAAAAAATATCTAAGACGTTTTCTATAAGTAAAATATTTTAAACAAATTTTCTATAAATAATTTTTTTTTTGAATCATCAAAAGATAAAAAAATCTAAGCAATATTCTATTAATGAAATATTTCTATAAATATAATATTTCTGAGAAACTGTTTATAAATACAAAATGTTTAATTTTGACATTTCGTCGGCTTAATGCTATTATGGTCCATACGCCATTTTTGTGTTTTTTGAGTTAGGAGTTGATAATATGGGTTCCAAGCATGCTCTTTCAGAATCTGCAATCATTTTTTTCCTATCTCGCCTAGTTTTCGAGATATTGGTAGGGTAAATTTGTTTTACTCTGAATAACGGGAAATAATTTCGCTATTTTTGTTCTATGTCTCAATTTTTCTATCGCCCTATATTTTTCACTCAGTATTTTACGTTCTTTCGATCACAATATGTAAATTAGTGTCCTTCCATACCGACCGTTTTTGTGGTCCATGTAATACAAATACGAAAAAATATTAAAATAAATGTGGATATGGACCAAAATGCCAAGTACAAAAATTGTTATAACATGCTTATTTTTGGATGTAATGGCATAGAAGTGCATGAGAATCATACAAACACTGTTGGGAACTCTATGAAATAAAAAGTGTGTAACTCTTCAGTTCCGTTTTTACTCAAACAATAAATTGCGTTTTTCTCCGATCATACAAAATGGCGTATGGAACAAAATAGCATTGAGCCGAAGATTTGACAAGTAGAAACTACGCCATTACTAAAAATGGAACGTTACGCGATTCAACAACACATTGAAATTATTAAAATTCGAAAAATCGAAAATCATCTTGATCAAAAATCATCGAAAATCTATTTTGTTTGTTGACGGTGGCTACGTCAACAAGCTAAATTGTCGCATCTGGGGCTCGGAAAACCCAAGAGTTATTGTTGAGAACCCTCTCCATCCTCAACGTGTGACTGTTTGGTGCGGTTTATGGTCCGGCGGGGTCATTGGACCTTACTTTTTGGAAAATGAGGTTGGATCAACAGTTACGGTGAATGAATTGCGCTATCGAGAGATGATTAATGATTTTTTATGGTCGGAGTTGGATGGTATTGATCTGGACAATGTTTACTTTCAACAAGACAGCGCTACGTGCCACTCAAGCAACGAAACCATTGCTCTGTTACGGGAAAAGTTTCCGGACCGTGTTATCTCTCGAAGAGGTGATCACAATTGGCCACCGAGATCTTGTGATTTAACACCTTGCGACTTCTTCCTTTGGGGTCACATGAAAGATAAGGTCTAAACCAACAGCCTAGCGTCGATTCAAGACCTCAAAGATAGAATTCGTGAGGCTATCGAGGACATAGAGCAGCCACTTTGCGATTTGGTAATGGTCAATTTCATGAAAAGGCTATGGTCCTGTAAGCGTGGTCGTGGTGGCCATTTGGCTAATATTGTTTTTTATTATTAACGGCATACCTCTTTATTATGAAATGAAACATCCGATCATTTATCTTGAAAAATGGCATTTTTCTTTGAATACCAAATTAACACCTCTTGTTGGAAAACCCTTTGGAAAAAATGTAAATTTGTCTTAAATAAAAAGTTAAAATGAACTCAAACTCCTTTGGTCATTTTGGGACACCCTGTATATATTGAGTTTTTGAAAGCTCTTCGGAACACTTATACAACCTTTTTGAAGAAGTTTTGCAAACTATTTGTGCTTTTGTACGTAATATCTGACCTATGTGCAAACTCGTCTGCAAGTCACTGTGCCACTTCTTCTATGAACATTATTTCCCTTTAAAAGCTTTGCAGACGAATCACCCTGTTCTAAGAAAAAGCTTTGGCAAAATTAAACTTTTAAATTGTATATCCTTCTTATACTCGTACATAGAACAAGAATAACACAATTGAATGATGTATGTCTTCATTCCGAACATACGACACTAGATACATTTCCCTGCAAAATCCTTCTTTTCATAGATGTCGTTTTTCGCTGTTGTTTTTGTTGCTTTCATTAGCCACTTATGCCCCAACACTCATTCACTCACTCATCACTCTCATCGAGCACTTGTCTTGCAAGTGAATAATGGTGTGATGTGTGTTACGTACGTACGAGGAGGACACGAGGAATAGCATACCGAACTTACGACAAACAACAACTAACTGCACTCGTATTTTTTTACTCATAGTCATAGGCATCCATCGTACTCGTTGGGTCGGCGGTGGCGACATTAGAGTGTGTATGTTTGTCTATGGAAATTTACGGGTTTGTCTCTATGTTGGCGGTTTGTTACGTGCTAGACTACCTTTAAAGTGGCTGCAGTATAACATCCTTTAGTTTTCTTCTTCTTGTTCTTTTACTCAACCTGCTTGAGCGCCCCAACGAAGCCCCGCGAATCATTTTTTTTGCTGTGCTTTAGTTGTTCGCGTTATTGTTCTTGTTATTGGTGTTGCTGTTTATTAGTTGTTTTGTTGTTGGACTGACTGCAGTATACTCGTATCTTTAGTTTGAAGATGGTTTTGCTGAGCTCCTTCAAACATGAACCCTTGCAAACACATTGACATGCCTACATAGCACAGGTGTGTGTTTGTATGCATGTGGGTTTACGTATGCATGAATGTATGTGGTTTCTGTGGGGTTTGTTCTTTTTTAGTTTGGTTTCTTTCTCTCTTTGCTTGCGTTAAAACACTTCCGCTGGATTTTAAGTTTCTCGCACATAGCATTTTATTATCTTCATTTTGTTGTGGTAGTTTTTTTTCTCCTTTTCTGAGTTTTATTAATTCAGTTGCACTTTTTTGCGAGAGTATGGCATAAAAACGTGAGTGATGGGAGTGGGGTCGGTTGAGGTGGTTGAAACTGTTCGTTTACATTGAGTGATACCCTCCAGTGGTTTAATGCTAATTATTTTGTTCATATACTACTCGTACAATTGCACATACAGGGTGTTGCAAATGCAATGAGCAAAAAACAGCTGTACAGTGAACAAATCAAATTAAAATTTACAAAATGGAATGTTTAATATGACAACCTATAAAATAAGATAGACTAACAGCAAATATAATTGGAATACCGGCTAATGGCAACATTTTATCGAATGGCAACATTTTACGTTAGTAAATTGTCATAAAACGAGCGAATCATTCGTTTTACACTGCAAAATGCTAATTTAAAAGTATGGTATATCGAGAATGTGTTTTGAAATTCGATTTTTCAGTGTAGAAAATATACATTAACATTTTATTTATTTTTTTCAAAATTGCATTGTGTTGTCGACAAGATAGGCTGCAGAATGGGGAGACTATGACATACGAGGGACCTGCAATATTTGAAAAGATTAACTCAAAATAAGAACCGAAAATTAGAAAGAAAAAATGTATAACTTTTTAGATATCGATAACTTCCATCGTTATCAACTCCAGACGTACATATTTATATAGAAGGAAATAAGAACACAAAATAGGAGCATGTTGTGGATACCTCCTAGCTTAGTTATCGTAGTATGAAAAATCGATCCAAATTTTTTTCTTTTCAATGGACTCAGTATCGAAAATTATAAGAAGAAAATCGAAAAAATATCGAAAACATTTTTTTTTCTCATAGTAATCGACAATTTCCATCATTACCAATTGTAGAAATTCGATAAAAAAAAAAGTATGTGCATTTTTATTAAAAGCACAATTACATATTTTACACATACTCGTATAAGGTGTTTTCCAATAGGGATGATATGATTTTGAAGTGACGTTTCGGCCATTTGTAATATGTCATGATCAGCCATTTGTTTTTCATTGTATTCAGTAGTGTTTACAATTTCATCATGGAGGGATATACGCAAGAACAATGTTTACAAATTATTCAGTTTTATTATCAAAATAATCGTTCTCAAATTGCAACTTTTCGTGCGCTAAGTCCACATTTTTTAAATCCAAAAAAAAAACACTTTCCAGTCGATCTACGACTTTGACATCCATTAGCAATATTTTAGCTCTCGTTAAGAGATATCTTTTTGCCATGGACTGATTCCCGATCCGAACTACCGCTAAGGAGCTAGAGCAAAAATAAACATTCCGTTCACATTTGAAAATGATGCTTAGTCCATTTTTTTTAAATCCAAAAAAAAAAAACTTTCCAGTCGCCTTAAGTCCTTGACATCCATGAGCAATATTTTAGCTCTCTTTAAGAGCTATCTTTTTGCCATTGACCAATTGTGACTACGTGCCACACAGCAAATGAAACAATTGTATTGTTGCGAGAAATGTTTGGAGATTCGATTATTTCAAGAAATTGTGATATTGAATGGTCTCCAAGAAGTTGTGATTTAACACCATTAGACTATTTCTTGTGGGGTTATTTGAAGTCATTGGTCTTCCGAAATAAACCAGACTCTCTTCAAGCTTTACATGTCAATATTGAACGTGCCATTCATGACATGACGACTTGATTTAGTGGAAAAATTGCTCGAAAAATGGGTTCATCGAATTCGTTTCTGCAGAAGAAGTCGTGGAGGCCATTTGAATGACGTTTTGTTTAGAACTTAATTGTATCGATTGTACTTCACAACAAACAAAACTTTTTAATTTCCTTAACAATAAGTGTGTTTTTTCAAAGAAATCATATCACTCTAATTGGAAACCCCTATATAAAGAAATTCAATAGAAAAAAGAATTATTACATACACTTCAAAGAAAACTAAAATGAAAAAATATTTTAAAAAAATCGCAGAAACGTTTTGGTTCGCATCGTCGTCTTCTTACATACCCCTGGGGATGTAATCATCATCCCAGCCAAAGGCCTGACACTCAATGAGACTTTCGCCGACGTAGTCGGCTTTTGACATACCTCAGAGGAGAAAATCTTTAACTCCGACCAAAGGCCGACGACGCAGATACACTTTGGTCCGCGGAGCCTGCTTTTTACATTTAGATAGCTTTAAAGTTATCGAAAATTTTTACCCTACTTTAATCTTTTTTCATTAAAAAAACTAAAAAATCGATTGTTTATATTTCGATAAGTTATCGAAAAAAGTTATTTTAATTTTTTTTCGCTTTTTTCATAGTAGCACAATTTCTCAATTTTTTTTCAAAAAATATGTATCGAACCTAGTGAATTTATTAGAAATTGCAGTTTTATAGAAAATGTTATCAATATTGGTGATTAAAAAATTTAATTTTTCGAAAAAAAAAATTTTAGTAAATTCCATTTTTGTATAAAATTTCTTCGAAAAGGCTATTTTTATATTTTGTCGAAAATGCATTTTTATTGAATATTTTTTTACTTTCTGGAAAAATCTATTTATCTCGAAAATTTCGTCGAAATTTCATATTTCTAACAAATTTCTTCGAAATTTAATTTAATAAAAATTGCAGTTTTATAGAAAATTTTATTAAAACTGTTGTTTAAAAAAATCGTCAAAATTGCATTTTTGGAAAAAATATATTAAATTCCATTTTCTATAAAATTTCTTCAGAAAGGCATTTTTATATTTTGTCGAAAATACATTTTTATTGAATATTTTGTACTTTGTGAAAAATTCCATTTATCTCGAAAATTTCAACGAAAATTTAATATTTCTAGCAAATTTCTTAGAAATGTACTTTAATAGAAATTGCAGATTTATAGAAAATTTTTTATCAAAAGTGGTGTTTAAGAATAATCGTCAAAATTTCATTTTTAGGGAAAACAAATATAGTAAATTCCTTTTTTCTATAAAATTTTCTATAAATTTCTTCTATTTTGTCGAATATAAATTTTATTGAGTATTTTGTACTTTCTAAAAAATTAACGTATCTTGAAAATAACCCGAAATGTCATATTTAATTTTACAGGAAATTTTGTTGAAATTGCATTTCACTTGAAAATTTCTTCTAAATTGCATTTTTCCAGCCAAGGATCTTTAATCAGGGCAGTGGGCACTAATCAGGGGCTATTGCTTTTTAAACGGGTCTTCGACCTTTAACCGTTCAGTGGTTAATCCGGCCATATGTTGAAATTAATTTTTTCAAGAAAAAATTAATTTCTATAAAAATAAAATTTTAACGATTTTTTTTAGAAAAATTAAATTTCAATCGAAAGATAATGATTTTAAAAATAACAAAAAAATTGATTTTTTCCAAAAAAATGTGTATCAGAAGGTAAATTTGCGTAGTTTTTAAGACAATATAAGGGCTTATTTTAAGACATAGTTTCAACAGAAAATTTCATCGAAATGTAATTTTTTTTAGAAAATTTTGTAAAAAAAATTGATTTGAAAACTTAATAGAAATTGCACTTTAATGGAAAATTATGACAAAATTGGTTTTTAAAAAATCTTATAAACTGTATTTTCCGAAAAACATTCTTTGAAATTAAATTATTCTAAAAAAATTAAAAAGTTAATTTTTTTGTTAATGTTGTCGAAAATAAATATGTAAAAAATGCAATTTCGACATAAGACATACATAGTTTCACAAATTAATTTTTTTGTAAATATTGTCGAAAATAGCATTTTGCAGAGAAAAGTAATTTCGACATAATAAATTGTTTCAACAGAAAATTTTAGCGAAATTCAATTTTTTAGAAAATTTTGTAAAAAAAATTTATTTGAAAATTTAATAGAAATTGCACTTTAATGGAAAATTTTTTCAAAATTGGTATTTAAAAAATCTTAAAAACTTTATTTTCCGAAAACATTTCTTTGAAATTAAATTTTTCTATAATATTTCTTAAAAAATTCATTTTTTTGTAAATATTGTCGAAAATAACATTTTGTAGAAAAATGCAATTTCGACATAATACATTGTTTCAACAGAAAATTTCAGCGAAATTTAATTTTTTAGAAAAAAAAGGATTTGAAAATTTAATATAATCGAAAATTTTGTCAAAATTGGTTGAAATTTAATTTTTCTATAAAATTTCTTAAAAAAATTATTTTTATGTAAATATTGTCGAAAATAACATTTTGTAGAAAAATGCAATTTCGACATAAGACATAGTTTCAACAGAAAATTTCAGCGAAATTAAATTTTTTAGAAAATATTGTTAAAAAAATGGATTTGAAAAAAAATTGCATTTTCCGAAAACATTTCGTTGATATTTAATTTTCCTATAAAATTTCTTAAAAAAGTCATTTTTTTGTACATATTGTCGAAAATAACATTTTTTAGAAAAATGCAATTTCGACAAAATTTTCAAGAAAAATACAACTTAATGAAAAATGATAATGAAAAATTTTAGAAAAATGCAAATTGATCAAAATTTTTTTAGAAAAAATTCAATTTCGACAAGACTATAGAAAAATGCAATTTTAAAGAGATTTTTTAGAAAATTTAATTATTATGAAATTTTCTATAAAATTGCATTTTTGTAGAAACATTTAATTCCGAGGAAATTATTCGGAGAAAAATGCAATTCCAACGTATTCTTTACAGGGAGGGAACTGCAATTTCAACAAAAAAAATGCAAAAAAGCATTGAAATTTTGTAACGAAAAAATTATTTCGAATACATTTCTAGAACATTGAAATTTTATTTTATTAATCATATTAAAAAAACAATAAAACATCTTGAAATCTGTTGTAAATGGTAGAATTTGCCGCTGTTTGTTTCCTCATTTTGACGATTTTGGGTCAAATTCTTCCGGTAACACTGAATGGGCCTCAATTTACAGCAAATTTTGTAAACGGTGACCAATTTTTCTATGTCTTTTGGTATTCTTATCTTTAAACATTATGATTTTTATAGTAAATTGATTTATTTTAAAGAAATGTTTTCCAAAAAATCTTAGTTTAGAAAATAAATTGTTTTAGTTTTGAAAACAAATGAAACAATTCCTGATTCACACTCGGCAATTTTTTCCTAGCGAGTGTCAAAGTTTGTTGGAGAGAGAGGCAGGCGGAAAGTGCTCTCTGCCTCTCCCTCCTACAAACTTGGACAATTGCTTGCAGGGATGCCAGAAAAAAATGCTGTTGTCCCCAAATAATCACAAGAAAATCCCCAACTTAACCCCATATAAAACTATTTTCATTGAAAACAAGTCAAACATCTTTTGATTTTAATAAACTTTAAACATTCCCCTAACAGGGACGATTTTTTTTTTGGCGTTTTTAGTTTTTCAAAATTTGTTGTAGTTTTTATGGCACAGATCTCAGGATTTTTTCTAAAAAAACCATTTGTTAAAATTATCATATCTTCTTAACCGCTTCACGTATCTTTTTGTGGTGACAGGAGGTCAGAATATAGAAACATCCTTATAATTAATTTTTCAGATTTTCATTTGATGGCAATTTATACTTAATAGTGCAAAGTCTTGTACTATTTTTAAATACGAAGTTCGAGCTCATTTTTGGATAAATATCATACAAGACTAAGAAAATCTTTATATTGCATCAAATAAACCCCACAAAATTTACAAAAATCCCCTAACAAAATCCCCGCCCCCAAATTATTTTTTTGTATCCCAATTTGCATTGACAAAACCCCAGTATTGGGGTCAAAACCCCAGTTCTGGCAACCCTGATTGCTTGGAAAAAATTGCCGAGTTTGTATTAGGACCAATTTTCTAAGCTTGACCAAGTCTCGTAGAAAAAAAGTAGAAAAAATCCTCCTACAAAAGAACGGGAAATTCCAAGCTTGTCAAATAAAGTTCATTTATCGCATAACTGTTGCCTTCCGGTAAATATCGCCGATTCTCCAACAACAATGAAACCAACAATTTTATTATTATTTTTATTATTCCTTTTTTTACTCTGACACTTTTGCTATCTTTTGGTATTTGTCATTTATTTGTTCTTTCAATGCTATATAACATTCATGCATTCAACAATTTTATGACAATTCATTTCATATCGTTGTTTAGTGATGTTAACACTGCCCGACCGCGACATTCGCCACAAATGTCATTACATGTATTTTTATATGACATCATAGAAATATTTTTTTTGGGGGGACTGAGTGAGGGAGCGGCATCTGCTAATAAAACTGGATACAATTACCAAAAAAAGACCGCACATAAAACTATCTAAGAAATATATGATCCATCCTAGCCAAAAACATTTACTACATGGGTATTTGACCATATTACAACACTAAAAGTTATTCAATATTTACATTCAACACTTTCTCGTAAAATGGCCATAAATGCGCATACATACATACGGTAAATATTTCCTTTTCAACATAAAATGTACACACCCTTAACATAAGTTAGGAGCACTTGGTATTTATTAAATTTTGTCAGCAGCCGCTTAGCTTCGTATTGTTGCTTTCAATCGCCGACCAAAGGCGGTGCTTTAAATTTTCTAGCGTTGCAAAATTATTTTAGTACTTATATCATTTAAAAAAATACTTGATCCAACCCGTTTTGAGAAATTATAAAAATGCCAAAAAATAATACTTTATTATTAAGAAAAAGTAACAAGCCTAAAATAAGTGACAACAAATATAGTTTAGCTAGATTCCTTGTTATACTCGTATTTGCCCATAAAAGAGATGCCAATGTCTGAAAATTATAGAGAGATTTCCTTATTAAATCCTCTCAAACAACTATACGATATTGACAATTGAAATATCACAATACATAAATACACTATGCATCAAAAATAAAAATAAAATGAATACTCTCCATGGCAATGCCGTCACTACAATATAATTAATGATCCTAGGGTACCATGCCGCCTTCTAGAGAGAGCGGGGCACAGACGCAGAAGGTGTTGTATCGGCTCACCCTCCTCTTCGTCTTCACAGCTTCTGCAAAAGTCATTTCGCAAGACCTTCAATTTCTCTGCGTGCCGTTTAATATGACAGCGGCCCGTTATGTCAGACACCATAAGTGAGAAGTCCGGTCTCGATGACAACAGCAGGGCGTTGGTGCGTTTGGAGTTTAGATGGGCCCACTTCAGTCTGGAATATATGCAGTTCCTTTCTAGTGACCACCTGTCATTTGTTGCCGTAACGGCACTATATCTTGAGACGAGCTTGCAGGTTCGTAAGCGTATAAGGTAGATCCTAGTCTTTAGGTTTAAGTTTAGGTTATGGTGGCAGTCGGTTTTGGGCAGCTCACATAGACCAATGTAGGTCCATAGAATTACAACAGGATCAAACCAACCAGTTTGATAAACAAAGTCATCCGTAGTACGAATATCGGTACCGGAAAGATCTGTTGAACTTCCTAGAAAGGCAGACTCCACTATATACAGACGTCGTTTAATCAATGCGGGACGGTAGCAAAGCAGGTTCTCCATACCCTCCACTTGTTCCTCATCACCACAGCTCCTGCACAAGTCATTGGACTCTACACCCAACCTTCTGGCGTGTTCACCGATCAGGCAGTGTCCCATCAGAACTGACACTAACGTCGACTGTCTAAATTTTTACCTTCTTAGCTCGTATATTGGCCAGATTTGCCTAGCTAGCCTACAGGTGCCGATTTCTGTCCGTCTTTCCTGATTGTCTCTTGCCTAAGCCAAGACTGGATATGGACAGTAACGCACCAATATATGCAAATTTTTCGAGAATTTTAAATATCATCCCAGGTACCCATATGAGGTATACGAGTATGTTAAACTGCTCAGCCATCTCGTTAAGATATCTGCGGCGTTAAGAGATCGAGGGCTGTTTATGAATTTAGGGACGTGGCCTCCGGAGAATTGATGCCAGCCTGACTGTCCGAGTAAATGACAACCCCAGTGTCACTATGTTGCGACATAGCCGCGACATTTTTATTGCTATTATTTCGGCTTGATAGACACTGCAGGTAGTCTGGTAGTCTGTAAGCTGTATCAAGTCTGAGTTCTTTAGAATGTATTGCGAAGCCAACCTTATCATCAAGCTTAGAATCATCTGTGTAGGAGTGGAAATGGTTTATATTTCCTGGTATTCTGCCAACCCATTCCTCTCTGGCGGGCACGTGTATGTTAGTAGTGAAGTTCCACTCGGAGGTGTACATCGTGGGTATATATTCCACTCGGTCGGTTACCATAGCACTACACTGTGATATCCTCATGTGGCAGTAGTTCTTATACCTCCGCATTTATAGACAGTTTAATCGCTATGCCGCTCTGGTGGCAGCTTATCTCGCCATAATATCAATCGGCAGTTGATGGAGTAGGATTTGTAGAGACTCAGTCGCTGTAGCCCTTAATGCTTCGCTTATGCTTAGGCAGGCAGTTCTCTGAACCTAGTCTTTCAATTTGCTTTGCAGTTCCCTGGAATGTCCCTGTGGCCCGGCACCCATATCAGGTGAATATTGAACTGCCATCAGCCATCTCGTTAAGAGATCTGCGACAGTCGTGGACAGTTTTAGAATTCAGCAATACAATTCCCAGGGACTTTTGTAGTAGCCTGACTATCAGAAGAAAATTTTGATACCGACTTTGTTCAGAACATTAATTTTCAGCCATTCTGTAATAGCTAGGATTTCTGCCTAGAAAACACTACAGTGCTCAGGCACATCAATAGGTAGCTGAAGTTCCTTAGAAAAGTCACCAATACCCACTTGGCTTTCGAATAAAGTCTGGGAATTTGTAACCTTCTGTATATACGTTCAGGAATACGACCATTTCATTCGAAAAAAAATAAGCACTAATCTTGCATAGATGACGCTCTTTATATTAATTTCGAACATCGTTATGAAGATATAAGTGAGATTAATATTAATTATATCGAAGTCACAACAGCTGATTTTCTAATACCGCGACATCACCTTTTTAATATTTTAAGATGGCAACGCCACTACAATACTAGTATTATTTTTATTATTTTTTTTTTGCGTATAAGGTGGGAAAATGCATTACTGCATCCAGCGTGGGTCGTCATCCAACGTGGTATGTCGGGCTCCATTATATGGTTACGGACTAAAAACCAACCTTATTTCTCATGGGTTATGACGCCACCTCGGAACCGCTTCCGCATTACTTCGAGATGGGTCCCCTTAATTGTTATTTCTGCATCATTCTACCGCCTGCATCCAGGCCCGCTTGTTATTTAATTTCTTATTTCCTCGTCGAGATCCTTTTTCTTTGATCTAAGAATGTTTTCCACATATCTCGTTATGGCGTTCCAGCCTTCGTCATTTCCAGTCATTTTGTCCATTATAGTGGTCTTGCAGAAGGCCCCTATATTTGCCTTCAGTTCTCTGCGAGTTTCGGACCATCTGCAGCACTCGAAAAACGTGTGCTCTGCGTCGTCGATGGTTTCAGTTCTTTTGTATATGCAGTACGGCTTTCTACATTTCCCCATTCTGTGCAGGTACTTTCGAAAGTATCCATGACCCGTGAGCATCTGGGTTAGGTAGTAATTTACATCTCCTGTGTTTCTCTTGATCCATTTGTTTATATCTGGGATTAGTCTGAACGTCCATCTGCCATGATTGCCGTTGTTCCATCATGTTTGTATTATGGCAACGCCGCAACAACCGTAATTAGATGATAACTCACTTAAAATAAATAGGTTTTGGACTCCGAATAAATAAAAATTCGTTTAATAATAAAAAAATGAAGGTGCGGACTTAAATAGAAATTCTGAATAAGTTCTGGGACACTTTATATTATTTTGAAAATGTTTTATGAAGAAATAATTGAGACTGACCTAAATAATGTTGAAGTGACTACAGCTGTTCTTCAAATACTTCAACCGCTGATCTTATTTTCCGGGTTACAAAAGTATTGATGGCAACGCCGTCATTGCAATATTATGGCAACACCACGACCTCTATCATTCACCAACACATTTGAGCAAAGTTTGTAAGACACTATGTCTGGATAAAAATATTTTTAATAACAAAAAATGTCGCGGACTTTAATACAAATCCCCCATCTATTCTGGTACACCTTTTTATTAATTTGAAAAATTCTTATAAAGAAGTCAGTGAGACTAAACTATGTTAAAGGAATGTATATAAACATACAAAGTGTTGACGTCAAAGCATACCATCGACTGTCTGTACAAGTGAGTGTATGTATGTGTGTGAGAGTAAGTGGATGCCTCTCTGTCCTGTAAGTAAATAAATGAGTATGTACGCACGTGTTTGCGAAGCATAATTGTATATAAAAGCTTTATGAAATGCCGAAAGGGTAGTTAAGAGGCCGGAAACAATACCCCAGAGACGTTATGCCATTTTTATCGAAATTATAAATAGTACTTGTGGAAAAAGGGTTTCAACAAGAAACTCCTGGATTCCTTAAAAATCATGCCAGTGAACAAAGAGTGGAAGTGAGAAGAGTGGGGGAGCGACCCCAAACATTTAATTGATTGCTGTATAATTTTATTAATTAAAAAAGAGGTGTGTTCTCTCTCTCTCCCTCTCTTTCCCCCTTAGCCAAAAAAAGGACCAACCTTAACTCATCTGTAATATGAGCGCCTTTAAGAACGAACCAACCAACAAAGAACTGTTATTATGATGTCCTTCCCTTTCCTCATTCTACCTATTCACTTTTGACTTCCTTTCAAACTATTTCCACTTGTTTGTTTATTCGCCGACAAACCTGTGGCATAGTATATACCTATTTTTTGTTTTTGGTGTGCGCTATTTGAAGGGAATTATCATTTCTTGTGTCCGCCTTTTTTGCTTTTTCGCATTTTTGTTTCCTTTGTAATTGTTGTGTGTGTGTGTGTGTAACTCACTCGAAGTGACGCGGATATTAAAAGAGTTTCAAATTTCAAAGCATTTATTTGAATACCAAATTACGATGAACGAACGGTCTCTGGTGGATGTGGATTCAGGGTGTGGGTGTTACTGACATTTTGAAGGGTGTTCCGAACACCCAGAGAGCTGTTTCAATGGTATTTAAGTGCAAAAGATACTCTAGAGAGTGTAAGAGTACGATGAGTATTATAAAAAAGTTTCCTTCCTGTTTATCAATGTGTCGTTTTTGTTGATGTTGTTTTTGTTGCGTTGCCTAAACCATGTCAAGTGAACAAGGACTCGTTTCAAATGTACCCAACCAGGGACAACAGTGGTTATATGTAACTGACAAGAACCAGGGACCTATTTGAAGTTGATGCGTTAGAGAGATTTTATTAAAAAAAAATGTAAGCTATTATGAATAATCAAAGAAACCTTTTTTTATTTTATTTTACTTATTTTATTTTATTTTATTTTATTTTATTTTTATTTTATTTTATTTTATTTTATTTTATTTTATTTTATTTTATTTTATTTTATTTTATTTTATTTTATTTTATTTTATTTTATTTTATTTTATTTTATTTTATTTTATTTTATTTTATTTTATTTTATTTTATTTTATTTTATTTTATTTTATTTTATTTTATTTTATTTTATTTTATTTTATTTTATTTTATTTTATTTTATTTTATTTTATTTTATTTTATTTTATTTTATTTTATTTTATTTTATTTTATTTTATTTTTATTTCTTGTACCACTGTGCTCTAACACCTCAAAATGTTACAGTGAAGTGCCTGCCTAACGTTTGAATATTAAACCTTTTAGTTTCCCCACTCATCAGAGTAAAGTCGTCAGACAACAGTAGCAGCGCACAGAACACACTTCAAACATTCAACAAGCAGAGTGACAACCTGAAAATGCTATCATCGACGATTAAACGGGTTAAAAACGCATATTTCACACACAGCGCCACACAACAAAATAGGCGTGTGAGCGCCAACTGAGAAACATACATCCCCACCTGAACATATGCTTAAACGTCAAACAAACTTCATGCAATCTCCCCCACCCAATTCACTTAAACTCAGCAACAACTGGTGATCTGAAGTGTGGGGAGATGTTATTAATGCGGTTTGGTTCACCACTTACATATGCATTCAGTTATTCACAAACACAAGCGCAAACTTAGGTGGATACTTGCGGTACTTATACATACATTACTCTCTTTTATCAAAAGGCACTCACATTATAACACACAGAGTGTTACATTTTTCTACCTTTATCTATCATTTGGGTCCAATACATGCATATGTATGTATGTATGTATATCCCCAACACACACTCTATCTCTCTTTGCCACACCACATATGAGAGGTGACGAGAATATTGCATACTTTTGACTCACTGTAAGCCGTCATCCGAGTGTCATCGTGTAGTATATCCTTCTACTGAAATGTTTGTTTGCCTGAATAACAACTGACTGACATCCAGAGATGTTTTGACATTTAAGTGTAACAGCATTTAGATTATAACCAAATCCACCTACTTGATCCAACAAGCCCTCACCCAACTCAACCCTTCCTTCTGCTTCTTCATCAAAATACTTACTCTTTTTCTCCTCATTTACCATTTATACAAGTGCGTTTATTTGTGCAAAGGATATGTATGACACAGCAACGAAGAAGAGTCTTTCCCTCTCTCCCCCTGTCAACAACAACCTAGTGCAAAGTTTGAGTACCGGAAAAAGTACTTCCGTAATTTTTTTACCCTCCCCATGAAACGTTGTTTTCAAAACGAAAAATATATATGTATATGCATTTAAATAATCTTAGGAAATGACTGACATAAAAGTGGGAAATATGTATATAAAAAATGAGCAGAAAAGGAAAGAATAATAAAGGGATGGATGAAGAGACTTCAGTAGATTATTCGACAAGATTTCCATGAGAATAAATGAACATGAAGCAATGTTAAATTTGGGATTTGTTTAATTGTTTTATATTATATTGTGACAAATAATAACATATATGTATTTTTATTGGCAACTAGCTGAGCCCGGTGCGCTTCGCTGCCCATGTCAAAATTCGCGCTGTAGAAACTGTATTTTATATCCGATCAGTACGACATTCGGCAGAAAGAGGTTTGTTATTACATGAAGGAATACTGCCAAATTCGGAGAAAATCGGTTCAGATGTAGATATAGTCCCCATATATATGTTACCCCCGATTTGAAATTCAAGCGCTGTAGAAACTGTATTTTATATCCGATCAGTAAGAAATTCGGCAGAAAGAGGTTTCTTATTACATGAAGGAATGCCGCAAAATTCGGAGAAAATCAGTTCAGATTTAGATATAGCCCCCATATATATATGTTACCCCCAATATGACATGTAAGCGCTGTAGAGACTGTGTTTTATATCCGATCAGTACGAAATTCGACAGAAACATGTTTCTATTTTACATGAATGAGTATTCTAGGAAAATCGATTCAGATTTATATATAACCTCCATATATATGTTCCTCCAGATTTGGTTACAAAGCGCTATAGAAGTTGTACTTTACTTCCGATCATTACAAAGTTCTCCAGAAAGATTTTTCTCAATTTAGGAACGAATATTGCTTAATTTTGCGATTATCGGTTCAAAATACATTTACCAATTATTCCAAATAATTATCGCAATGACCCTTATCGCATTGTTAGGGAGGTGTAGGGTATTATATAGTCGGCCCGCCCGACTTTCTGCCTTTCCTTACTGGTATTAGTAATAAATTCACTGAATGAAAAAATACCGAATTCAGTGGAAAGTCCAGAAAATAGAAATGTATACTTATAAAATTTCCAAATTCTTGTTTCATTGATATTGCATCACATTATCATATTGCGATTGTATTGGAGTGAGCAGCTGTAATTATCGCATACCGAGCATTTTTGTTCATGTATTTCCTATATAATACTTGCAAGATATATCAAAATATGGGCTGGGCCACGCCCACTGGTCCTATTCCGCCCATTTGAAAGCCAATCACGTAGACTGCTACCAGATACATATACGCAAAATTTCAACACTCTCGCTAACAAAATGAGCAAGATAATTCAATTTCAAAATTTGGCTTATATGGGCGGTGGCCCGCCCATTGGTCAGATCCCGCCAATTTTTGGACCAATCACGTGGACTGTCACCAGATACATATCTACAAGATGACAGCACTCTAGATAAAAAATTGTGCAAGTTATATCAATTTCAAAATTTGGCTTATAAGGGCGAGGCCACGCCCATTGGTCCGATCCCGCCCATTTTCTGACCAATTACGTAGAATGCCACCAGATACATATACACAACATTGCAGCACTCCCGATAGCAAATTGTGCAAGATATAAAAATTTCAAAATTTGGTCATTGTGGGCGGGGCCACGCCTATTGGTCCGAACCCGCCCATTTTGGACCAATCACGTAGATCGCCAACGGATATATATACACAAAATTCCAGGTCTCTCGCTAACAAATTGTGCAAGATATCACATTTTTTAAATTTGGCTTATATGGGCGGTGACACGCCCATTGGTTCTATCCCGCCCGTTTTTGGATCAATCACGTAGACTGCCACCGTTTACATATACACAAAATTCCAGCACTCTCGCTAACAAATTGTGCAAAATATCTCAATTTCAAAATTTGGCTTATATGGGCGGGGCCACGCCCATTGGTCCGGTCCCGCCCATTTTTTCACCAATTTTTCACCACTCCCGCTAGCAAATTGTGCAAGATATCAAAATTTTGTCTATGTGGGCGGGGCCACGCCCATTGGTCCGATCCCGCCCATTTTTGGACCAATCACGTAGACTGCCACCGTTTACATATACACAAAATTCCAGCACTCTCGCTAACAAATTGTGCAAAATATCTCAATTTCAAAATTTGGCTTATATGGGCGGGGCCACGTCCATTGGTCCGATTCCGCCCATTTTTGGAAAATTCACATAATCTGCCATTAAATGCATACAAACAAAATTTCAGCACTATACCTACAATAGGAGCAGAAATATCGGATTTTTAACCTGCGATTTGTATGGGAGGTACCACGCCCCTTTGTCCAATTAATTTTTTTTTTCTATATAAACCATCTCGTGAAAATTTAGAATCGAATAAAAAAAAAATCATCCAAATCGCTCCAGCCGTTCTGACGTGATGCCATTACACAGATGGACCGTTTCATTTTTATATATATAGATTCTAGTAAATTTTTTGAAAAATTAATCATTAAAAAATATAATAAAAATGTTTATTATTTTTTGGTCCAGATTGTAATCCCAAAAAACGTTGAAAATAATGAAGACACAGCTTTTTTTTAAGAATTTATTTAGTGTTTTAATTTGATTAGTACGTTATTATGAAGAATTTGTTTTTTTAATAACAATTTATATTATTTTCTTCTCCATATATTCCTTTAAATCCTTGAACTTACAATATAAACAGTTGGCAACGCCATAATGTATTCACGATATGCCATTAATATGAAAAATATTTCCCCGGAAAATAATTACAACATATATTTTTAAATGTGTAATAACAACATCAATGAAGCCTTTGATGCTTCGGGGCTGTGAAGGGACTTAGCGTATACCTATACATATGTAGTTTGTTTTCCTTCTCTTCTTCTTCTTCTGGGAAATGAAAACAATCACTGTTACCTACTTGCTCTCCGTTAAATTCTTCTCTATTAATTAAAGACGTCGGCACTGAAATGCATTGAAAATCATGTGACGAGTAAACAAACCCGCGCAGCAACAACAATAAGAACATAAACAACAAAGAGCGGCTAATGAAGTAAAATGAAATAAAAACAACCCTGGGGATATTTTTGCAAGATCTCCTCTCTAAAGAGGACACTTAAAATCGCGCACACACAGCCACATATAACATACCTACTTACACGGTCGGTACTCTCACGCTCTTTTTGTTTTGGTATTGCCCTCTTTGTATTATGGTTGTAAAAAAATAAAAGCATAATCTCGGTGAAAAGGGGTGATTATCAGTCTGTATGTAGTTCTTTTGTATTTTGGGTGGACAATGGGTAATTTTATAAAAGGGATTTGAGTGAGCGTGTGTGTGCGTATATTCATTCTCTTACAATTCCTCTGTGAAAATCATTGGTCTCACATAAGAAATCGAAATGCATTTACTAACACTCACACACAGACTGAAAATATTAAAATTTGCAAAACTGTTCAATTGTTCCGTCTGTGTCAATTCACTAATTGCACAGTGATTTGACACCGTTAAAAATACAAAGATATATGCCAAGTTCACCTTTCACATTTAATATACATAAAATCCTAGATGTATTTTATTTTACAACTTGCCTAAGAAAACAACCATTCTGTGGTCAGAGTTGCCACATAACATATAAAACGAACAAAAAATGCGTACTTCTTTTTTATGCAGGATTTCGATAGAGCAGGGCTTATTGCGGGGAGTTTTTTTATTAGTTCTAAAATATTTCTAGCAAGCTTTCAAGTTATTTCGCTACTCAGGAGAGCCGTTGATAACACTGTGCTAGTCCAAAAATGTAACAGATAGACCTATTTCGGCCATGCTGAATACAGTGGCATTATCCGTTTTTCTATGTTAGCTCTTATTTTCGCGATATTCGACCACAAAGTTTGTTGGGAAATCACAGACGTTACATATCTCTTTGGTGATCTTGAAGTGGAAGATTTCGGAATATACGCTTCAGTCCAAAGATCGAAATAAAGGGAACATTTGGAGAATTATTTCTCTCAAAGCAGTCATCCACGCTTCTCACCCCCTTACCCCCGAAAAAGTGCTATAAATTCTTATTATACGTTAAAAATCATATATATCGCCTACATTTTTAGTAGGCATCGTTAAGAAAAATATTCCTAGCGAAAAAATACTATAAGTCCTTTCTCAACTTTTTTATGAGAATTAAGCAGATTTCGAGTTATAACATATTTGTGTAATTTTCTGCTCATACTCGAAGCAGAAAATATTTGTAATACAATTTTTTGACTTACATTTTTGTAAATTATTTTTTTGTTAGTGTCAATGGAAATTTCAAAGGTAACCAACAAAACCTGCTAAACTATCAACCTGTTCATTTTTCATAAATATGTTGAAAGGAGACTCACACGAGTAGTAAAAATGTCGACGATTTGCATGACGTTTGACATCTGATAAAATTTGATTGCAATTGTTCAGGGGTTAGGGGGTGAGTAGCGTTGACGACTGTTTTGAGAGAAATAGTTATCCAAAGATTCCCTTTACTTCGTTCTTTAGACTCAAGCGTTAATTCCGAAGCATTCCACTTCAAAATCACCTCCGAGATAACTAACCTCTATGATTTTTTTGCAAACTTTAAAAAACGGCTAGAACTACTGAATTTAGCAATGTCGAAATAGGTATATCCATAGGGTCTCATTTCTGTGACATTTTTAAAGTGTCCATTTCTAGCACTGTGTAATAAAAAAAAGAAAACTTTTATATTACTGGGGAATTAGTTGTAGGTCATTTCTTAACGGCAGATAAGCCCTTCCATAGATGATTATTAAAAAATTTAAATAAAATTAATATTTGATCATAACGATAATGACAGAACTAAGAAAGAACAACAAAATATTTGAGGAAATCAAGCCATTGTTATTATAAACTCAAAAAAATTACAAGTCTCTTACAGAAGCGCTGTGTTCCCTCGATTTTTGTAATCTGTATGTTAATTTCTCTCTGGCAGTGGCCGAGGAAAAACGTACCTCAAGTAGAATTTTCGTTACTACTCTAAATTATTTATTTATATGAATTACAATACAAAGTAAATTTATATTCTAATTTTACGATCTACGATAAAGCCGGGTTACCAAGACCATGCCAGAGCCTCCGAGGAAAAAACATACATCAAGTAGAATTTTCATTTCTACTCTAAATTATTTACTTATATGAATTACAAAACAAAATAAATTGTTTATTGAAATTTTACGTTCTAAGGAAAAGCCAGGTTACAAAGACCATGTGGCTAGATTTTTGCTGCAAAAGGCCACGGCCTCCGGCGGGAATCGAACCCACGACCCCCAAACTAAAATGCGAACACGCTACCTACTCACCTACAGGGGCGATCCACACTACTCTAAATTATTTTTTTATACCCGACACCACACTGTGGTACAGGTTTTTATGACTCTGTGCAGTTGTTTGTAACGCCCAAAAAAAGAATAGATAGACGGGTAGTTTATTATACAGATCAGTATAGAATCACGAATCAAGAATGCACGGCATGCAGGGAAAACAACGAAACGGTGGGGAATTTTCTGTACACTGCCCGGCTTTCACACATGCAAGATCCCGATATTTCGTGTCCGAGATATTGCCAGACTTGACTCATCGCAGAGGATATGACTACAAGTTACTGAGAAAATTCGTGTCTAGCACCGACTTTCTGTAACTCGTGAGACGTTTAAACGTCTCCTCTCTTCAACCTATCCTAGCCATTGAGTCTGTCCGTGTGTCTGTTCATACATTCTTGTGACTAAAGTGCAGGTCGCAAATATGTAGCGATCTTTATGCAAGTTAGTACATAGTAATTTCTTATACTATTGAAAATGGGGCATATTGGGCCATGTTTTGATATAGCCCCCATATAAAGGTCCCCACCGATGTCACTTCTTGACACTATAGATAAAACATTTTTCAATTGATCTGGTTTAAATTTAAGAGTTTAAAATTTATATTGGGCCTAATAGTCTCTAGTAAAACTGGGCACGGCGGTCCATGTTTTGGTATAGCCCCCATATAGAGGTGGCCACCGGTGTCACTTTTTGACGCTCTAGAGAACACATTTTTCAATTGATCTGGCTAAAATTTCAGAATTTATACTTTATATTGGACCTTAATAAATAGGTAAGACTAGTCCCAGGCCGAACGTGATCACATAAATGTTGGAACTGTTGGCGTTTGTTCGTATAATTTTTCAAAAGCCGACCAAATTGGCATCTAATAATGAAATATCTTTGTTAAATATTTGTTTCAATGTTTTTTTTTAGCTTTTCATCAAAAAGGGTGGAATAGGCCTTTAAGAGTTAGAAATACAATAATATTAGTCAATCAACTTTACAGAAGACATCTGTGTTCGGGAGAATTAGCTGTATCGAGAGCTATCTTAAACTTCACCCAAATATAAATTAATTGTATACAAATTAATTATAAAAGAATTAACTGCAAAGCTAAAAACAAAAATATTACATTAAAATGTTGAAAGCATCTCCTGAAAAACTCTAATTTCTGACTTCCCATACTTTTTTTCGAATTGTCATCGATATTACATCCCCATTAATGGAGAAATTGGGGAATTTAATATTAGGGCAGTATTAAAATTCGATGCAGATATTTGTACTTTTCGATATCTTCCTCAGACAAACCTCTCAAATTTAATTTATTTGTACTTGTATTCGATTTTTAATTAAACATACAAAAATATAAGTGTGCAAAATATCTAAACCCCAATTTCACAACCTCTGGTTTGAACTGACCAACATTTACATCGTCACCTGAAATCCAAAATGACGTAACCACATTTTCATGCTTTTTCCGGAGAAGCAAAAAGTAAAGTAATTTTAAGATTTATGGATTTCCAGACTATTAAAGCGAAATCAAATAACAAATCTATTGCAATTAGTTGTGGCGTACATTCTGAATAAAAAAAATAACATTTTATGAATCTTTCCGCTTTTTCAATGACCTTGTTTGTTGTTACGTCATTTTGAATTTCACTCCTAAAATAGTCAATTTAAGATATTGAACTCTAAAATTTTGTAGGAACGTGTAGTTTAGTCTCATATACTATAATCGATCATAAAATTCATTTTGATTTTTTTGATGTTACGTTATTTTGGATTTCAGATGACGACATAAGTTTAAATTCCTCACGATCTAACAGTTATATATAGCTCTAACTGCAATATAACCAGTGGTAAGGGACGTTATAGTAGAAAATGTTCGCAATTTACAAAAATTCCGTATTTCGCACAGCAATCCTGTAGTCTTGAAAAAATCCCGTGGTCCCGGGATTAATTGAAATGTCTGTGCCAAATCCCGGGATTTTTTTAAAAACCCTCCCGGTCGACATCCCTTTTTAGAGTGTTGCCAAACTCAACGTTAACATATATTTGCGTTGCTTTAAGACATCCCCCTTGGCAAAAATAGTTGGAATTGATAATAAAAGGGGTTCATTTCATAAAAAGCATACATCATATAAAAAAAAAGAAATTAAAGCGTTGTCAAAAATAAATAAAAATAAATAATTGTGTTCTTGGCAACGCTGTCCATAAAAATATTATCATATTATTAAATTCATTAAAGATATGGCGGCATTTGCGTTGGCCTAACAGATTTTGTTTTCAATTGTTTAAAAAAAAACACAGCTTGTAAGATTTTTGTGCTTGACACGAGCCACTGTGGGTCATCGGGGGACGCTTGTTCGGTCCTTCGAACATTAGTTTATGATGATGCTGTGATTTATTGTGGTGCATGTCACACACACGCACATGTGCACACACTATTCAGCCTCAAAAAAGGCTCTCTGTCCGATGCTCATTGTGAAGAGCGGCGTCCCTCAGTCTTTAGTCTCCTCCAACCCCCGATGAAACACTACTTTCGGTAGTTGTTGTTGCTGATAATTTGGTGGTGGTGGTGAGTACAATTGTTTCATTATGCTCGCAGGATGGATGGATGGCCGGTCTAATGCATTGACTGACTGACTGACATCATCATCAGTTTCAATGCAATCTACAACATCCCTTCATTGGACTACTTGCATGCTTATGTGTGTATGTAGGAATGTTTGAATGTATTTGTTATACGGCTGCTGCTAGTTTTCCATAAAAATGTATAATGCTTTTATTGTTCAGATTTTTTTATTGTTGTTGCTGTTTCTTTTGTGTATTTATTACACAGCCACACAAAACCACCCCTTATTTTCAGTTTCACCGATAAGTTCCCTGTGTGCTCTGCATTCATTAAATATCTGAAACGACACCGGGGAAATCCTTAGCAATCCAATGGATTATCGAACATTTCCTCAAGAAGATTTGTTCAATTTAAGTAGACTCACCGACAAGGGACGGATCCCAAAAAAAAAGATGAAAATCGCATTTCCATAATGGGTAGTGGCTTTAACAAGAAGAACGAACTGTGGGAGATTTTATGCGAGAGCAGAGTTTAAATTCTCAGATAAAGTCCAAAGACGTCGACGCCGCCGTCGTCGTCATCATGTAACAATACAATGAGGGTATAGATAAAAATCTCTTTGAATAACACATATACAGGCTCAGACACACTTGAACAGAGCAAAAAAGCTGCTGCTGCAGCAGCACTGTAACAAAACGTCGGCAGCGATGCGACGGCCTGCCACAGCATTAGCAGCAGCCTCAAAGAGAGTTTATGATTGTTGTTCTGATGCATGGAACGAGCGAGTAAACGACAGAGGGAAATGTAAAGCACAACAACATCCTATTAATATGCCCAAAGGGCCAGAGGTGGGTAGGATGAGTTGTTTAAAGGGCGGTGGAGGGGGTATAGGATACACTTATACATAGATACATTGGTATGTATGTAGGTAGCAAAAATGATAGTAACTAACGAAAAATTGCGGTTTCTCTAAGCAGTTGGGGAGGGGGCTGAGAGGATGTAATGTAAAATGAGAACATATTTCATGAATAACAGCAAAAATACTACAGCAACAGCGACAGAAACAGCAGCGATAGCTACATACACATTCACTCGTACAAATAAAGATTCCTAAAAATGATGATGTATAACAAAGGGAGTGGCAGAAGAAAAAAAAAGAACATATATCATCATCTCTAACAAAACACAAAAGCCGTAGAGAGGACAGGACGTGCAGGGAATGACATGGAATGGAGTTTTAATGGTGCGTGGGATGGGATCGGAGCAGATTGAAGACACCCGACAAAGAATTTTGTTTTGATATTATGAAACAAAATAAAACTGAAAATATTTTAGGGAACATTACGGAATTAAAACAATAGAACAAAAGAGAAACTAAACTTTCAATGAGCACTTCGAACAAAATTGTGGAAACTGTAACAATATAGGTATTTTCACTTTAAAAATTCTACAAAAAGTCACGTTTGAATAGTCTTAATTCTCTAATGATTTTTTTCTTCGTGAGATCTCGCAGGTGATCTACTACTTCTGTGGCTATTTCCCCCACAGCTGTTTATTAATGGTGCAAACTAATTGAAAAGCGTTCCGCACATATTGCGTCAACATTAATTTCATTTAAATATTTCTATCTAAATGAAAAAACCTAGCTCTGTCGTTAAGGAATGTAGCTTGTTTTTAACTTCATTAAAAAATACATAAGATTAGACTTTTTCTTTTAATTAGATAAGAAGATTAGACTGTAGAATAACCAATTCGATGAAAATTTAACAGAACCTTGTTTAGAGAGTTTTCTAAAATCCTCAGTTAATCATGGGTAAAATTCATTGTAAAAAAATATGTAATACAAAGTAAAAATGTAGAAATAAATTGTAAACGAAGTAAAATAAAATATAAATTTCGATGGTGGCATATGATTAACCCCATTTTCAACACTTCAGGTTATAGCTTAGCAAAAGATAACACTGTTAAATATCATAAATGGTGAATATGACCTTAACGGCCGTTTTCGCCAACTCTAGTTATTCTACAGTTAGAGCTAATATACAGTTTTAGTTAATTTTTAAAACTAAAGAAATTAACAGAACTTAAATGAAGACGTTATTACTAAGCTATTAGGTGAAACATGATAGAATTGGATGAATTCATTTCAATTCTAGCTTAAAATATAAAAAAAAACATATGCAAATAGATTTTCATATTCGAATCGCACACATTTTTGTCGATAATAACTCTACTAAAGATGTTTTTTGTGGTGAATTGGAAAATATAAATCACTGCGCTGGAATCCATGTAAATGCATACATCTCTCGATACGTATTTCGATTCTGTGTGGGGATCTCATCAGAGCGACTTTATCAGGCTGTTTCACGATGTCGAACGACTTCGATCTACAAAAAGACATCAGAAGGAAAAGGCGATTGAAAACATACCGCGAATCAGCTGTTTTTGACGTAGAAGACATGTGTTAACACTCGACATCCTCAAACACAATATATACAAGGCACAGTGCGCTTTTAGTGGTGTTTTTCATCACCGGCATATGGATACCTCCATTTCAAAATATGATAAGTCGATACAGGTAGTTCTTAAGGAGGATTAAAGTTTTATGGAATTTTTAAATTTGTATGGATCCCTTTATGATGCAAATCGAATGACCTGTACTGTTTTAAGAATAACTTTTGATTGGGTTGACGGATAAGCATCAAATTTTGACTAAACATAATTTGCAAAATCCCTAAAAACATGCTACGTCGAGTTAGTATATTATAATGATGTAAATGTATACTCATCTTACAAAGAATATTGCATATCCGATACACCCCAGAAGAACACGTACAAGTGAAAGCTACAATCGAGACTTAAATTCACCAATTTTCATCTCCTATGTGACTAATATAGATTGTGACAGTTCAAAACTGATTTTCTCTGTTCTATTCACCAGTATATGACGTGGTTTTTTAAGATTATTTTCACGATTAGAAAGAGTTCCAGCATATTTCGCTTAGCTGCATTACACTTAAGTGCGTTTTGTCATTACTTGCACAAAAGGGACATTTGCACTTTGGTTTACATTACAAAATATTATGTTTACAGTGGTTCACTTTGGAAGAAATATATTACGTTTTCGTCCTATTCATTTAAGTGCACAAATCAGTTAACAGTATTCTTCTACGGGCCACTTGCGTTTTCAATGTTCAGGGAGAACTTGAGAGAGAAAAAAGAACAACTAGGTGAGAGCAATTTAAAAGGAAGAAATCTCATATGTTGAATTTATTCTGCGTGCAGCTAAGTGAACATCGCATTAGCGGATTTTGAGCTATGCAAAAAATACTGTAATGTTTTATGGGCTTAACAAAATCCAGATTTTTTACACAAGTTTTGTGTAAAAAGTCATGTGCGGGAAATGTTTTGTAAAAGTAAGTGAGGCAGCTATGCAAAAAATACTGTACTGCATAAAAGCCTCGATTTTTTACAAAGTTTTTTATTCTAAAAACATAAATAAAAAATTCACAGGAACAAATTAAAACTTGTGTAAAATTAATAAAAAAATATTGTACAAGAAAGATGTTTTTTAATTAATTAAAGAAAAATATAATAAAACAGTTAAAATATTTTTTTTGAAATTTAAAAGTGAAAATTGTACAGAAAATTAAATAACTTTGTAAAAGAAATAAACTGGGAATAATAATTGCAATAGCTAACTTAATTTCGAAACTATACTCAAATAATTTAGAGGAATATAATGCAATGAAAAGTGAATTTCATAAAAAAATTATTTTTTTCCGTTTAAGAAAAAAAAATAAAACGAAGAAAATAATAAAAATAATCCAAAATATTATTTTGAAGACTTTATCAATTATTTTTAAAAGAAAAAATATGAAAACAATCGAAAAATTGAAGAGGAAATTGATTACAAAAGGTGATTTAATTTTTGTAATAATACCCAACATTATTTTGAAACTATAATCAAATAATTTAGGAAACAAGAATAGAAGAAAAAGTAAATTGCAAACAAAATAGATTTTTTTCATGTAAAAATAAAAATGGTCGAATATATATTTTTAAAAGAAAAAAATACTAAAACTATTAAAAGGTTTTTTTTTAATTCAAAGTTGAAAAAGTATTCTTTTCAAGAAGGAAAAAAAATAAAAATAATAGAAAATACAATTTTGAAGTCTTTTTCAATTATTTTTTCGAAGTTGAATTATGACAATATAGGACAGGAAAGTGATTACAAAAAGTGGTTAAGACTTCGTAAATAACTTTGTAAAATAAGTAATTATGATAGCCAACATTATATGAAACTATTATTAAATAGTTTTGATAAATAGAATAGAATGAAAGGTAAATTAAAAAAAATCTTTTTAGGAAAAAGAGGATTTTTCAAAATTTCAAAATAAAGCAAAATCAATGTGAAAATATTACGGGAAATTACTTAAATACTGTATATTTTAACATTTGAAACTATAATCAAATAATTTAGAAAAAAAAGAATAGAAGTAAAGGAAATTCCAAAAAAAAATAGAAAAATTAAAATGGTCGAATATACTAATTTGAAGACTTTATCAATTATTTTTAAAAGAGATTTTAAAGGAAAAATCAGTATTTTTAAGGGAAAAATCGAAATTTAGAAGATGAAGTAGGGCAATAAGGGATGTGCAAATTATACGGGAAGGTTCTTACGAAAAGTGATTTTAACTTTGTAAAACTTATAATTATAATAGAAAAATTTATTTCAATAGTATCATCAAATAATTTAGAAAAATAAAATTTAAGTAATTGTGAATAGCAAAAAATCGGGTTTGTTTTCCAAAAAAAAGTAAAACAGTTGTTAATATTATTTTTAAAGTCTATCAATATATATAAGAAATGATTAAAATAATTAAAGGAATTTTTTTGGAAAATTTTGAAGTTGAAATAGAACAATTGTAAATCTTATTTTGAGGAAAATATATTTATTTCGTGAATTGCAAACAAAAAAAAGTTCAATTACTTTTAAAAAAAGATAAAAACAATTGTAGTGACTTTTCGCAATTTCAAAGTTGAGTTTTGGCAATATAGGACAGTAAAATGACTTAAACTTTGTAAATAACTTATAAAATAAATAATTATAATAGCCAACTTTATTTTGAAACTATAAATAATTTAGAAAAATGGAATTTTGTTTTCAAGAAATAATTTGAAAGAAAAAACATGATTAAAAAACAATTAAAGTAATTTTTTCAAAATTTCGAAATATATCAAAATGCATACAAATATGGTAAAAACTTTGTAAATTACTTGGTAAAACAAATAGTTATAATTACCAACTTTATAATGAAAATATAATGAAACAATTTGGAGAATTTAATGAATGGAAAGGTAAATTGAAAACTGTCGAGAAAAAAGAAAATTAAAAACTCAAAAATAGTCGAAGAACGGATCATTGAAACATTACATGATTTAATAGATATTGACAAACAAAAAAATAAAATAAAATAAAATAAAATAAAATAAAATAAAATAAAATAAAATAAAATAAAATAAAATAAAATATTTTTGCAGAATAGAAAGAATGGGAAGGCGAATTTCAAAAAACGGGGTTGTTAAAAAAAAGAAGTTAACAAAATCGAAAATAATTGAAGAACAAATTATGGAAACATTAAATGATTTTTCGAATTTGACAATATGGATGTGAAAATTATAGAGAAGAGTAAAAAGGGAAAAAATAAAAAAATATTAAATAAAAGAAATTACTATTGTAAAGGCGTTATCAATACTTCTAAAGAAAAAATAATTGAAGAAAAAACTATGGAAACATTAAATGATTTTTCGAATTTGACAATGTGGATGTAAAAATTGTAGAGCATACAAAAATGTCGTACAACTTTGTAAAATATTAATTAATTTAGAAGAGTAGAAAGGGATCAAATAAAAAAATATTAAATAAACGAAACTACCATTTTAAAGACGTTATCAATATTTTTAAAGAAAAAATAATTTAAACAGTTAAGGGATTTTTTCAACAATTTTTGAAGCAGAACAGGTTTTTCTCGGGGAACTCCGTAGAATTGACTTTACAAACAAAAAATTGTTCTGATTAAAAATAAACGATCTTTAAAATAAGTATATTTTATACTTAAACGTGTTAAACATATAAAATATTTCTTTGAAGATCAATTCAATTGATTAAGATGAATATTCTCACTCTCTTCTAAAGAAATTTCTCTTGAGTTTAAAACAAATTGCATATTGTTCTTTAAGAATTAGGAAAATTTCATTTTTAGCACAAAATGTTGTCCGCACAGAGGGAAAAAAGTAGCCTTAATAAAATCTGTATGTTCGTTTCATACTAAAATTTAAAACAATTTTCTTAATATTTGTATGCAAGTCCTTAATATAAAGAATATGTCTTTATTTTACACGTTCCACATTGGAACGATGGGGAATAAATATGCTCGTATATATTTTAAAAGTGAAATATAGTTATTTTAAAGATTAGGGCGTCTTTGGCTCGAATCTTTAAATTAACGACAGATTTTTTTTCTCTCTGTGCATTATGATGCGGTTAAAATGTCAGTCAATGCGATTTGATTTTCAAACAATTTCCTACGGAAATTTTGTTTAGATTGAAATATTTTCCATTTTTTGCAATTTTAACTATGACATGACTTTTGAAAAGTGCTTAAGTGGAGTTAGGCGAGGGGCAAAGGGTGACGGGGGAAGGAATTAGGAAACGCATGAGTGGGTTTTAGATTTTTTCGCTTTATTGTATCCCCTTAATGGACATTTGTGTTTCACTTTGTTTCTTCTGTTTAAACGCTGCTTTTGAGTTTTATGTTTTTTTATACATAATTCTTTTAACGGACAATTTCTAAGCATTGTTCATTTATTTCCGGCTTTGCTTTAGTATGCTTAATTTCTTTCTTTTGTTAGTTCATTTTATCAAATCCTTTGCTTTGCATAATTTATAAGCTTGTTTCAAAAGTTTCCGTTCCATTGTTTCCGATTCCGTTTCCACGGCGTTTCTCGTTTGTGCGAATTTGTAGCAGCACAACAAGAGCGACGGCGTTAGGGCGCTGCGGCAGCGGACGGGCAGTGCTGTTGGTCTCTATACACAATATACACCGTTAGATTTCTTTTCACGGGGAGAGTGCAAAGAAATATGTGTATGTGTGGAGATTGAGTATTTGTATGTGTGTGTGTTTATGAAAGTATCCATCTATTTTTATCTTAACCGAGAATTGTAAAAGCATCCTTTTGCTGGAGTTTAAACAAAAACAACAACAACCAAAACGACCATTATTTCGGGTATTTTTTACAATATCCTTTTTTGGCGATTTATTTGAAAGTGTGAGAGGGAGGGGGAGAGGTTGTAAAGTGTAGAGGGGAATGGAAATGAGGTTGAAAAAAGGTTGTAGTAGAATCCAAACGTTATCGCCGTCGTTGTCGTCGTCATTGCTTTTGCTGTTTTGTGATACCGTTAAGCTTTCCTTCGTTCGGAGTTTGTGTGTGTAAGCTTGTGTTTGTGTGCACACGAGTATCTTTATGTATGTGTAGGAGAAAGAAAGAAAGAAAGAGCACAAAGCACCGAGGCTTGTATTAAGCATGGAAAATTGATTTTTCCTGCTTATTGCCGTATACCGGAAATTTTTCGATAATCTCCTCCACTACACACATTTTCTCGCTTTTCAAGTTTCCACAACCACAAAATGTAGACGAAAAGTGGCGACATTTTTTTCAAGCAGGCGTTTCCTTTTTAATCCTGTATTGAGTTGAAGATTTTTTTCTGGATTTCTTATTTTATTTTTGGTTTAAAGTTGTTTAAAAACAATCAACAATGTTAATGCCCCGGCTCAGCAGTAAAATATTTAAATAAAACATACTGCTGTGACAGGACAATATCATTGGCAATCATTTAATCTGGATCTGTAAGATGTGAAGCAGCCTTGAGATAATCCATAAGTATCCATTTTTGATTGTTTATTATTAAATTTTGTTCTGGTCTCCGTTTAGATTTTATTTTGAGAAAAATTAGAGTTTATTTAAAAAGTTTTAAGTTTTTTGTTACTTTCAAAAAAATTGTTCCTAAGCTGAGAAGAGAAATTGCACGTACGAAATCCAAATGGTAACTGAAAGGCCAACCATTAAAATTGTGTCGTGTGAGGGTAGATTTTACCGAGTGGTAGTATACCATCATCAACATCCACGAAGTGAGCGGCGTCGTCGACGTTACTATCCCCTTAACGTAGAGTGGCCACAATCCGAAATCAAGGGAGAAAAAAATCTCATACACCACCACCAACCCACTAGAACTAAACTAACTCTCAGAGTTAACAGAAAAATCGGCGCGCATTTCCAATGGAAAGTAGTGTAGTGGTGGTGGGAGAGTAATTGCAAGCAAAAGCGCAGAATCCAGAGAAAAGGAAATATTGCAGAGAGAAAAAGCAAGAAAAAACAACTAAAACTAATTTATTAAACTAAAATGCTATTTAAAATATATAGAAAATGTTTAATTGTTAAAAAATTTCCCCAATATTTTCCTGTAATATTTTCCAATAGCCACAATATTTCCCCCCTCGCGCAAAAAGCATCCCCTTGTTATACACACATCCTAGATTGGAGTAACCCTGTTTTGCCAAACAAACCCTTAGCGCTCTTCTCTCGTTTTCTCTATTAATACTCGTATTTGTCAGCAGCTCTTGCACACCCTCTACATATGCATATTCCATTGTAAATTTCCATTATACCGACACAAGACTCCCGTTAAGTCTCTATTCCTTTTCAAATTTTACGCTCTTTTCTCTCTCTCTGTTCTGAGGTATACAATTTCGCCAGTTATTTTTTGGGGGTGTTGTGTGTGTTCAGTTCACTTAATTTTGCCATTTTTTCTTCTTCTTTCATTTTATTTTGTCAATGAAAGATATGCTGCGCTACTGATGATGATTTTGGTGTTGTTTTTAATAAAATTAGAAACAATTTTTGGGGGAAAAATACATACATTCGTACAATAGAGAATTTGCCAAGCCAACCCCCACAAAATATTGCGAATCTATTCTATATACACACACACACACACAAAGGTGTTTGTCTCTACTAAATGTATTGTGTATTTTATTTTTGTAAACCACCCAGGCTAACAATTAAAAAAAGAGGGGGGAAGAGGTCCTGGGATAATACAATTATTTTGTGAACAAAAACAAGACAAGAAGCAAACAATTTTTCAATTACTCACCCTGTATATTGTGGGCAGGAGGGGCGCGGGCAGGATATGTAATGTGTGCAACCAAAAAATAAAGAAAACCAAAAGAAAATAACAGCCAGCAACAGCAAAAAGGACTTTAATTTAACCCACATTTTTTTGCCAAAGAATAGAAAACATATTTGTATGTGTATTTCCACATTCATGTGCACATACTTGTGTGTGTGTGTTGGAAAATATGCAAGGAATTGAAATGACAAGACGAAGTCTCCTCATTGATGTCCTTTAAAATGAATATTGAAGAAAAATTAATTTTTGTGAGATTGTACTTTAAAATAATGTTCTGTACCTCTTTTTTTAAATTTTTGTATCCTGTGGCAACGATGATTTTTTTACTACAATAAAGCTTTACAACTTTTGTCGTTGCCACAGAATGGCAAATTCTTGGGAAATGTTTATGTTGAAAAGGGAACAATACCCACCTTAAGACCATAAGAGGAGTTTCCGCAATACCGCCTTTTTTACATTATCAGTAGAGCTGAAGCTGGTGACACTGCTGCTTCCGAAATACAGAACAGTTTTTGGCTGGGCAGGAGCTAAATCCCGAAAAAGTAAAAACAAGTATTGTCTTAATTTTACAGACTTCGCACCAAAAGATATCCTAATCATTAAAATAATGACAATTTGTACTTAAAGTAATAACAAAAATATCCTTAAAATTAAGTAAATTGTCTTAATTTTAATTACTATCCTTATATTTAATTTAGGACCTCTTTTGTGCCAAATCTTTAAAAGTAGGGCCATATTTTTTCAGTGTGTAAAAATGTGTCATTCTAGACACAATGCCTGAAATTCCATACATTGTTGTTTCCATGAATCACTCTCAGACCTGATAGATCATAATGAAAAAGGTCGCATACCTGGAGATTCGTAAACTTCTACACCATGTGAACTTTTGTGTATTTTCTAAGGGACTAAACTAGTGATTGCAAAATGACTGTTTACCAGGCAGAAATGTTAGCTATTACTTTAGTGAAGTCCTGACTAAAGTCGGTATTAATATTTTCTCTGATTGTCAGTCTTTTGCAGATGCTACGGAGACGAAGAACAGATATAATCAGTAAAACACTTTCGGTGTCTCTAGAGGTCGGCAGAATTCAAGAACTGCCCTCGACTGGCGCGGTTCTCTTAGCAAGATGTCTTAACAGTTCAATATTCACCATATTATTCACTCTAGAAGGATTCGACTGTCCCAGATCTCTTAGCAGTTCAAAAATTAAACTGCTTTGAGTGCCGGTTCATATTGGCATATCAAGGAACTGCAAAGCAGATCATCTTGCACTTATTATGTCTATCTAGGAGGGTCTGAATGTTTTGCGAGATGACTTGTTGCGGAGATGAAGAGGTGGAGGAATCAATAGAACAACTTCGGAGTCTGCGTCCCGCTCTCTCTAGAAGTTGGCAGAATACCCTAGGCTCACATTTCTGTAGGGAGTCTGCGAAAGAATTTTAAAGACAAAGACGTGAAATTTCTCTCTTTTGACTCTCTTAAGCAGAAATGCCATCGAAGACTGACAATAGGGCGCTTTGCTAGGCTGTCAGCAAATCATATAGCAGACTTTGCATATGTGCATATAGCAGACTTTTTTACACAATTTTTTTTTGTAGATCTTTAAAAATCAATACGCTCTTGCATTTATATTTATTAAAATTGTTAAAAATATTACGTTACAGTCAAAAAACAAAGCCAAAATCTTTGCAGACTATCGAAACCCTACTCGCAGCTCTTTTCATAAAATCACAAGAGATAAATTTCACGTCTTTGAGTCTGCGTCTCGTTCTCTCTAGAAGTTGGCAGAATACCCTAGGCTCACTTTTCTTTGCTTATGTTAGAGTATTTGATCCTATGGCAATCCAGTGGAAATATTATAATAATAAAGGCTATAGCCTTTAGCGAATGATAATTCAAATTAGTTCTTCAGTCTACAAGCGAAAGGTTTGCAATTTATTCTGTTAACTTTTATCAAATTAAAGCTCAAATTATTTTATGGTCTATAAAGTAATTTAAGCTTTTTGTAATCTATTATTAATGTAAGGATAGGTTTTTAAATTAATGACTATTTCCGTGTTGTTAATAGCTAAAATATTTCCACTTTCTTAAAATTTTATTATACATACTTGTCTTCAATTAAAATTAAGTCTTTAATACAAATAATTGAATTTGTAGGAAAAATTCAAAAGAACAAACACTTTTTCTATTACCAACTCAAAGTCAATTGGAATATCTGCCCAATAATATTGTTTAACTTTCACCCATCTATCCATCATGGCGTGGCATGCACCCACTCACCTAATAAAATATCGGCCTATACTCCATATATCACCAAAGACATATCCCAAAGGATACACTTGGAACTATGAGGGCCGGAGTAAAAGTTTTGTTAGGACAACAATTAATAAAAATGAGGACAGTAGTGACTTAAATATCGGAAGGCTATTAAGGCCCAGGAGGAAATTTTAAATCACGAACAAAATTCTTTAAAAAAAATCCTTTCCCAAACTTAAAATGGTCATAAATCCTTAACTAGCGGTCCGAGAGCACAAAGTTTGAATCTTCCTTTCCAAAACTTTAAATTGTCATAAATCGTTAAATAACTATCCCAGAGCAATAAGTTTGATCCTTTGGGATTACATTTTTGGTAAAAAATTTTAAATTATTTTGCAGAATAGGCTGAACATTTTGACATTACTTTTGTTGGTTAAAAATGTTTAATTATTTTCCAAAACTTAAAACGGTCATAAATCCTTAAATAATGAAAATTTGGGATCGATTTTGCTGGCCAAAAATTACAAATTGTTCCCCTTCCTTAATTAGAGCTAATACGATATAGAAACAATTTAATGTATTTCATAATATATTTTGTTTATTTCTATCCGGTTATCCTACCATAAGACTACACGTAGTTGTTAGTTTGCAGGTAAACAAATTTAATCAGCTCTAGCCATTAAAATAATGTTGAAAATAGCCGTTGTCTACCAAAAAATCATAATTAAATATACATTTTGTATTTTCATGTCCACACCAATTATTTTTAAATTTTATTTTCGTATTTTTCGGTTGCATCTTTCACTTGGTAAAACTTTCCTCTCAACCTCCTCGAATAATTGCCGGTGTGGAATATTTGTATAGTACTCGTAGTAAGGACATGTGGCATTTTGCAAAGAGAGTGACTATGCAAAGAATATTGGCAAGAGAGGTGATGGTTGGAACGGCACGTTAAAACATTTCACAGGATAGAACTTTTTTGCAATTCAATTTAAAAATAATTTCAGAAAATACATTCACACACACACACACATACGAGTTACATAAAAAATCATCGAAGGGGGGCGTTGTGTGTTGTGGCACAGGAGGACTACAAATGCCGCCGCATATCCTCACACAGCCAGGCGTCACACCCACTGTGGATACATATTCGCACATACATACATATATAGATGTACGGAAACATATGGTAACGAATTTGTTGCAAACATTTTAATGGTTTTCACATAAAAATTGGTAAGGATATTACTACTCTACTCCCATGGCCAGAAATGCGAGGGTTGGATTGGGAGTTTGTTTGTTAACCTCCGAATCGATCTCTAACTAGAACCTACCACTAATGTATACCTCTATAATAGAGCCAACCTCTGAGGTCTATCTCTATACTATCGTCGACCTCTGAGGACTTCGTCTATACTAGAGCAGACCTTAGAGGTCTTCATCTACACTAGAGTCGACCTCAGGGGTCTTTCTCTATATTAGGGTCGACCACAGTGGATTTCCTCTATACTAGGGTCGACCTCATTGGCCTTCCTCTATATTAGAGCCGATATCGATCACTATGTTCTTCCCATATAATAGAGTCGGCCTATAATAGAGTCGACGCTGAGGTATTTATCTGTAATAGAGGCGTCACTAAGGCATTCCACTATAATAGCGTCAACACTTCCATCTTTATCTATACCAGAGTCAACCACTGGGGTCTTACTTTAATCAGAGTCAACCTCTGAGATCTTTCTCTATACCAGAGTCATCTACTGTGATCTTTCTCTATACTAGAGTCATATACTGAGATCTTTCTGTATACCAGAGTTGACCACTTCTTCTAAAATAGGACCGACCACTGAGGTCTTCCTATATAACAGAGGTCTTCCTCTATACCAAAGTCAACCACTGATTTTTGTATCTCTTTTTTAGATCCCTATTTTGGTCTAAAAATAGATCCCTATTTAAACTTTAAATGGTCATAAGTCCTTAAATAACGGTCCGGAAGTACGAAATTTAACAATTTGAGATTACTTTTTTTGATGAAAAATTTTAATATTTTTCTAAAACTTTCTAAAATTCCTTAAATACTGATCCTATACCACTGAGATGTTGTTCCAACCAAGATTCAACAACTGTAGTTTATCTGCAGAGTCGACCACTGCGGCCTTCATCTATAATAGAGTCAACCACTGAGGTCTTCCTCTATACCAGAGTCGACCAATGAGATCTTCATCTATAAAAGAGTCTTTCGCTATACTACAATCGATGACAGAGGTATTCCTCTATACTAAAGGATTTTCCAACATTTTTGGTATTCAAAGAAAAATGCCATTTTTTGAGATAAATGAGTAGTTTATTTCATAATAAAGAGGAAGGTATGCCGTTAATAATGAAAAACAAAATCAGCCATATGGCCACCACGTCCACGCTTACAGTACCATATCCTTTTCATGAAATTTTCCTTAACCAAATCGCAAAGTGCCTGTCCTATGTCCTCGATAGCCTCACGAATTCTATCTTTGAGGTCTTGAATCGACGCTGGGCTGCTGGCGTATACCTTATCTTTCACGTGGCCCCAAAGGAAGAAGACGCATGGTGTTACATCACAAGATCTCGGTGGCCAATTGTGATCACCTCTTCGAGAGATAACACGATCCAGAAACTTTTCCCGTAACAGAGCAATGGGTTCGTTGCTTGTGTGTCACGTAGCGCCGTCTTGTTGAAAGTAAACGTTGTCCAGATCAATACCATCCAACTCCGACCATAAAAAATCATTAATCATATCTCGATAGCGCAATCCATTCACCGTAACTGTTGATCCAACCTAATTTTCGAAAAAGTAAGGTCCAATGACCCCGCCGGACCATAAACCGCACAGAATAGTCACACGTTGGGGATAGAGAGGCTTCTCAACAATAACTCTTGGGTTTTCCGAGCCCCAGATGCGACAGTATTGCTTTTTGACGTAGCCACCGAGGTGGAAATGGGTCTCATCAGTCAAGATGATTTTGTATCGTTCGTATCGTTTTTTTGTTCGATCGTTTTTTGATCATTTTGTATCGTTCGATGATCGTGTATCGTTCCATTTTTAGTAATGGCGTAGTTTCTACTTGTCAAATGTCAAAGAATAGCTTCAAAAGTGACAGCTACCGAAATACCGGGTGATTCAAAATAACACCTCTTGTTGGAAACCCCTGTAGAATCCATCACGGGGGTCTTATTCTATAATAAGAGTAGTCCACTGAGGTATTTCTCTGTACTACAGTCGACCACTGAGGTTTTCCGCTACACAGGAGTCGGTTACTAAGGTCTTCCTCTATACCGTAGTCAACCACTGGGTCTTCCTCTACACAGGAATCGGCCACATTCTCTTTAATAGATCCCTACTTTTGAGTAACATTTTAAGTATTTTTTCAAAACATTAAACGGGCATAACTCCTTAAATAACGCTCAGGGAATACGAAGATGGACAATTTAGAACGACTTTTTTTTTGCTGAAAAACTTGAACTATTTTTTCGAAAACTTTAAACGGTCATAACTCCTTAAATACTGGTACCGTGCCACTGAGATGTTTCATCCCAGCTTGTACAACTGTAGTCTATCTCCAGAGGTCTGCCTATAATTGAGCCTCGATATTAGAGTCGATCACTGTATGAGGATGATATACTTTTACTTCAATTATACTTAAGTTCTTCTAGTTTATTTATATGGGGAAGCTTGACCATCATTAACTGTGACGAAAGGCCACGTCAAGTAATATAATATTTTCTGTTGTGGTCCTTAATTTATCTATAAAAAGTGAACGAGAATAATTGCGATAAGGCAAAGTTTATGGAATCTGGAACATCAAACACTTAAATATTTTACGAGCCATAAAATGGATATGCCCACGCCAGAACTAATAGCCGGTAGTAATAAAGCCATATGACCCTTAGACAAGCCAACGTTTAAATTTACTTAGGGTGACCTCCCCCCGCCCGAAGCGAACATGTTATTTTCGATGACTTCATTAAGCTTTACAAGTATATTACAACATTACTGTGTGTAATTATAATCGAAGAATGTATGGATGGATGTGCATAAAACTGCTCCATAACAAGTATTTTTAAGATATGAATATTTGTGCGGAAGTTAGATGGTGGCTCTAAATTCTACTTCGCTCTCAACCCACCCAACGCCCAGCTCGTAAGTCTTCATTTTCACCCTGTCCATTCCACCCTGTGTAAGTGTACTCATGTGTATCATATATTGTGGCGCTTTTAATGGTCCTATTTGTAAGTCCTTTCTTGTTGTTGTTGTTGGCAATTTTCGTTTGGATGTGAAAATCCAGCTCATGCTTCCTCCTCCATCCATCCATCCCTTTATCATCCTGCGCAGCGCTATGACGCAGCCGGCATAATGATGAAATGAAAATTCTGCACAATTAAAGTGATTTCTGGTTTGTTGCCAATGTCGCCCTTTTATGCGCCATACTCCCCTCCTCCACCCATGTTGCTCGACTGGTCGGTCATGCAGTTGCTGCTTTTGTTGTTTATTCTCATCCTTATTTCCTTAGGTATTGGTTTTATTGTAAGGAAATGACAATGCATCTTCTCGCTCTCTCGATATTTTCGTATTCGTATCTATCTCGGCCTCTGCTCTGATGAGATTTATTGGGTTTTTTAGAAATACTTGATAGTCTCTGTGTGCGTGTGTATGAGTGTTTCGTGTTTCTGTGTCGGTTGTATGTCCTTTGGTTTTGATTTTATTTTGGGGTAGTGGTGGTGGTACTGATGCTGCCTGCCTATCGGTGGTGAGAGTGAGAGTAAGAGCGCTTAAGAGGGGAGGAAAATCAATTTATTAAGGACATGATGATTTATTATGTTTTCATTAATGTTGCCATTTTTTGCCGGATGATGTTTCTGTTGCTGCTGCTGCTGCTGTAATAGGCGACCGGGGGGAAAAGTTCCAAAGAATTCAATTAGGAATTTTCTAACATTCACTTTAATAAGAGTCATTAAATGAGGTCGTGGATGAACTGTAGATTTGTTGGAAATTAAATTTAATGTCAGATGTTTTTGAAATTGCAAAAAGAAAATACTCTTTTCACGAAAGGTGGCAACAATAGTAGAAAACAGAGTATATGTTTTTTAGTGAATAGCTAGGACATGAGACAACCAGATGATCGTTATAAATAGAAAACCTTATCAATAATAGCTAGTATTTTGGCTTAGTTTATTTTCCTGAAATGCTGCCACATTCGACTTTACATACTCGTACTTTGGAATGGAGGTGTAGATATCGGCAAAACAAATATTTCTCGCACAGTTTCCGTGTGCTAATACGAACTTAGCACAATGGTATACGCCTACCATTGTGCTAAGTTCTAACACTGAGTTCTCCCTCCGTACTTCAGTTTGCCACTGAGAGAGATATCACCCTATATTTAAGCGTGCCACTGTGAGATCTTCTTTCCTCCGAAATCTACCAATGAGGTCTTTCTCTATACTAGAGTCTACCACTGAGGCATTCCTTCATAATATACTTGATCGTTGTCGCTTCCATTTATAATAGACATAGTTGATAGTTAACCACCGCTTTTGTATATACTAGAGACGATCACGGATATTTATCTACACTTGAGACGACCACTGAGATCTTCTGCTCTATATTAAAGTCGATCAATGATGTATTGAACTATACTAGAGGCGCCCTTGAAGTCTTTCTCTTTCATAGAGGCTTTCATTAAGGCAGAGTCGGCCATTGAGGCCTTCATATATTCAAAGAGTCCACCATTCCTCTATACTAGAGTCGACCAATGAAATATTCCGCTCTACTAGATTCGGCCGACTATTCTATAGAGCCGACCTCTGAGGTGTTCATCTATACTAGAGTCGATCACTGAGGTCCTTCTCTGTACTAGAGCAGAACCCTGAGGTCTTCATCTATACTAAAGTCGACATATTAGAACTTCCTCTATACTAGAGTCGACCTCTATGTTCTTCCTTTATACTAGAGTCGGCATATAACAGGGTCGACCACTGAGGTATTTCTCTGTAATGGAGTCGGTCTATAAGACATCCTTCTATAATAGAGTCAACGCTGACATATTCATCTATATCAGAATCAACCACTGAGATCTTCATTTATACAAGAGTCAACCACTGAGATCTTGCTCTACATAAACTAGGGTCCATCACGGAGAACTTCCTCTATACAAGAGTCATCTACTTAGGTGTTTCTATATAATAAAGTCGATCAGTGCGGCCTTCCTCTATGCTAGAGCTGACCATGAGGTCTTCCTCCATGATAGAGCCGACCAATGAGGCCTTCCTTCATACCAGAGTCGACCACTGAGGTCTCCATAACAGAGACGACGACTGCGGCTTTCCTCTACAATAGAGTGGACCACTGTGGTTATCCTCTATACCGGAGTCGACCACTGAGCTCTTTCTCTACACCTGGGTCGACTATTGAGTTCTTCCTTTATAATAGAGCCGACCACTGACGTCTTCCTCTATAATAGAATCGACCACAGAGGTCTTCCTCATCATTCAACCCTTATTGTTCGAATTCCTCATTCATCAATAGTACAATGAAAAAATTTTTTTCATAAAATTAAAGAAATGCTCCAAAGACGTCCTTAGTTTTCAAAATAAGTACATTTTGTACATAAAATTAAGAACATTTACTTAAAATTAAGTAAATTACCTAATATTATTGAAATTATCTATATTTTAAGTACAAAATGTACTTATTTTAAAAACTAATGACGTCTTTGGAGCATTTCTTTAATTTTATGACAATTTTTTTCAGTGTAGAGACAACCACTAAGGGTTTTAAACGGTTATAACTCCTTAAATAACGTCCGGTAATACAAATATTGACGACCTTTAGCTCAAATCCAGACTCAGAAACATAAAATAAGACAAAATACAGATAAACACCTAATAGGGAATAATAAAAAAAATCTGATGACTTTTTGCTGAAAATGTGAATTAATTTTCTATAACTTTAAACGGTCATAACTCCTTAAATACTGCTGCTATACCACTGAGATGTTTTTCCATTCCAGATGCGACAACCGTAGTCTTTCTTCAGAGGTCTTCAATCACGGAGGTCTTACTCCATATTAGAAACGATCAGAAATCTTCTCATACATTAGAATTGTTCACAGAGGTCTTCCTATATACCAGAACCGATCATTGAGGTCATGATCTGTACTAGAGTCGATCACTATGTGAGGAAGACATACTTTTACTTCGTCCACCAACGAGGAAGAACTCAACCAGGTTTTTCAGGCACTATTAGGTTCATTTTTGGCGCCAAATTTCTGTGGCACGGCGAAATAGTGGGAGCAGAAACTACAGTGTATTTTGCCCAGATTTGTCTAGCTAACCTACAGGGGTCGATTTCTGTCCATCTCTCATTGGAAGTGGGTTATTAAGACAACATTTCCACTATGAGCTAATATAGTCGATTTGTTTCTAATATTGTGGCAAAGATAATGTTTTACTAATTGAAATTTTATGCCGAATAATTTTATCTATGCCGCAGGATGAAAATATTCGGCTAGATTTTAGCTATGTTATGTCATGAAGAATGTAAGAAATTCTTAGTATCAATCTAATTAAAAGTTTCCCACAATCTAATTAAAAGACCCCATGAACCATGTAATATTTCATCGGATATTTGTCAAAACAGAGGGGACTACAATAATGTACTTAGGAAATCTGTTGGGCGATAGAGTGCAGACTCAATTGACACAATGGAGAAGAAGGGACATGAGGAATCACATTGGATCACACATGGTCTCAGTGGGCTCTTGGTTTCATCTGCCGTTGCATTAAAAATCTATTTTGTAAAAATCTATTTTTATACACTACACCACACTGTGGTACAGGTTATTATAAGTTTGTTTCACGGCAGATGTTTGTAACACCTGAAAATAACACAGCTAGACCCACCTTAAAGTATACCGATCGACTCAGAATCACTAGCTGAGTCGATTTAACGATGTCTGTCCGTCCGTCCGTCTGTCCATGTAAATTTGTTCGTCGACTACAGGTCGCAATTTCACTGCGATCGTTCTGAAATTTTGCAGTTTAGAGTATTTCGCGGCTGTTAAGATCGCTATTGAATTTGGTTGAAATCGGTTCAGATTTAGATATAGCTCCCATATATATCTTTCGTCCGATTTGGCCCTTTAGTCCTATAAAAGCTGTATTTTACGTTTTGAAATTTAGAATGGTAGAGTTTCTTGATCCATGAACCAACATTGCCGAATTTGAGGAAAATCGGTTCAGATTTAGATATAGCTCCCATATATATCTTTCGTCCGATTTGGTCCTTTAGTCCTATAGAAGCTGTATTTTACATCCGATCGTTTTGAAATTTAGAATGGTAGAGTTTCTTGATCCATGAACCAAGATTGCCGAATTTGAAGAAAATCGGTTAAGATTTAGCTATAGCTCCCATATATATGTTTCGTCCGATTTGGCCCTTTAGTTCTATAGAAGCTGTATTTTACATCCAATCGTTTTGAAATTTAGAACGGTAGAGTTAATTGATCCATGAACCAACACTACCGAATTTGATGAAAATCGGTTAAGATTTAGCTATAGCTCCCATATATATGTTTCGTCCGATTTTGCTCTTTAGTCCTGTAGAAGCTGTATTTTACATCCAATCATTTTGAAATTTAGAATGGTAGAGTTTTTTGATCCATGAACCAACACTACCGAATTTGAAGAAAATCGGTTAAGATTTAGCTATAGCTCCCATATATATGTTTCGTCCGATTTGGCCATTTAGTCCTATAAAAACTGTATTTTACATCCAATCGTTTTGAAATTTAGAATGGTAGAGTTTCTTGATCCATGAACCAACATTGCCGAATTTGAAGAAAATCGGTTAAGATTTAGCTATAGCTCTTATATATATGTTTCGTCCGATTTGGCCCTTTAGCCCTATAGAAGCTGTATTTTACATCCGATCGTTTTGAAATTTAGAATGGTAGAGTTTCTTTATTCATGAACCAACATTGCCGAATTTGAAGAAAATCGGTAAAGATTTAGCTATAGCTCCCGTGTATATGTTTCATCCGATTTGGCTCTTTAGATCCAATCGTTTTTATACCCTACACCACACTGTGGTACAAGGTATTATTTAAGTATGAAATGTCCCAAAAGTAAATTTATGTAAACAATTTATTACAAAATTTATATATCAGAGTTATTCAATATTACGAGAGTGGTGTAGGGTATTATATAGTCGGCACCGCCCGACTTTAGCCTTTCCTTACTGGTTTTAATATGACGTTTTGAAAATTTTTTACCATACGTCGGGCGTTGATATAAGAATTAGGTCCATGTGTTAAACGCAACATCATGGATCATGTTTAAGTTAGGTTGATTGAGGTTAAGTAAGTCTTTATGGGGAAGTGGACTTAAATCTTAGTATATTTTTTGCGCTTAGTATTCAAGAAACATTTTCTTTCTTTTCTCTGTTTTAATTCAGATTTCTAATTTAATTTGTAATTTCCCTCAACTTTTCCAACTGCAAACCATTGGTCATTGTGTTACACCACATTTGGGCTAACTTTTTACACATGACGAGGCCAGACGTAGTACATCCATCTATCTATTCGCTAATTGGGATAGCGTTTTGCCCACCCCTACGTATTCCCACGAGAGTCAATGGAAATCATGTAGTTTTAATAAAAGTTTCTTACTTCCCTTCAAATTACAAAAATAGTATACGCACGTCGTCCAACACAATCACCGCCCCACCTCCAAATACAGCACTCCTCAACCGCCCGCCCTTTGCCGGCCTCTAGACGAAAACCCACTTGTTCATTATGTACAAGTACAGCCAGGGCAGTCAGTCAACCAAAAAGCCAAAGGACATTGTACTATACACATGTGAGCGGGGAAGGGGATTGTGCTTTAAAAACTCTCAAAAGTCGGAGAAATTCTACAGGCGAATAAAGGCCTTTAGAAATTATTTAATGAATTGTTAATGACAGCGAAATCCCAAAACACTAAACACACTTTTTGTCAACACTGTGATGTCACCAAATAAATTCTGGCAAGCGAATGTAGTAAAGCGCCACCACATTACGACCACCAAAATCATAACGCAAAGGATCCTTACAAGTGAATACATGCGTATGTAATATGGTGCGTTTTAGTTCTCATACTTGTTTAATTGTTAGTTAACTTCTTCAACTATTAGTTAATTGAATTATCAAGAAAATGTTGACAGACAAGTGTACATTAGAATTTTGCCGTTGTGGGTATTCGGTGTGTTTCAATTCGTGGACGTTCCGAATGGCTTTACGCACACACGACAAAGGATTTCAAACTTACATATTAACAGCCTAAAAGTATGCTATAAAAATTGAGTTTCTTTCGTATATGCTTTTTTATCTTACGTATTACAACTCATTGTACTTGTTTTATTAAATATAGATGGCTCCATTGTTTAGCATCCAGATAATATGTTCGTCCTATTTTATTTATTTCCCTACATATGAAATCTTTAAATTTCCAACTAAATACTAAAGCCAAATAACTTAAAGTATATTTTCCCTCAAATTAGGATAAAAAATTGTTGCTCTTCCTTCCTTACTCGTAAAACAACAATGTTCCCAAAATTGAGAGGAGGAGTAGGAAAAAAGAGCAAACATTTTGAGAAAGCAAGCGAGCGAAAAACATAATTAGATTATTTATTCTCGCTTACACGAAAGAGAGCAGGCGTATTGGAAATGATTGGAATCCCTTTCCTTTAAATTCATATACTTCCCGTTTTCTTTTGGTTTAATTCCAGTGAACTGCTAAATGGCATTCGCCAGTATCCAGATGGCAGTAGCGTGCAGAGCTCTGTGTGAATTTTGCTTTGTTAAAGGAAGTGTTTTCTGAAACTATCTTCCATTTCCTAAACGATTTAAAAAATTTATATTTTGTAGATATTTGTTTTTTATTTATTATTATTTTATGTATGTATTAGGTTTTAAGACAAGAATTAAAACACGTTTTACTCTTTGCAGGCGTTAAACCGGCAGAGCTTTGCAACTCTTTCAATGAAAATAGTTGATTTTAACTTTTGTGACAGAAGCGTGTGAAGCTCACGCTGCTTGTTTTGGACTGTGTAACTTCGGCTGCTACTTAAGTAGCCGACGTCGCCGTATGACGTTTGTCAAAGTTGTGTTGTACATGCACAGAAAAAAAATTAGTAGAAATGCGAGTTTGACAAAATTTATACGCTTTCGCTCGTATTTAAGAGTGACCCTTAGCCTTTAAGTATTCTGTTCTCACTCCAGATACAACTCTGTTCTGTGCTTGTACTGCCATCTATCTTCATACACTCTGCCAACAGCTCAGCTGCTGCTGTAGATGGCGATGGTTATTAATAGCTGTAAAACTGTTTACAGTTTGAGAATCATCATAAAGAAATCTGAGATTTGAAAACACATTTCCATTTGCAAGGTGAAAAGTCAGACAGTATCGACTTTTATGGGTCAGTAATGACCTCTGTCCACCTCTGTGAAATTGCCTGCGAATACTTCCCGTAGTTTTCATAGGCCGCACACAAAAAATGAGTATTTCTCAAACAACTGATTTATAGCGATGCAACCTAATCTAAAAGCGCTTCGAGCAGGGTGTGTCATAATTTTTTCGTATGTTCTCTAGCAATGTTACAATGGATTTTCATATACTGTTGCTTATGTTTTCACTTTAATTTTGTACTACGGATGTAAAGGGCACCACTGTCCACATGCTAGCTTTGGCTTAGGCAACCATGCAGTCCAATGAAAGATCAAAGGAAATCGGCAACTGTAGGGTAGCTAGACAAATCTGACCAAGATAAAACCTGAGAGGGTCAAAATATCTGCTCGCACTAGAGAGGAAAAGAACACGCCTGAAGGTTGGATATTGACTCCAATGACATATGCAGAAGCTGTGGATAGGAGCAAGAAATTGTGAGCATTGAGCAACTGTCCGCAATGTGTAAACGACGTCTGGATTTACTGCCTCCGCCTTTCTGTGAAGTTTAACAGATCTTTCCGGTACCCATATTAGTACTATTGATATGTTTGTATATCAAACATTGGTTTCGATAAGGGGCGGTAACACTAGGGAACTAAATTGGTCTGTGTGAGCTGGGGAAAACCGGCTACCACCCTAACCTTCCAACGTAGGGTAAACAAAAACCGCGTGGGAACTCGGTTTTTGGAGGTGACGCTAGAATATTTCTTAACGCCGAAGAACGCCGTCAGAAAATTGTTCTAATGCGTGATCCATTTAGAGGTTCCCTACTTTTTTAAAGAAAAAAACACAGAAAATTCGAATTGAATGGGGAATGTTTATTATCATTTGAAAGAACATTCTTGGCATTTATTTTTTGAAGATTATGTCTATCAAATGTTGGTCGTGGCTACTTCTCAGATGGTCCATTCGTTGAGTTCAATTTTCGAGTACTCGTTCGAGCATTTCGACTGGTATCTGGCGAATGACACGCGTTATGTTTTGCTCCAAGGCCTGAATCGAAGCGGGTTTGGCCGCATAAACTTTAGACTTTACATATCCCCACAGGAAAAAGTCTAACGGTGTGATATCACACGATCTTGGTGGCCAATCGACCGGCCCAAAACGTGAAATTATCTACTCACCGAAGTGTTCTCTCAATAAATCCATTGATTGATGGGATGTGTGGGAAGTGGCTCCGTCTTGTTGAAACCAAATGTCGCCGAGATCACGAGCTTCATTGCTTACGGCTGTCAGGGTCGTGGGTCGACTGGAAAGTGTTTTTTTTTTTGGATTTAAAAAAATGGACTTAACGGAATTGGCGAACGATTATTTTGGTAATAAAACAGAAGAATTTGTAAACGTTGTTCAGGCGTAAGTCTTTCCATGATGAAATGCCAAACAATACTTAACAAAAAACATGACAGCATGACACGACTCACACGTGATCTGTCAATTGAAAAAAGTATCTCTACTTAGATCACCCTATATTTACTTACAGAGTTGATCATGTCAAATAATCACAACTAAACCTTGCTTGACACGACTTTCCTCAATATCTTCATGTCAGATTCTCTGAGATGAGACAGATTTTGTAATGTGTCTGACCCAAAGTATTGGGATTATTGCGTGTGCGAAAGCTGGGCATTGACATAGAAAATGTTCCATCGTTTCGATGTCTTCGTTAAACCAACCCGATTGCTTTAAAAAGCCCAAGAATTGACGGATGTCAACATCAGATAAATTTCCCAGATTGCCAAACAAATCTGAACCTATGGTATCCTGCCGACATCTAGAGAGAGCGGGTCATAGAACAGCTCCTGTAAGTCATTTCTCATTATTAAGTCTTTCTGCGTACGGCGAGGTTTACATTTACATTACTAGTGGGCTTGGGGTGTACATAGTTTTCAACAGATCGCGCAATTGTGTCGGTTTCTAAGACAGTGACTCGTCATAACAGACACGATGAGTGAGATGTCCTGTCTTGATAACGACAGCAGGATATTTGTGCGTTCAAGTTTAGGCAGAGCCACATCAACATTAAATGTGTACAGGTTAAGTGACCACCTGCCATAAGGGCACTATCTTATATTTCTAAATTTCAGCCCGGCAAATACTGCAGGAATCAAACAATATAACAGCTAAATTTAAATAGATCTGCGACAGTTGAGTGTTTTTCTTGAATTCATGAATACGGAATCAAGGGATTTTATGGTAGCCCGGATATCAAAAGATATACGAGTATTTATTACAAACTTTGACAGAACGTTATCCCTTCGGTCTTGTGAATACTGCAGTTATGATTCCTACCATTAAGTTTGGAGCCAACAGTGTAGAAGTTAGTCCTTAATAAGCCGTGCTCTACCCTGACGAACATGTGGTGCGAATGTGACCTCAATTGCTTCAGTCATTTTGGAGATAATGCCCTCCTATTCCAAGCCCCAATTTAATTCTTAGCTTTAGAAACTTATCTGGACTGCAGTTTCCTGAAATGTCGCAGTGGTCGGTACCCATATTAGTTGAATTTTGAACTCCTCAGCCATCTCGTTAAGATATTTCCGCCGACTAAGGGCTGGAGTGCAGAATCTAGGCATTTAATGGCAGTCCATCGGCCATCGAAAAATATATTTATTTCAAACTTTGTCGGAACATTATATTTCAGTCATTCGGCTACCACCCATCCTAATAACTACATTTCAGCCCTGTAAATATTGCAGTGATCAGGCATTGTACGATCTCTAGGTAACCATAGTGGTCAACCCTACCAACAAGTTTGCAGCCATTAGTGCAATAATCAGATGCCGCAGGATATCGAAGAATTTATTTGCTCCAACTTTTGTCAGAACTTCATATCTCAGAAATTCTGCTACCTCCCTAAAAACCAAATTTCAGTTTGGTATATACTGCAATGATTAGACAACCTACGAGCTCAAGTAGACCCCGTGATCAACCCTGCCAATCAGTTTGGAGCCATGGGGGACTCTGGCTCCAAAATTGACGGGACTCTGCCTGATCGACACGTTAGAATGTTGCGGTTTGAATCCAATGACTTTTGCAGATGCTGTGGAGATGAGGATGAAGTGAAGAACATTGAGCACCTGCTTTGTTTCTGCCCCGCATTTTTAAAAAGGACATATGAATAGTAAACGTAAGCGACGTATAAGAATTCTGAAATATCTTGCCGGTTAAGATTTTCGTATAATTGATAAATTTCCAGATCCAGTCCAGATTCACACTTGCAATTTTTTTATGCAATTCTGTTTTGAAGTTGCATTTGCGTTCAGACAACGTATTATGTTTCGACAATTTTATTTTCGTCGTTCATTAAAATTTATTAAATTCATTAAATTTCATTAAAATGTATGTCGCACAAATTTACATATCTTGAACCGAGCACAAAACTACGAATATTAAATAAAAAGGAATGCGGAAATGTCAAAAAAATCACCTCACAGCGAAAGAAAACACAAAACGCATTGCAAAAAAATTGCAAGTACGGAAGACTTTTTTCTCTCCCCTTACCGACTGCGTCCCTCTCCCACAAGCACTGCAATTCAAATTGCAAGTGTGAATACGGACTAACCGATGTGTATTTTAAGAATTAATACGTTTTTGGTGCAAAATCTTAAAAATTGGGATTTTGTTGCACATTTTTGGGGATTTATGTAAAATAGTTACGATTATCTTTCTTTGGAAATCAATCCATAGGGAATTTTGGCATGCGATTTTTTTTTTCATTTACCTACCACTAGTAAAGTAGGTGCATATAATTTTTGTGAATTGCAGACAGATCAATGAGGAATTTCCTAAGAACATATTTAATCCTAATCCCATGCTAGCCTAATGAAAGGTATACAAATATGTATGACAAAATGTAATGAGTAACCTTACGACTGTCATCGAAGACACCTGAACACCTGGCACACATTTAGATTGCATTCCGTCAGCACCTCTCCCCTCTCTTGCTATCTCTTTCACTCACCTTTATAGCCACCTCACTTCCTTAAAGATTTCCGCAATGCATTTTCTTTTCATTACAAACACGAACAAAAACAAATCAAACAATAAACCAGTCTTCTTTAATTTAATTATACCTTTTTTGAAGGATATGTCAACCGAGAGGCATCACATTACACTTGCGTCTTCTACTACTACTTCTTGTTCTCCTCTCTTCATGTTTTTAAACACATACGTGTAGTATGACCTCAATTTGATGGGTTTTTGTAGAGTATCTTCCAGGAAATTAGTACTCGTACTGATGATACGGACGGACAGACAACAACGCTTCCCTCGTGTCTCGTATAACTGCGGGAAGTTACTTAACCTAAACCTACCTACCTACCAACCTATCCAGCGACAATTTTTCGGTTTGAAGCTCTACAATGACGAAAGAACGAAGAAAAAACGGGTGAATGTAACTTGCTGCTGGTGCCCAAATGTCTTCCTTTCCTTTGTTACATGATACAACAATAAAGTAGAAATATTCAAGAACGAATAAACAACAACCACTTGAAACACCACTTGTTCTTGTGCAGGGCAAGTTGCGCATGGTTATTACAAGTGCAGAGCAGGGCCGTGCATATCCATGGATACCCTGTCAAATTGACATGTTCTACACATCAATAAATGACGATTGGAAAAAGGGGGTGGGGGGGGGGGGAGAGAGAGAGACAAATTATGCTCTTGAAATATAGTACATGTTCATAATTTGTTTATTTAATATTTTCATTATCAGAGTTTTATCGCGTTGCGTTTTCTTTGACAACCATCATCCCCCGACAAAAAAAAATTTTTATTCATTGGAGTTTGTTCGTATAGCATCGATTAGACCTTTTGGGGTTTCATATTTTTGATTGTAGACTTTAAATTTTCTAATAGGAGCCGGATACAGAGGGCCTTCTCGCGTCTCAATTTGTTCACAAGCCATTTTTTTATTTAAAAATCTGCAATCAAAAAAGGTTTTGTTTACGAATGGATAGGAAATCAGCTTAATTTACCACACAACTTACTTTACATCATCTCGGGTGAATGCCAAACGTATGGTGTACAGAACTTCACAAGTAAAACCGACCAATGTTATTATTCCTATGGGTATTACCTAAAAATAAATAACAAAAATACTATGCGATTAGAAATGTTTTTATAAAAGAGTTCCAGTACTTGACAAATTTTGAATATATTTTCAAGTAGTTTTCACACAGTTTTTTGTGTGTGGGAAATGGTGAGGTTTTTTGTTGTTGAAAAAAAAGAATTAAAGTGCAACATTTTCGTTGTCCTTTTCCCGAAAACTGGACTTTATACCACACTTTGGAATTTTGAAATAGGAGCTACGTTTAAATATTTTTCAGCATGTCGCGTCGACGGGGCAACATTTTTTTCAGAATCGAAATCACTATAAGATTTTTTTTTATATCGTCATCAGAAACGAAAAAGGGCGTAACAACAAGAAAAATTGAAACTCAGTTTTTGATGGATTTCGGTACCCTGCATCAAAATACACATCCTGACAAATTTTTAACGGCGTAATATTAAAAATGGCGAATTTATTAACGAAATTCTCAAGGGCCTAACAACAAATTATTTCTTTTTTCATACTTAAAAAATCCTATTTCACTCAATTTTCACAAACAAGTTATAAATCATGTATGTGTGATTTTATATATGCATCATTATGTTTAGATATTATCCTGAAAACCACGTTTTTCTAACGGCAACACTTTTCATTTTATTTAGTATTTTCCTTCTCCTGTAAAATTTTCAAACATGATGATAGGCCCTTTTTCGTTTCTGATGACGATATGTAACGGGTTTTTCAATAATATATGATTTCTTTGAAAAAAAAACACTTATTGTTAAGGAAATTCAGATTTTTTTATTTAATGTGAAGTACAATCGATACAATTAAGTTCTAAATTAAACGTCATTCAAATCACCTCCACGACTTCTTCTGCAGGAACGAATTCGTTGAACCCAATTTTCGAGCACTTTTTCCACTAAATCAAGTCGTATGTCGTGAATGGCACGTTCAATATTGACTTGTAAAGCTTGAAGAGAGTCTGGTTTATTTCGAAAGACCAATGACTTTAAATAACCCCACAAGAAATAGTCTAATGGTGTTAAATCACAACTTCTTGGAGGCCATTCAATATCACAATTTCTTGAAATAATCGAATCTACAAACTTTTCTCGCAACAATTCAATTGTTTCATTTGCTGTGTGGCACGTAGCCACAATCGGTCAATGGCAAAAGATAGCTCATAACGAGAGCTAAAATATTGCTCATGGGTGTCAAGGTCGTAGGTCGATTGGAAAATGTTTTTTTTTTTTATTTAAAAAAAATGGACTTAGCGCACGGAAAGTTGCTATTGGAGAACGATTATTTTGATAATAAAACTGAATAATTTGTAAACGTTGTTCTTGCGTTGGACTCAACGGATGGACCATCTGAGACGTAGCCGCGGCCAACATTTGATAGACATAATCTTCAAAAAATATGTCTACTTAGATCACCCGTTATTATAAATGATATAAAATTTCCTAAGACGAGGATATCTTGAAAAATAATAAACAAGGCAAACCAAAAGTAATGAAACCGACCTTTTCGGTTTGTTAAATTTTGGCAAAGTAATGGTCTCAATTTAATTTCCTACATACATACATTTTCGACGGAATGCCCTATAATTCGATTTTCCATGTTTTTCCCACCTCTGATACGTATTTATGTGTGACTATGCCAACAATATACCTATTTCGGGTAACGTTACGTTGAACATTTCATTTATTTCCTCAGAACATGTAATTTAAAGCCTCAAAGGCTAATTTAAAATAAATTACAAAATGCATAATAAAGCCAAAACTTGACGTAACGTTTTAAGTAATGACGATTTTATCCTTGTACACATTTCCTTACGCTACACATACGAATTCACTAACTTGCCACTAACAAAGCGGCGCTAGTCGATTTGTTGCCCTTTATTGCAACCCTGTGTTGTTTCTACTCACTCCGACTGAGAGAATTACGCTTGCGCTCTTTGCCTGTTTCTTCAAAACACAAAGAATTAATAAGAAATAATTAATTATAAAATAAAAAATAAATTAAATTCCAAATCGATTTTATTATTATTTATTATCGATTAATAGTTTTATATCAACTCGATTATATTAACATAATTATCGATATGGACGATTTAATCGTTTTGCAACCCTGTGTTGTTCTCTCAGTTTGTGAGATTTGTGAGAGAATTGAGAATTGACACACACACCAAGGATCGTCTTCAATTTTTTTTCATTTCATTCAAAAACTTCAAACGTTGAGGATCGGTGATCACGCATTCATCGTTGACAAAGATCAAAAAGGAAGGATAACGAAACAAATTGAGATATTAAAATACAAGCAAACGGAAAAACATTTGCAAGTGCTGAATAAAATAAATGAAATTAAAAAAAGTGAATTGTTCGAAAAAAATATACACACAGTTTACAAAGAGCACATTGAGAAAAAGTAACGGTTAAGAACGCGAAGAAGCAGTGACTGAAATTAGTAATGAAATAAAATTGCAGTGCATACCTTATGCTTTTTTGTTTTTTCCTTGTTACTAAGCAACCATCGAAATTTACTTTTTGTTGTGAAAAGCGCGTAGTTTTGTTTATTTGAACTTTCTAACAAAAAACCAAGGAAATTCTCGGTTTTCATTATACACTCCAGTGAAACTCCTCTCAAAGCACATTGAGAAGAAGGCAACGAACGAACAAAAGAACAACAACCAAACAAATTAAAGAAGAAAATCGCCGACGATTTTTTCGTTTTGTGTTTCTAGTGATTTGAAAATACAATAAATAATTTGGTTTGGGGCATAACAGCAACAAAAAAATCAAAATTCAAAGACAGACAGACATAACCTAAAAGAAGAACATTATTTTTGCAAAAAGATTTGGTAAAAATCCAACCATCACCATTCATTTGCAACAGGAAATGCACGCTCTTAAAGAAGGAGCCACCATGTTACAACATCATCCCACATCTCTGCCACCCCCAATGGTACCACGTATTAAAGAAGAAAATACGCAAACTTTCTTTTATCCCCACAGCAATCCCATTGATAATGCCGCTGCTGCTGCGGCGGCCGCTGCAGCCGGTCTCATAGATCCCCATCACAATCGTGAGCTGCACAATGCTTTGGTGGCCTCCATAAATGGCAATGTGGCCGCGGCCGTCAATGGTTCTCTAACAACATCGGCTGTCTTAAAAAGTGCCTCCGTTGCGGCCCAGCAACAACAACAACAAAATCAGAACTCAAACACAACCTCAAATAATAATTGCACACAGCAGCCACAGCAAGGAACACAGCAGGTAAGTGTGAAAAAAACCCCGGGGGAAAGGGGGTTTGTCAACTATGCCTAGTTAGTAGTATGGAGGATGATACTAAAGACAGACTCTTAGGTTAAGTAGTTTGAAGGGATTTAATATTTCACAGAAAAACTAATCTGGAATGGGAGTAGTGTTGGAAGCGAACACTACTATATGGGATTCGATAAGAGGATTCTATAGACTTGTTCACCCATCCTGATATATCACTGGAGCGCACAACTGCGATTTACATTTTAAATACTTCATAGAATTTAGACTTTTAGTGATGGAGGTACTAACTAGGACACATATGCTTCATCTTCGCACTTCAAAGAATTTAAATCATTCCTGCACTGTCTTCGAATGTTGTCTTGCACACCAGTTGGTCAGTCATCCAGCAAAACAGACAGACGAACATAGTTCAAGTGTAGAACACCTTTTAACATGGTTTAGAAGCTCTTTCTGAGACGAGTTGGCTTGATTAAATGCTATCTGCCCACCTATTGCTGCAAGCAAGTACGGTTCGAAGTTATAGTACTATTATGAAGACGACCACGATTTCAACTTTTGATATAGGTATTTGAGCGCTATTTTTAGGGGCAATTGAATGAGTTGGAGAGTCCAAACCTTTAAGAAAAATGATTGCCTTAGCATCTTCTAAATTCCTTTCTCGGACATGAAAAGTTTATTCCAAAGTTTTCAGCTTCAAATCCAATGCTAAAATGGCAAAACGTATCCATTTCGCGGTAAACTTTTAAGTCACCGTCATTTAGCTGTTCTCCCAGATACAAACCGAATTATCTTATTAAACTTCTTAAAAGTAGTCAGTTTTATTTTGTTTAAAAACGAGTCCACCTTGAGCAGTATAGGTTCCGATTTTAACATAACCTCAAAATACAATATAAAAAGAACAGTTTACGATTTCAATATAACCTCAATATGCAATTTAGCTATGTCTTTTATTTCAACCAGAATTATATAGCCTGTACGGTTAATTTTTATGCCAATTTACTTACTTATTTTCAAAATGATAATTAAGAGCTTAGGTTCCGATTTCAACATAACCTCAATATGGCATTAGAGCAGAATAAGTTCCGATTTCACCATAATCTCAATATGCAATTTAGAAAAGCCATTTATTTCGACAAAAATTATATATTTCGTACGTATTATTGTCTAGGATCTGTTATACAGTCAGCACAAACCATTCTAGGCCCCTTTCTTTAATAATTTTCAAAGGTTATTTAACAGTTTTGTAGATTCGACTTAACCAGTCTATTTTCGGTCCAATTTTTATTCACTTCGTTTCCATTGATAACTAACTAAACCCTCGTATTTTTGTCTTCTTTCCACAGATGTCACAAAATCAAGTCCAGCAGTCGCAACAGACACAGGCCCAGCAACAACAACAGCAGCAGCAACAGCAAGCTAACATGGTCAATGCCAGCAATCAAGCCGGTAATATTGTGGTCAACGGTGCTTCCAACGATGCCATGGCTGTGGTCAAATATACATCATCGGGCCGCTCTACACCCAGCAACAGCATGAATGGCTCAGCCGGCACAGATCCTGCACCCGGTAAACTCTTTGTTGGCGGTCTCAGTTGGCAAACATCGGCCGAAAAGCTTAAGGAATATTTCAATATGTTTGGTACTGTAACAGATGTGCTCATTATGAAGGATCCTGTCACCCAGGTAAGCGCATCTTTAGCTCCTTACTTTAGCCGTCTACCGCCTTCTTGTTATGATGATAGCTAAACAACAAACCATTCTGAAAAATTTTGTTTTGCTTTCTTTATTCCTCTTTTAATTTCGTTTTTATATTTTTCTGTTATCTCGAAAAAAAAACGAAAGAACCAGACGAGAAAACATTTCATTTTTATTTGTTCTACCACCTATGGTGATGATGATGATGGTGATGATACTTCATCATTTTTTCCAAGTCTCCTCTTACACATCTGTTATTTATCCACACGTTTTGTGGTCTTCTGTTTCATTGTTCTGTTTGCTTTACTTTCATTTGTCTTCTTTATCACTTTCCGCGTTTGTTTTCCTAATGATCACGACGATGACAATGTTACCTTGAGAACTGCATCAGCTGTTCTTTTAGGTCTTTATTGGTATTGATATTGTTGTTATTGTCATTGTCAACATGTCACCGGCCACATTTTTTTTTGGGTTTCTTTTTTGTTGGACTCTAATCCTCCGTGTCTCTTGCTTTCTACTCGTCTACCTCTCTACCTGTAGTATTTTATTTACCTCAACATAGTTTCGACATGATTTGTGAAGACAATCAATCTTAGATCTTTAGATGAGGGACATTGATTTGTATCCTCAGTGAATTCTTAAGAAGCACAGGATTGAAGTAATCTGTTGAAGAATGGCTTACAAAGAAAGGGACAAGTAACCCTAGACTAAAGTAATTTGACGAATGTCTTACTGAAATGAAGAACTAGTAACGTAGCCGAAAATTATCTGGCGAATGAGTCTTAAAAAGAGAAGCAAAAGTAGTTTTCCACAGAAAAGAAGCAATTTGTTTAGCATTTAAGTTCTTAAAGTAACGGGAATAAAATTTCAGTTATCGTTTGATTAATTTCTAGTCTTGAATTTCGATTCTCGTCTGATATAAGGAAATAGATAAGTGATGGAGGACAATTTGTATACAAAAATATGAGATATAAGTTAGTCTTTTTTGTTTTTTTCCGGCGTTCACAGTATAAGCAAATAGGAATCCGATTTACAGTGCCAATCGACAAATCAATTTTGCACAGTGGATATTATTAAAATGACGCATTACAACGGACCTAAGCTTTTCTGGCCATATATAGAATATCTTGATCCACTTTTTGTAGTTTTTACTATTTCTAAGAACATTTATAATCGTATTGTTTGGCCATTACTAAAACATAGATAACCAACCCACCTGTAAAGTAAATATTAATTAATGAATTCTTCATAAAGATCTCCATCATCTGGACCCTATCCATGTCCAGAAGGCAGTGAGTTAGGCTATCTCGTGACAATTTAAAATTTGAAGGATTTGAAAAGTTTATTCAAAAGTTATTTCAAAAGCCATTTTATACCATTATTTTCGCAGCTTATATATACTAGTTCACTCTGAAAAAAGTTTAACTCGTAACAACTTCAAATGTAGTCCAAAACTGTAGGATTTTAAACGTTTACCTAAACTGTTATAGATTTTTACATTGCGAACTAATCTGGCCCTGATCGCCTATCACTTTCGCATGGAAATCCCAATACATATTCCCTTTATTTCTGATAAAGAATTAGCTATAAAATGATGTGTAAAATTCGTAATAGTTAGGACTTTAAATGTTTGGTTTTGGGACGAAACAATGCCTGAAATCAATTCGCTTTCCTTTAAAGGAAAGCTCTTGCTTTAAGAGAAAAAAAGCTAAAGTCATTTTAATGATTTGTTTATATTATAACATGATGTTCAAAGTAGTTTTGAATAAATTTAATTTCAAAACAATTGGATGTAAAATACAGCTTCTATAGGGCTAAAGGGCCAAATTGGACGAAACATATTACTAAATCCGAACCGATTTTTTTCATATTCTATAATGTTGGTCCATTAGTTGACTCTGCAAAATTTATGCACTAATCCTGAGTGTCAAACAAGACTTGATGAAGGAAGTTTGACATGTTGTTAAATATTTTTTAAGCTTTTTGTTTATTTGACTTTCAATTTCCTGAAGATGATCAAAGATGAGGATCGAAATATTGAAAAAAATAAATAAAATTCAATAAAATAACCCTTTGGCCTCTAGCTCAATTAATAAAATAATCAAAATATTAATCCTAAACTAATTTATCCCATTATTTTCGCTGATTATATTTATCAGCGTAAAAATCACCCTTAAGTGTTAGGTACATCCGATTTTAAGGAAATGAAAGAAATGACTAAATGAACAATATATTAAATAGCTAAATAACTAATCACGGTTATGTTTTCCTTTGGGATTATTTTTTCTTTATTATGTTTATTATTTTCTTTGAGTAAACTGCATTGTGGAAATGTTTAAACTATTTAAGGGTTGGGTTGGGTTAGAGGAAAGCCTTTGACTTTTTCCGTTTCAATGACAACAATAATAATAATAAAAATATGTCAACAAATTGTCCAAATAAGAGGAACTGCTACTCTAACACTTGTCGTATTGTCCCTCCTCTCTCCCCCAAATTCCCGAAATTCCAAATGTAAACAACAGGTGACCCCAGACCACTAAAGTTTATTGCTTTGCATTATGCCTTAATCGCACCATTTAGCACGAGCTCAAAAATACAACAGTAAAAACGCGTGTTTCCCCCTTTTTTTTTGAGAAACTACTCTCTGAGTGTGTGTGTGTACTATTAACTTCTTCGGGACTTTTGAAAAATGTGTACCAAAACGGCTTTTATAAAACAGTTTTCTACTATAACGTTACCTGGAAATATAAAACAGGATTGTGTACTACGCATACATACACACACACTGTTCCAGAGTACAAAAAAATTGTTTAATAACCGAAACGGCAGATGTTTGGGTTAAACAATATAGCAACGCGGCCGTCGTATGTATCCTGCTGCTGCTACTATTACTCCTGTTTGCTTGTTCGCCTCGCCGCTTAGTAAAGAGCGCAAAATTCAGGTTTTGTCTTGTAAATAAAATAAAAGGAACACAGCTGTTCATATTTCTGCGTTTTTAAGCGATCGTACGCAGGACTATACTCAGGTTTCGGTTGACATTTATGACGAATGGTAAAGCACACCACATTTGATCCCATTTTATATATTTCTCAATGCTTATTGTTTATGGTTTAAATGGCCTATTGCAAATGGGACGAAATCAAACGGGACACAAGTTTTAGGGGATGCTGAAGTGACTTCCCATGAGAGAGCAACCGAGGTTCGAAACGGTTATGTGAATTCTTATTTTCTTCCCAGGATAGTTTATTTGCCCTCCCCTTTTTTCGTTTTTTCAATCTAACGGGTTTCATTGTTTTCTATGTTTTCTTTTGTCACTATGATTTTGTTTGCTAATCCTTATTTTCTCTTTTGAAGAACTGCAAAAGAATTTCTTTTTGTTTTTCTATTTATTCCTTGAGTATGAATGAATCTATGATGCCAACAAATCCTTTTTCTCTGAATGATAAGGGTTTTTTCTGAAATTTAAATCTTTAACAAATTATAATAATTTCCAAAACAAAGCAAAAAAAGAAAACAATACACAAAAGAAAAGCGCAACTAGTCTGTAAGTTTCCCCCAATAAAATAACATTAAAAATTAAATTATTTCAAAGCAAGTTTGTTTTACATAACTAACTGTAGTTGTATAAGTAAAAGTATCTTTAATTAATTAAATTGTATATCCTGCTGCTATATGTATATTTATAAAAATTATAGAAAGAAAATAGAAAACATAAATCATAATCCAACAACTGGCAATTGCAATTTACAATATAGCCCAACTCCACATCCACAGACCAATACTATGCAACAAGGAAGAAACAAGCAGCAGCGGCAGACCAAACAAACATTAAGCGATCGAAGGATCGAATGCAATCTAACCAAAGCCATAAAACTATTCTAATGTTAATTTTATTGTTCTGGTTACCTGGTTCTCTATCTATCTCTGCCTATATAGACTGGATGATAAATGCAAAAGGCTTTCCTCTATAAAACATCAAACACATGTCTGATGTGGCAGGAGCTCGAAAAAGCAGCAGCTGCTGCTGTGGCCGTCTGACGACGAAGACTGCTATTAATTATTTGTACACACAGCCAGGAGGGGAGATGACAAAAGGATATGCAACAGGACTACTGGCACTGACAACAATGGCAAAAAACGAAACCAAAAACAAGAAATAGTTTTGTGCAAGCTGCAATTTGTTAACAAACAAAGGCGGCGGCGGCTGTTTTATTTGCTTCACAACGCTTCCAACCGAATGTCGTGGTGTAACAACAAAAGGATTCGTCCGTCGACTGCTTGGTTTCCTGTAGTCTGTCCTGCGACCAGTCAGCGTTAGCGCTATGCTGCAATGCACCACATGCCAAACCAACGAACGAATTCGTATGTTTTTGTGTTAAATGCCATTTTGCGTTACCATAGGTACCAATCTTAAATTTTTTTGTATTTATATACCAACGCACATATTCTTTACTATTTTCCTTCTTCTTTAAAATACCGTATATAACTTAACCATCATCATATTAACGTAAATACTTATTGTATAAACTTCTACTACTACTACTACTATTATTCTACTATCTGTACTTGTGTTTATTTTTGTACAAACAAACAAAAAATCCAAAACCTCCATACTTTGCCATACGTATTATATGTATTACTTACTTCTCCTCGACTACTTACCACCACCATCATTTATAAACTAAAAAAAAAACAGCAAACATGTTGATTTTTCTTAGACTCTTTCCCTAAAACAAAAACATAAAAACAAATTGACTACATAATCTCTTTATCTATCTTAGATATCCTCGAAAAAAATATATAATATTGTTAAACAATTACAAAAAAAGACAATTAATTGTGAAAAGTCTTCCCCAATTTAAATTGTAGAAAATGAAGCAAAGAATTTTGTGAAATTCCAAAAAAAATGTTAAAATTCTTTGCCTCCTCCCCCCCTTAAACATACATATGTTTAGAGTTTTATAAACAAACATCGTACATCTTTAGGATTTTTGTTATTTGTACAGTAAAATCGCAATTAAAGTACATACATATGTAATTTCTTTGACAGACAGCATTGTAATGTAACACAAAAAAGTAAGATTATTATTCTAGCCTTAGCAAATGGTAAACGGTATTTTTCCTTGTTAGGTAGGTCGTCCACAATTAAATACATAATTAAGTAAAATTATCCAAAATTTACCCCAGTTCCTCCCGTACATTACCCCCCTCTTTAGCTAAATAACTTTAAAACTATAAAATGCAAAAGATAAATTGGATTTGATTTTTTAATTATAATTTAAATTAATTTATTTTAGTATTTCTAAATACATTGACATTGTAGTACTTTGTTCCTAATTTTCTTTTGGAAATTCTTATGGTTGCCACTAACACAACACAAATTAGCTGCAATGGAAGTTTTTGTCAAAACTTCATAATTTATAATAGAGACATTTGAATTATGTGGTTAACAAACCAAACCCCAAACCATTTTTGACAAAAATGTTTTCTACTACTGTTTATATTAGTTACAGCCGTATTCAACTGTTGTCAAGTTTTCATATATTGTATGTAGTTTTTGTTTGTCTTTGAAAACAAACACATTTAGATGATTTCTATTTTTTAAAAGGACTCATCATTGAAATTCGTTAGTTAACCCCCCAAAATTTACCCTGATATCAATTATGTATTTTTTATTTATATAATTTATATTTCGAATATAATGAATCATCTTAGAGATGACTCACTTTCGAATGCTCTCTCTCTCTATTTAATGACTGACATCGATTATGTATTTACACTTATTTGAATTATTACCTGTAATTGTAGCAAGTACGAGTACATACTTAATACTCAACTACTAAATATCGTTTATCTTGATTTAGAGTTTTTTCTTCTTTAAATTGCCAACGTTGCATTACATTATCCGCCATATAACAATATTTTTCTGTATACATATTAGTTAATATTGTCCATGTCCATTAAGACTTGACAAAAGTCTACGTTATAGATTTTTTTATAGTAAAAAAAGAAATACGATCGATCTACCACAAAAATAGCCTATATTGCATAAATAATTTGAATTTCAAGGGTATTTAATTACACTGTCCAACAGCATTTTTGGAACAGAATAGCGACCCTATAATTCTGAAAGGGCATGTTGAGTAGATAATTTTTGTAGAATAAACTTATGGACCAGCTGGTCTGAGTTTTTTTACAGTGGGTCAAAGTTTTCATTTTTTGTCGAAGGGAGTATTATACTAAATGAAAAAAGTGATGTAATTTAATGTCTGAGAGATTTCTTATTGTCAGAGTTCTATAGTTCTATAGTGGACCAATCAAATAGTCCTAATTTGTTGGACCGTGTTATCTATCATTAGTTTATGATTCAGGTTTTGTTTTTAAATCTTCATATAGTCGATTTGTTAAGTGTAACAACATCAACTGATTGATTCTTTCGAAATCCAACTAACCAAAATTTGTACGTCTAAAGGTTTCCTCAAATTTCACATCTTGACTGAACCTATAAGGATTTTCCTTTCTTTAATTTTTTAGAAAATTTCGCTTTAAACTCAAGAAAGAATCGATGTTATTAAAATATTTGACCAAGGTACAAATGTAGTCCAAATGGTCACAACCAGTAAATTTCAATCATATAAATTTCTGGGATTTTAGATCGGCAATAAAATAAATTATATACGGGTAATTCCAAAGCAAATGCATCTAAAACACACACATTTTTAAAATGACCCCTTTTGATTTTAATAAAATTTGGCACAAGGATTATACAAATGTGAATGAATTTTATAGAGTTTTTAGTTTTTCAAAATTCGTTGAAATTCGGGGATTTTTCCCAAAATGGTCATTTGTTTAATTAGCCATATATTCTTAACCGCCTCATGTATTTTGAAGTATCTATGTCCTTTTGGGGAAAGAAGTGAAAATATGGAAAATATACCTAATTAATATTCCGAAAAAGTATCAATTTATGTCCTTGATTTTTTTTGGTACTAAAGGGTAAGACTTTTATGAACTGACTATGAAAAACTATAAATGGAAATGGAGTGTAAGACATGGAAGGAGAGACCAAAAATCCTATATATCTTCTTCTATATATATAAAATGGATCGTGGTTTGTTCGACTGCTTAAAACTTGAAAACAACTCGACCAAATTGGATACTTCCTTCTGCGGATTTGTTCGTAATTTCTACGCGAAGGTTTAGGAAAAAAAAAGTCGCAAAATTTTCAACACGTGGCGGTGGCCACTTGCCCGCTGAGGCTCCTGCAAGAGCTATAAAGCTGAAATTTTGCACAACCATAGACTAGAGTTTTGTATAAACAACTGACTTCTCGCGTAGCCTTTTTTGCCCTGTGGTCATTTCCAACGCTATCAAAAACTTGAGTATTTCAGAAGCTTTTTATAAGATCAAAATCTAAAATTATATAAAATTATTATATATATAAAATCTAAAATATAAACACGAAAAATATTTTTGAATTCTCTGACTGTGGTCAGCGTAGCAATAACAACATTTCTTTTCATTAGTTCAGTGATTTTAAAAGTTATTGAAGTAATTGCCACTCATTCAGTCTTTTAAGAAATATGAGCCTACAAACTGATGTGCATATATACAGATCTCCAAAGGATTTGCTTTTGCGCCGAGTGATTTTTGACCACTTGGCCGCTGAATCTCGTGTAAGAGCTAGAAAGTTGACATTTAGCATATTGATAGACCCGGACTTTTCATAGAATCGGATTTTGGTAATCGGTACTACTATACATGGAATATTTACCCTCTTCATGCTATGGAGACAAATTTTGAATTGGTAGCCGCCAACATAATCTCATAATTCGAGAACGATTTCGAAATTCGATTTTGGATTGATGCATTCGTAATTAATTCAGAAATGATACTGTGGATAATTGGTCAAAGAGGCGCGACAAGGCCAACAACCTCATAGCTGTACGACATTGAACTTGATGTATTTGAATTGGTCCAAGGAAAGACTCTATGGAGGAATATTTATGATTGGTCAAAGGGGCTTGGCGCAGCCAACACAACCTAATAAGTCAAGAATGTGTCGTTCAATTTTCGTGACTTTAGGCTTTATAGATTCGTATTGGCGTCAGGGAGGGATACCATGGAGGATTGTTCAAAGCGACGCGACACGACACGACCATCACAACCTCATATCTCGAGAACGAATCTTTCGATTTTATGATTTTGAGCCTGATGGGTTCGTATTGGTCCTCGGAAGGAAACTATTAAGGAAATATTAGGATTGGTCAAATGGGCGTGTCACAGCGAAAACAATGTCATAACTCGAGAACGGATCATTCGATTTTCACGAGTTTGGGCTTGACCAATTCGTATGGACCCAAGAAAGGACACTATTTAGGAAAATTTAGGATTTAGGAAAAAGAGGAGTGGTATGGCAAACAACTTGAGAACAGATCATTCGATTTTCAGGAGTGTGGTACCTTCCACACACAAAATATAATACTTCGAGGAATATCGAATTAGCAAGCGCGTAACCCATATGAGTACAATACTGAAATCGAAACGAAATCCATTGTACCAATCGCCTTGCGGTTTGTAATTTATACATATATAACGTACATATATAGTGTTTGATCAAAATCCGTTTCAGGACATTTTAAGTCATTTGAGCTGTGTCCGTCCGTGTGTCTGGATGGAAGTCACGAAAGTAGACGAGAGGGGTGATCGATTCATTTCAAATGTTGTTCAAATGTTCTCTCAGGCTATGTTCGAAGATGGGTTATATTGAATCTTTCTTCTGGTACCTCTGAGTAATTGCCACTTCCATTTTGGAACCTACCACGCAAAAGGTCCAATTTTGTACTAAAATGAATAGAACATAATTTTAATAGCAGTAGATTCAAAAACATGATATCCCCCTCCTGTAGGATCCTCCCACACAAAACGTTTCAAAATTTAATAGCACAGAACTTTAATATTAATATAGTACACAAAACACTTGAAATGAACACTGAACAACGAATTTTTTTAACTACCAAACGAAAAGCTCGAACTCCAACGCCCTTCCTGGTATTTCCCACAAAAATTTGGAACTTTCTATGTGTTTGACTACTTTCCCAATGAACCCTTCTTCTGGCATCTCCCATAGAAACTGCCAAATTACATATAACCTCCGTTTACTAGACTGAACCATTCATACTTGTTTCAGACTGCGTGTGTTATTCCACATAAACCACATAATTTGTGTACGTTTAAAAAATACTCCGCTTTCGCACAAAACTGGAAGTGTATTGTAAAATAAGGTCAAAATCCCAGCAACCCAAAATTGTAACTTTGATTTTAAAACAAATACATAAATTTAGAAATTAATAAAGTTATTCGAGGAAACCACATAATTTGTGTACGTTTAAAAAAATACTCCGTTTCCGCACAAAACTGGAAGTGTATTGCAAAATAAGGTCAAAATGTCAGGAATTAAAATTGTATCTTTGATTTCAAAACAAATACATAAATTTAGAAATTAATAAAGCTTTATTTATGCTTAAATAAAAGGAGATCGTAAAAACTCAATTTTATAAACCGCATAAATCCAAGTCCACTTACTAAAGCTATCTATATATTCGAATAAATTGGGTCAGTACTATATTGCTTTATCTTAGTAATATTCTAACGAAATCAGTGAGTAATAATAATAGTTAGCTTGCAATAATACGTCAAAGCAAAGAATAATATTTTATTAATATACAAAAAATTTGGTGTAGATTTAAAAAATAATAACGAAGTTAGAATTTTATAAAATGTATTTTAACAGATCTAAAATGTAGCGTGTATTATAAAGACAACTATATATGATGAAATCGTATCAAAAAAGTGCTTGAAATCGACATAAAAATTTGCTGACCTTAAAAAACTATACTTTATCTATTTTTGTGTAAAAAGTAAATAATTTTTTTATGTAAAAAAAATTCGTAACATAAAAACTCTAAACAAGTTAGTTATACTTAGCATTTAGATGAAAATATATACAAATACGTATTTAAGTATAAAAACATAGAAACCCGAATTGTTTTATTCTTTTATTGAACATTTGTAATAATATTGAAAAAAAAACTGCAAATCAAATATTAAACCTAACAAAAACGTTACACTACATCTGCTGCTGTTGCTGCTGCGCTAACCACTAAGTATTGAACAAAACAAAAACAACTTAGAATCTAGTTTTTGAATTAAGTGATGATGATATTATTATCCCAAATAAGTCGACTTACTCTACATATTATGTACTGTTTTTTTAATTGTTCCTTTATTATAATGATACTTACTACTACTACTACCTACCTACATACAACTTTAGAAACTTATTAATATTGTCATAAGCCAAATATTGTAAAAAAAAGAAACTAGTTGCGTTCTTGGAAACATTTTTTTTTGTAAAAGGAGAACACAAACCATAAAAACCATATGTGTATTGTTTGAAACAACAGCGACGAATACCAACTACAAGTAATACGTATATCGTTTTTTTTAGATCTCTAATCCCCTCCAATGTTTGTTGAAAATTGATACATTTGTTGTGTAAATAACACTATGAATTATTTTGAAGTTGAAATTTATAAAAGAAAATTGAGTTGTTACTCTTTACTGAAATTATTTAAACATTACGAGTACATTTTTTCTCAATGTAAATGTATTATGTTTCATTAGTTGATCTATATCTACAAAATATATAAATAACAACTAGCCTTGTTTTAGATAATTCATTTAACTACCACCTATATTACAGATTTTTTTTAATTTTGTGTTTTTATTATTATTGTTATTTCTTCCATTTGTTTATACAGTATTTTTTAGAAATAATTTCATTTTGATCAAGAAAAAAAATGAACAACGAAACAAACAGATTATAAACATTTAACGAGTTTTTAGTTAACTACATTTCCTTTTATTTAAACAGAAAATCAAAGTTGTTAAGTATTCCTAAACAAACACTGTTCTACAAAAGTACTTACAATCACTTCAAAAGAATATTATATATTATTGGTATTTTTTAATGCCATTCTAAAAATGTTTCTTTTTCTGCTTTTGAATAAATTTTGTATAACCGTGTTTGATTTGTGTGTGTGTGTGTGTCTCTTCGAGGAAATTTAGATTTAATTTATTTGTAAATACATACGAGTACATATGTAGTCCCATTTCTATGGTAAACAGATTGATAATACTTTACATAATGCCTTTTGTTAGCAATTTTGGTAGTTGATCAACAAAAAAAAAAATCTTGCTAAAGCAACTAAAATGCCAAAATTCCCCCGCCCTTCGGAAAATTTAACTTAACAACTTTTTAAGTAGTTTGAACAACTTTTCATAACACAATTAGCAAACAAATTTCCTCCCAAACAATGGGAATGTAATAGTAGGTTTTAGGTTTTAAAACATGTTGTTCTCTTATGTTTCGTTAATTCTCAATTTGGAAACAAAAAAAATGCAAAATAAAACAAACAAAAAATCGCTTGGTAGTTAAGAAGCAACAACAACTATAAAAAAGATCATACAGGCCAAATTTTGACGTCTCTATTATCTAACTACTACATACATACATACATTTTGTCTAAACATGTATTGAAAACTGTGTTTTTTTCTATTCTCCAAAAACAAATTGTCTTTATGATTTCTTAAACATAATATTTATCATTGGTTGTCCTCTTTTGTTTACTTTTTAAAAGTGTTCTTTGGTTAACTCCTTAGGAAAGTACATACGTATATATATTTTTTGGAATTTTTAGATTTATCCTTAAAACGATATCTCTATTTCTAGTATCAATTATATAGTTGGTAATTTTGTCTAAAATCGGAGTTATGTAGTGGTATTTTTAATGTTTAAAAAATAAAATTTCTTTTCAAAAACTCGTACATTTCTATTAACATTTTTTTCTTCTCATTTTCTCTCTCAAATTAACAGCGTAGTCGTGGTTTCGGTTTTATAACATTCCAAGAACCCTGCAGTGTGGACAAGGTACTCAAAGTGCCCATTCACACTTTGGATGGCAAAAAGATTGATCCCAAACATGCCACACCCAAGAATCGACCACGTCAATCGAACAAAACTAAAAAGATTTTTGTCGGTGGCGTCTCGCAGGACACCTCAGCCGATGAGGTTAAGGCCTATTTCAATCAATTCGGCACTGTCGAGGAGACCGTTATGCTTATGGATCAACAGACAAAGCGTCATCGTGGTTTCGGTTTTGTCACCTTTGAGAATGAGGATGTGGTGGATCGTGTCTGTGAAATACATTTCCATACCATTAAGAACAAGAAGGTCGAGTGTAAAAAGGCTCAACCCAAAGAAGCTGTTACCCCGGCAGCCCAACTCTTACAGAAACGCATAATGCTGGGCACATTGGGTGTACCCATACCCACGGGACCGGGTCAGCTGTTAAGTGCTCGCACTGCGGCCGGTGTACAGGCCATGAATCAGTTTGCTATACTACCATCACCAGCTCAGTTACAATTGCATGCTGCTTCGGGAGCGGCATCAGCAGCGGCTGCCCAACAAGCTGCGCTAATATCGCAAAATCCCTTCCAAGTACAAAATGCTGCTGCTGTGGCAGCCAATCAAAGCAGTTTTGGTAAATTATTATCAGCATATCCTCAAGCATTACACAGTGTGCGGTAAGTACAGATGTTATGAAACATAATTTTAATAAATAATTGTTTTTAATTATATTATAATTTAGTGCTGTTGAGTATTCTAGATTTTAGATTCTAAGACAGGTCTCTAAATATGTCCATCCTTCCATTAAAGAGTAGTAGACAAGTTTTTCATTGATTTTGAACTCTTTAAATAATATTATGGATTGTAGGATTATAAAACAAACCTTTAAAGGTTCTAAAGTTCTAAAAGACAAGTCTTTAAATCTGCCCCCATCCGTCCATCAGTACGTCTGTTTATTCTTCTATTTAATTATAGATATAGTAATATTGATTTTGAACTGTATAAAAACAAATAAATATTATAGATTGTAGGCTTCTAAGAAAAGTCTTTAAATCGGTCTTTAATATTGACGTGGATCTCTACAAAGATTTTTCTGGACTGCTGCAAGATTTTAAGCTCGTCTGTCTTTAAATTTGTCTGTCTGTTTATTCTTCCATTCCTTTATAGATATAGAAATATTCATGTTAAAATCTATAAACAATAATATATTCCTAGATCATGTATTTGGAGTTTAGCAATATTCCCTGTGTGCGTCCCTCTCTCCATTTATCATTAGTTTTTCTGTCATCTTTTCATCAGTCTCGTCTGTCCATTCATCCATCTGTTAGCCTTTCCATCTGTCTTTTTTTCCGCCCAACTGCCAGATCACACTTCAGTCTATTCATAATTCCGTCTGTCCTGGAATAACATTCATCTATTCTACCATTCATACATCCGTCCATCCGTTTAAACTAACTTGGAACTATCTATTTGTCCCTCGATTTTGGGTACAATTTGAAAATTCCTGCAAAAATTCGGTGTTTCATAACATCTATTCCAATGCTTTGGTATTCGGTTTTTATACCCTACACCACACTGTGGTCCAGGGTATTAAGAGTTTGTGCATTTGTTTGTAGCACCCAAAAGGAGAAGTGGTAGTGGTTTACTATAGCGACATCGTTTACTATAGCGATCGACTTGGAATCACTTCGTCTCCATCTGTCCAAATCTCTTTCTTGGCCCAAGGATGATCCCTATTTAAATGGTTAAAATCAGTCCAGGTTTAGATATAGGCTCCATATATATTTACCTATCCAGACCGACAGACTTTTTGTCACCAGTACAGAAATTCTCCTCAAATCTCGACATAATGATCAATGAATGTGTGTTTGAGCTCCAGTCGTTTCATTTGACTGGAATTTTATTACTTTTTATAATTACATATATATATATATAAATTCAATATTAATTTCATCTTCCCTTTTTTACATCCCTTTACAGCTATTCTCCCTACCCCATACCCGCCACCGCCGCCGCCGCTACCGCTCTTGCTCAGGCTCAACAACAACACCATCATCATCAGCAACAACAAGCCGTAGCCGCTCATCAACACCAACAGCAACAGAATGCCGCCGCTGCCGCTGCCCAACAGCATTCGGCCGCCACAAATTCTGCAGCTGTAGCGGCAGCCACACAGGCCCACAATGCGGCAATGCATGCTGCTGCCGGTACACAATCTGCCAGTGCTGGTCACGGAGCTACGTCTGTTACAAATCCCCTGGCGGCAGCTGCGGCCCAACAAGCCGCCTTGGTGGCATCAAATCCCCTGAATGCGGCCACAAATCCATATCAAAGTTATGCCTTAGCCAATGTGGATATGTCAAGTTTTCAAGGTGTTGACTGGAGTTCAGTGTACGGTATGGGAATGTATGTTTAAGCAGCATATCTATACCCAAGAACTCCTTTCCTTTGCAACACACACACACACCTAAATCCACATGCGACAAGCAAACACTTTTCTTCCTGCAAATACTCTTCGGAAAGCCTTGAATGATGATGGCGGCGCTCGTCTCTTTCTTTCCCCAAAACAAAAGGCGTTTTCTATTTGTTTAAGGTACTTTTGAAAGAAATTGTTGAATGTTTTTACTTAACTACTACTACTACCCCCAACTCTCTACACTCTCTCTCTATACTTTGCTATTTAAATTCTGCTCCCAGATTAATTTCAAAAACAACATAGAAAGAAAGAAAGGGGCAAAAGTAATTTGTAAATTATATCATCTCCCGTTTTTTACATTTAGTTTGTTTAGATTTTAAGGTAATGCCTAAGCATTTTAGTTCTTAATTTTCATTAAAACAAAACAAAAAGAAAAACTTAAAAACAAATCCCACACAAAACACTATTACGTATAAAAAAACTCGAATTGTTTTATGTATAATAAAGAATATAAAATTGAAGAAGAAGTAATATGAAAAAAGCAAAACAAACGAAAAAAGACAATGATTAAAAACAAACAACATTTAAATTTAGTTATTTAAAAAAAAATCGATAAAAAAATCAAGCATGTTATCAAGGGGAAGATGAAGAACTTCCCCAATAAAGAAAACTTGCTGCGAAAGAAAAACAAAAAACAATTAATACAATTAAGTAACCCCTCAAAACCCTGAATTCAATTAATTTTTTAAGACACTCTATTGAATTATATACATATATAAATGAAAACAAAACAAACAATGAATAAATAAAGAAAATAAACTAAAAAATAAAAATCGTAACACATAATTTTTAACTAATATTAAAACCTTAAAAACAAAAAGAAATCATGAAATTATTAAAAAAATACATTAAAACAAAAAATCTTCTAAACCACCGATTGTGATTGCGTTTAATTTTTAATGAAACAAAAATACATACAAACATACATGACTATTTCGAAGTGCGAAATTGAACCTACACCCCCCTACACATACATAAATAAATAACGACGAAAACAACTATTTAAAACTGTTGAGAAATCTTCTTAATTTTTTATTTAGAGGAAAAAATCATTTTTCGTAATAAGTTTTTTTTAACTTTATTTCTTAATTTTTCTTAAAGTATTTCTTCTATTTATAGATTTTTTGCGTGTGTGCAAAAAAAACACAAAGTTTATTTTCAAAAAAAAAAATAATTACCTATGAAAATACCAAAGAAATAAATATTTTTTCCCCCCATTGAATTCTTGTGTTTTAAAATGCAATTTTCTTTAAATTTTTTTCTAAGTAGTTTGAGGGAGAAAATTGGAAAATATAGGGATGCATTCATAAAAAATTATAAAATATTATTTAGAATCTTTAACATTAAAAATCAGAATCTTTAAAATAAAAAATCAGTTCTATAAATCTCTCATAACTTTTATGAATTTGGCCCACAGCCGTTTTCTAACATTTTTGGAAATATTGAAAGTGGATGTGGAAGAATGGGATTTTATTAATTGTTGACAATTTAATTAAAATAAAAAACTATTTGAGTTTTTCTGTTCAAATAAGAAAACAATATAATGATCATTCGAATGGAGTAAAAAATATTTTAGTGTTGGGGCTTCAAATAAAACTGTGGTCAATAAATAAAGTCAAGCTACTATTTCCATTGATTCTCTCAAAGCATAAATAGTAATAACACTCAGCAAAAATACGAGACAAATGGAGATGTGGCATGGTGGGACATTAATGGAGATGAAGTTCTACTCAAGAAAAATCGAAGCCCCAGTTTTTATAGATCTCCTTACTGATCACTTTTTCTTAAGAGAACGTGTTCTCTAAAATCTTTTCAATAAGAAAAAGGTCGACTTTGACAACTTTTCTTTAGGAAAATTTGGTCTCTGGTAACTTTTCTTTAAGGAAATGTGGTCTCTGACAACTTTTCCTCAAGGAAAGGTGGTCTCTGACAACTCTTCCTTAAGAAAAGGTCGTCTCTGACAACATTTCCTTAAGAAAATTGGTCTCTGGCAACAATTTATTAAGGTATTCGCTGACAACTATTTGTTAAGAAAAGGTCGCCTCTGACAACTTTTCCTTAAGAAAAGGTGGTCTCTGACAACTTATACTTAAGAAAACGTGGTCTCTGACAACTTTTCCTTAAGAAAACGTGGTCTCTGACAACTTTTCCTTAAGAAAAGGTCGTCTCTGACAACTTTTCCTTAAGAAAAGGTGGTCCCTGACAACATTTCCTTAAGAAAAGGTCATCTTTAACAACTTTTCCTTAAGAAAAGGTCGTCTCTGACAACTTTTCCTTAAGAAAAGGTCGTCTCTGACAACTTTTCCTTAAGAAAAGGTCGTCTCTGACAACTTTTCCTTAAGAAAAGGTCGTCTCTGACAACTTTTCCTTAAGAAAAGGTCGTCTCTGACAACTTTTCCTTAAGAAAAGTTGGTCCCTGACAACACTTCCTTAAGAAAAGGTCATCTCTGACAACTTTTCCTTAAGAAAAGGTGGCCTCTGAAAACTTTTCCTTAAGAAAAGGTCGTCTCTAACCACTTTTCCTTAAGAAAAGGTCGTCTCTGACAACTTTTCCTTAAGAAAAGGTCGTCTCTGACAACTTTTCCTTAAGAAAAGGTCGTCTCTGACAACTTTTCCTTAAGAAAAGGTCGTCTCTGACAACTTTTCCTTAAGAAAAGGTCATCTCTGACAACTTTTCCTTAAGAAAAGGTCGTCTCTGACAACTTAACCTTAAGAAAAGGTGGTCTCTGACAACTTTTCCTTAAGAAAAGGTGGCATCTGAAAACTTTTCCTTAAGAAAAGGTCGTCTCAGACAACTTTTCCTTAAGAAAAGGTGGTCCCTGACAACAATTCCTTAGGAAAAGGCCATCTCTGACAACTTTTCCTTAAGAAAAGGTCGTCTCTGACAACTTTCCTTAAGAAAAGGTTGTCTCTGACAACTTTTCCTTAAGAAAAGAATGCCTCTGACAACTTTTCCTTAAGAAAAGGTTGCCTCTGACAACTTTTCCTTAAAAAAAGGTGGTCCCTGACAACATTTCCTTAAGAAAAGGTCATCTCTGACAACTTTTCCTTAAGAAAAGAATGCCCCTGACAACTTTTCCTTAAGAAAAGGTCGTCTCTGACAACTTTTCCTTAAGAAAAGGTGGTCCCTGACAACTATTTGTTAAAAAAAAGGTGTTCTCTAACAATTATTTGTTAAGAAAATTTGTGTTTCTGACAACTTTTCCTTAAGAAAAGGTTGTCTCTGACAACTTTTCCTCAAGAAAAGGTTGTCTCTGACAACTTTTCCTCAAGAAATGCTGATCTCTGATCTTTTTTTAAGAAAAATATTTCCTCTGATTTATTTTTATTGATTTATGTTTTTGTTATGCTTCTGGCATCTAACATAAGATAATATTTTAGAGCTTGATTTACATCTAAAATTGATATTATATCCATTCTTTTGTACATTCTCAATTTGATTGCTTCCACCCAAAATTTCGGTAGATTTCTAAAATTTGTTAGAATTAGATTTTCCGAATTTCTCCCTCCTTTTCTATTAAATTCCCAAATTTAGTGAGATGTGTGAAATATTTTCGTTCAAATCGAGAACATATATATATTTAAATTTAACAATACAAAAAAACTTGCCATGTTTAGTTCTTTATCCAAATGCTACACTTCTCTTCTTAACTTACACTAGTGTTTAAGCTCGTCTTATCTGTCTTATGGATACTGATTTAAATTAAAACATATATAGACACACATAACGCATACAAGAAACATCAAAACTTTAATACATACATACAAAAGGGATAGGACAAAAAAGACATTCAACACAACATAATCAACCAATCCACCACTTCGATGACACATCCTTCACCCGACACTTTGAAATAAAAATCTTTCGAGTTTATCTGAAAGCACCAGTACTAAGTACTTTCGTTTGTTTGTAAATCATGGAATGAATGAATGCATCGAAAGGATATTATACAAATATGATGTGTTATGAAAATAGAACAAAATAATCTTTCTCACACATATACATATTTTGTAGAATTAAAACAAGTTGCATTATTTTCTTTAACGTATTTGTTTAATATTTAGAATAGAACTCAAAGCTTTTATTTTTTGTTTCCTTCAAAAAAACAGAATCAAAAACTCTAAAAAAACTTTAGTTTAGCTATTATACAAATATGATAGATTGATAATTATTACTTAAATAATGCTGATGATTATGATATATTTTCAATTTTTAATCTTTCAAAACAATAACATTGTATTACTACTAAATGCTACTCCTAAATATAAATCAGTTTACCAACTTTTGTTTAATTGTATAACACAAAAAAACCCTTCCCCTTTTAACATTTAACGAATTTATAACAATCATTTATAGAAGTACATATTTTTCTTTTTATGAAAATGATTTGTGTAAATGGCCTAATATTAATTAATTATGATTTTCATTTTAGCCTTTAAGATCTGGTAGTTTATAGTTTCTTTTTTATTTTCCCCTCCTTATGTGTTTAGGACACTTTAGTTTGTTCTTTAACAAAAAAAAAATAAATTACTTTAATGTTTCACTGTAATCAGTTTTAGTATTATAAATATTTAATTATATATAATTTGTAACTATGAATTCTGTCTTATTTTTAAGTTAATCTTTTAAAAAACAAAAAAAAAACGTATTTCTTTATTTAAAATTTCTTTTAAAGATTGATATATTTTTCTTTTTATTGAAAAATATTTGAATATTTTTCTCTTGGAATTGTCTTAGTTTTTGTACTTAAATTTGTGAAAAATTTTGTATTTTTTGTAATGAATTTAATTTACTTATATATTCTCACTTTTAACTTTATTCTAGTTTTTGTTTTGTCTAATTTTTTTTGTATTATGAATTACTATATGGTTTAGTTTTGAAATTTTATTTCTGTAATAACATTTTAGTTGTTGCCTTTTTATGTCTTTATTAAACATCTGTATATATTAATATTTAAATCATTTTGTTTTTTTTTTCTTCTTATCTTTTTTACTTTCTTGCGTAGTGTCTCTCTCTCATCTTCTTCTTTTGTATCTTTTTGCTCTTATATTCTAATATTTTTCATTACTATTTGTTTTCGTTTTTTGGTTTTATCACATTTATATTTAATTTTTCTTTGTGTGTTTAGAGGGAAGTATAACAACAATTACTATACATTTAGGAATGTGATGGAAAGCGCTTGCAAGAATTTCTTTTTGGAGTGTCAATAACAAATGTTTCTTGAGGTTTCGGACAATTTTTCCTTAAAAAAATGTTGTTTGTGACAACACTTTCTTTAGAAAAGGTAGTCTCCGACAACTTTTCTTTAAGCAAAGGTGGTCTCTAACAACGTTTCCTTAAGAAAAGGTGGTCTCTGTCAACGTTTCCCTAAGGAAAGCTGTTATTTGACAACCATTCATACTGGAAAGCTGGTCTCTGACAAAAAAAAGGTGGACTCTGACCATTTTTCCTTAAGAAAAACTGGTCTCTGACAACTTTTCCTTAAGGATAGCTGGTCTCTGATAACTTTTTCTTAAGGAAACCTGGTTTCTGACAACTTTTTCTTAAGGAAAGCTGGTATCTGACAACTTTTCCTTAAGAAAAGGTGGTCTCTGACAATTTTTCCTAAAGAAAAACTGGTCTCTGACAACTGACAACAATTCCGTTAGAAAAGGTGGTATCCGACAACTTTTTCTTTAAGCAAAGGTGGTCTCTGACAACGTTTCCTGAAGAAAAGGTGGTCTCTGTCAACCTTTCCTTAAGGAAAGCTGTTATCTGACAACCTTTCATTCAGGAAAGCTGTTATCTGACAACCTTTCATTCAGGAAAGCTGGTCTCTGACAACGTTTCCTTAAGGAAAGCTGGTCTCTGATAACTTTTCCTTAAGGAAAGTTCGTCTCTGACAACATTTCCCTAAGAAAAGCTGGTCTCCGACAACTTTCTTAATGAAAGGTTGTCGCTGGCAAGAATTTGGATACGAAACGATGCGCTGATTTGAACCTCTGTGGTGAATTTCTCCTCTTATTGCAACATTGGCTGCGTGCGTTTTGTTATAAACATTTAGTGAATTGCCCCACAAAATACAATATACATTTAGGACCTTATTCATACATATTTAAAGTATTTTACAATTTGTTTCAGGAAATATAAAATTTTTGCAAATCTGCTCTATAAACCTTTCATAAATTATTCCCATTTTACTTATATATATAGAAATCATTTTTAACACATTAATTTGCAGAATTTAAATAAATAAGCTGTAATCTCATTCGTTCGCCTGCTTTCGCTTTTTCGCAAAATCATTCAAATAAATAATTTTTCTGCAGCATTTTTTGAAAATATATATATATCATTAGATTGACTACATTCACCTAAGAATTGTATACCATTAAATCTTCCTGGGGGTAAAGCGAATTCTCATTCTCGAGAGAACGGATATTATCAGGGTTGTTGTGGAATCCGATTGTTGTCGGAATCGGAATTAAACCGAGAAAAAAAATCGATTCGGATAACAGTCGAATTCCACAACGAGAAAAAAATAAATTTGGTTTCACAGAAAGTTATTTTTTTCTCGATTTCTATTCCGACAGCAATCGGATTCCACAACAACCCTGAATAAGTGAAAAATTGAGCGGAATATATATTCAATTGGATACATTTGTTAAAAGCTTGAAATGCCTATCGAAATTTTTAATAAATAGGGAAAGTTTTCTATACAAATAAGAAATCTTATTTTCTCAGAGGCTATTCCATTCGGCCTTCCACAACTGGCCCACGAATTTCTCAACTAGGTATCACTGATCATATCCATCTAAGATTCTATGTTACTATGTTTTTAAGTATTAAAATACTTTTTCCCTTTCCTGTGTGTATGCCTTTTCTTCTTTATTGTGAAAACAACTGTACAAATAGTAACGAATAATTCAACAAGGGACATTCAACAGAAGTATTATTAGTAGGTTTATAAACGTAGCGTAAAAAGAAATATTCATATAACATTTTATGTGTTATACTCGTATAATCCATTCATTACCCAAAAAGTCTGGGTGATATACTGACTTTATAGTTAGACTTGACCGGAATGAATATGCCATGCAAAAAGCAAGAATTACAAAAAACAATACACAGTTATTTTAACTATCAAATAAATCAAAATATTTTATTGAATAAGAAATAGTTAAATTGAAATCAAAATTGCATAAATCACATATTTTTAATAATAGAACATGTGGTTTTATGGAATAACAGCAAATTAAAAAAACCTTTCCTTAAGAATAGGTTGTCTCTGATAACTTTTCCTTAAGAAAGGGTTGACTCTGATAACTTTTCCTTAAGAAAATGTTGTCTTTGACAACTTTTCCTTAAGAAAAGGTGGTCTCTGACAACTTTTCCTTAAGAAAAGGTGGTCTCTGACAACTTTTCCTTAAGAAAAGGTGGTCTCTGACAACTTTTCCTTAAGAAAAGGTGGTCTCTGACAACTTTTCCTTAAGAAAAGGTGGTCTCTGACAACTTTTCCTTAAGAAAAGGTGGTCTCTGACAACTTTTCCTTAAGAAAAGGTGGTCTCTGACAACTTTTCCTTAAGAAAAGGTGGTCTCTGACAACTTTTCCTTAAGAAAAGGTGGTCTCTGACAACTTTTCCTTAAGAAAAGGTGGTCTCTGACAAATTTTCCTTAAGAAAAGGTGGTCTCTGACAAATTTTCCTTAAGAAAAGGTTGTCTCTGACAACTTTTTTCTTAAGTAAAGGTGGTCTCTGACAACTTTTTCTTACAAAAATTGGTCTGTGACAACTTTTCCTTAAGAAAAGTTGGTCTCTGACAACTTTTCCTTAAGAAAAGGTAGTCTCTGACAACTTTTCCCTAAGAAAAGGTGGTCTCTGACAACTTTTCCTTAAGAAAGGGTGGTCTCTGACAACCTTTCCTTAAGAAAAGGTGGTCTCTGACAACTTTTCCTTAAGAAAAGGTGGTCTCTGACAACTTTTCCTTAAGAAAAGGTGGTCTCTGACAACTTTTCCTTAAGAAAAGGTGGTCTCTGACAACTTTTCCTTAAGAAAAGGTGGTCTCTGACAACTTTTCCTTAAGAAAAGGTGGTCTCTGACAACTTTTCCTTAAGAAAAGGTGGTCTCTGACAACTTTTCCTTAAGAAAAGGTGGTCTCTGACAACTTTTCCTTAAGAAAAGGTGGTCTCTGACAACTTTTCCTTAAGAAAAGGTGGTCTCTGACAACTTTTCCTTAAGAAAAGGTGGTCTCTGACAACTTTTCCTTAAGAAATGGTTGTCTCTGACAACTTTTCCTTAAGAAAAGGTGGTCTCTGACAACTTTTCCTTAAGAAAAGGTGGTCTCTGACAACTTTTCCTTAAGAAAAGGTGGTCTCTGACAACTTTTCCTTAAGAAAAGGTGGTCTCTGACAACTTTTCCTTAAGAAAAGGTGGTCTCTGACAACTTTTCCTTAAGAAAAGGTGGTCTCTGACAACTTTTCCTTAAGAAAAGGTGGTCTCTGACAACTTTTCCTTAAGAAATGGTTGTCTCTGACAACTTTTCCTTAAGAAAAGGTGGTCTCTGACAACTTTTCCTTAAGAAAAGGTGGTCTCTGACAACTTTTCCTTAAGAAAAGGTTGTCTCTGACAACTTTTCCTTAAGAAAAGGTTGTCTCTGACAACTTTTCCTTAAGAAAAGGTTGTCTCTGACAACTTTTCCTTAAGAAAAGGTTGTCTCTGACAACTTTTCCTTAAGAAAAGGTTGTCTCTGACAACTTTTCCATAAGAAAAGGTTGTCTCTGACAACTTTTCCATAAGAAAAGGTTGTCTCTGACAACTTTTCCATAAGAAAAGGTTGTCTCTGACAACTTTTCCTTAAGGAAATATGGTTCCTGGTAACTTTTCTTTCTTTGAAAAATTTTCATTAAGAAAATGTGTTCTGTTACAACTTTTCATTAAGAAAAGGTGGTCTGTGACAACTTTTCATTAAGAGAAGGTAGTCTTTGACAACATTTCCAACTTTTCCTTAAGAAAAGGTTGTCTCTGACAACTTTTCCTTAAGAAAAGTTGGTCTCTGGCAACTACCACAACTTCAACTTTACATTACACTTTTTGGCTTAGCATTTTTTCTGTGGCCTAGAATAGCCGGGGAGCATATCTCCAGCAAACGAATCTCAAAGAGGATTATGAATTTAGTAAGGAGTTTGTGTTAATTTATAACATAAAAAATATTTTTTAAATAATTATTTTTTTCTCGTTTGAAAAAAGTTTAATTTTTAAATTTATACCGCATAAAAATCCCTTGAAACTGAAATTTATAAGTGCTAAGTTAGACGAAAATCGTTTAACTATTTTTTCACTTCACTCATCGATAGGTGAGATGGACTGAGGTCCTTTAAGATAGTAACTGCATTACTTGCCATCCTTTTCTTTATCACATTTTCTCATATAATGTGGTCCATACTTTCTCTATCTGTCCCTAAATTGTACACCTTTTTTTTCCTTTTTTAAATTTAATGAAATTTATTATTTTTTAGAAATTATCTTTTTAGTTTTTAGTACTTACATTACCATACATACATACATACCTATATTTAGTTTTAATTGTAGTTTTGTAGTTTGTATTACTTGTTTAATTTTAATATAATTTGATCTTTTTTGAATTTGTATTCTTAATTTAATTTGTTTAATAAACAAAACGAAAAAAAATCTTTAATTTGAGTATAATTTAAAAAGGAAATTTTGCATGAGTTTTTTTTAACTTTTCTTTATTCTTTGTTTAATTTAATTATTTTTTTTTATAAAATGTAAATAAAACTGATATCATTTCAAAAATGTGTTTTTATTTATTTATTTTAGATTTCTTTGAAGAAAAAAAAAATACAAAAAATTCGTAGATTTTATCCTTTTTGGTGCATAATAGTCTTGTATCATTCAGTAGTAATATAGATTGTATTTTTTGAGAAATATGTGTGTGTGTGTGTCTGGAGTATAATATTGTGAAAGAAGGTAAGTTTTCCACACCTGGCCTGAGCAAAGCATTATTCGTGTTGGGAATTCGCCGAAAAAAATGTCTCAATAAACAGAGTCTAAAACCAAAAACACCTCTATTAAATGGCCTATATACATATATAAAACCCAGTGTGTAATCCTTAACATATATTAATTCATCATCATTACCTGTGTGTGGCTGCTTATGTATAATTAATATTTGGATTCAGTAAATTTCGGCAAATATTCGAATATTAAATAATTCACCCCCTTTGCCTCACTACATACTACTACTCACTCACTAAATTGTAGTGTAGTTTTTTCTATGGAAATAAATTTGTACTTAATTTTTTTATTGTTATAAATATTTTTTTAAGTAACTGTATTGGTTTTCTTGAAATCGAATTTAAGTTTGTTACCAAAGATTTTTTTTATTTTATTATGTAAAAGAAAAAAACTAACATTCCTTTTTTACAAAAAGAAAACAGAATAACAGTGCCATCCTTTTCCATAAGTTCAATTTTATTTAAAATTTTTATACAATTAAAATTTATCTGGAAATATAATTGTATAAAATACAATTACATTTTATTCTATGTTTTATACAATTTAAATTTATTTTATTTTTTTTATACAATCCAAGTTTATATATATTTTTTTTACTTTTTAAGCCAAATATTACTTTTAAGTGATCTCAATTAATTGATTTTTATATACTTATATATAGATACCATATAAAAACCTACAGACATAGTTATCTATATTATTTTGTAATTTCTAAACAAACAATAAACGCGTCTATGTTGATTAAAAAAAAAACTTTTGTTCGATTTTTTTCCTCTTAATTTTTGTAATGTTTTTCAGTTTTCTGTTGTAAACTATTTTAGCTTCGCTATGAACCATATTTAAGTAATAATGAAAAGCAAAAAAAAATAAGTCAAATGCTCCTGTTTCTTTTATAGCGCTTAGTTTCTTGGCCTTTCTGTTTGGTTTTTAAACAATAGTCCATAATTGTTGTTATCATATACATATATATATATTTTAAAAGCTTTTATATATCCATTTATATGAGAGACCTTGAATTACTACAAATCAAAAAAAACGAACGTAAAATACTGCAATACAAAAAATCCTCATTGACTTGTGTATGTTTCTATATTTTTTTCCTTTTTAAATGGTCTCTAGAAAGTAGCAAATTTTAGCCTGTATTGAACTACAAATATTGTTTTTTAAATATTTCTTACACACACACTTTTTTGAATTATCCATATTAACTGTATCAAACGAAAACAAAAGCAACAAAATGGAACTGTAACAAATATTTCATATAATGCAGAATATTACAGTACCAGAAAAAATAATAATTTTTTTTTTATAACTAGTGTTTGTGGAAAAACAGCAAATACAAATATTTCAAAAAATATTCTTTTAGGAATGAAGTACTTTTTTGAAGAATAACAAAATGAGGAAGTAATATTTATTATTATTTCAACGTAACTTAAATTCCAAACAATGTGACAGCTATAACTACAGGTTAACTCTACTCTAACCCAAAGGAAACACAAACTGAAAAGACGTCCCAATCTTTAAAGCAAGGATATTTCATACTTAAAATTATGAATATTTTCTCATATATATATGAATTGTGGTTATTTTAAAGATTAGTATATTTTCATTGCACAGATTTGTCGTAAAAATTGTTTATAGTTAATAGAAATTTCGAAGTTTGTGAGAAATTCTTTTTTTCAAACATTCTTGGATATTTTTTATTTTATATAAATATATTTTTTAAGCAAATAATGTTTTTCAACAATACATTTGTTTACAAAAGTTTTTTTAAGAATAAAATATATTTTTTTTAATAAATATAATATTTTTAATTTGTATTTTTTTAATATATTTGAGAAAATAATTTTTCTGTTTTTGTTTTTTACAGAAGACATTAATTATTTAACATTCACAAACAAAATTAGTCCAAAAATTTATTTAATAAAAAAATATTTCTTGTAAAAAAATTAAAAAAGTATTTTCTACAATATATTTTTGCAAATTTAAAATATGTATTTTTTCTTAAAAGGAATATAATATTTATAATTTGCATTTTTTTTAAATATTTGAGGAAAACATTTTTCTTTTAAGTTTTTTACAGAAGATTTTAATTATTTAACATTCACAAACAAAATGTGCCCAAAAATTTATTTATTTATTTTATTTTTATTTATTCAAAGTAATTTGAAGCCTTATGGCCAATGTAGTAAATTACAGTACAATACAGCTGAGATAACTACTAAAATTTACTTAAGATTAAAATTTGTTTTAAAAAATATTTAAAATAATTTATTTAAATAAATTTCTGTAAAAATTAAAAAGAAAAATTGTTCTCTAAAATATATTTTTTGCAAATTAAAAATATTTATTTTTTTAAAAAAATATTTTTCTTTAAATCACGAAGTATTTGTCTCAAAATGAGAAAGAAATACTTCTCTGTTTAAAAATTCTCAAAATAAATAAAAAAATATTTTTTAGCGAAAGTTTTTTATTTCAATTAGTTACCCAAAAATATTTTCTGTAAAAATTAAAAAGAAAAATTATTCTCTATATATATATTTATATATATTTTTTGCAAATTAAAAATATTTATTTTCTTGCTTACAAAAATTTATTTTTTTTCTTCAAATCAGGAAATATGTTTCCCAAAATGAGAAAGAAATATTTCACTGTTTAGAAATTTACTAAATAGTAAAAAAATATTTTTTAACGAAAGATTTTTTCTCAAATATTCCTATACATATTTTTAATTAAAAAATATTTTTTGTAAAAAATTAAAAAGTATTTTCTATAATATATTTTTGCAAATTAAACATATTTATTTTTTCTTACAAGGAAATATTTACATTTATAATTTGTATTTTTTAATATATTTGAGGAAAACATTTTCTGTTTAAATTTTTTACAGAAGACATTAATTATTTAACATTCACAAACAAAATTTGTCCAAAAATTTATTTAATATTAAAATTTGTTTGGAAACAATATATTTAAATTAGTTTATTTAAATATATATTCTGTAAAAATTAAAAAGAAAAATTATTCTCTCTAATATATTTTTTGCAGATTAAAAATATTTATTTTTTTTTCTTTAATAAATATATTTTCTTTAAAGCACGAAATATTTTTCCCAAAATGAGAAAGAAATAATTCTCTGTCTAAAAATTCTCTAAATAGAGTAAATAATATTTTTTAACGAAAGTTTTTTATTTAAATTAGTTTATCCAAAAATATTTTCTGTAAAAATTAAAAAAAAGTATTCTCTAATATGTTTATTGCAAATTAAAAATATTTATGTTCTCCTACAAAAATTATTTTTTATTATTTAAATCACGAAATATTTTTTCTGAAAATGACGAAGAAATATTTCTCTGTTTAAAAATTCTCTCAATAGTAAAAAAATATTTTTTAACGAAAGATTTTTTCCCAGATATATTTTAATGGGAAAATATTTCTTGTAAAAAAATTAAAAAATAATATAAATTAAAAATATTTATTGCAAATTAAAAATATTTATTTTTTCTTAGAAACTATTTTTATATTTTTTCTTAAAAATTATACTTTTTAAAACAAAATACATATTTTTTTAATATATATTTTCTTAAAACAAATTTTTTTTTTTAAAATATACATAAATTCATAAATATATTTTTTCTTAAAAAATATTTTTATATTTTCTCTAAATAGTAAAATTTATTTTGTTCTTGAAAAAGAAATTTCCTCAAAATTAATAATAAAAATTTTTTTTTTAAGAAAAATATAAATTTTTTTTAAGAAAAAAATATAAATATTTTTTAAGAAAAATATAAATTTTTTTTTAAGAAAAAAATATAAATATTTTTTAAGAAAAATATAAATATTTTTTTTAGAAAAATATAAATATTTTTTTAAGAAAAATATTAATATTTAAGAAATGTGTAAATATTTTTTTAAGAAAAATATTAATATTTAAGAAAAGTGTAAATATTTTTTTAAGAAAAATATAAATATTTGTTGAAGAAAAATATAAATATTTTTTGAAGAAAAATATAAATATTTTTGAAGAAAAATATAAATATTTTTTAAGAAAAATATAAATGTTTTTTTAAGGAAAACATTTTTATTTTTAATTTTATTTATATTTTACGAAAAAAAATTATTAAAGAAATAATACATATAAATATTTTTTAAGAAAAATAAAGTATATACAAGTTAAAAAATATTTTTTTTAAATTAAGCGAAAAATATTTGTTAATTGAAAAATTTCTTTAATAAAATATATATATATATACTTTACGAACAAATTTATTTGAGAAATACTTTTCCTATTTAATTTTTTTAGCTTAAAAAAATATTTTTTAACAAAAGATTTTTTTTCTAAAAAATAATGTTTTTATTGAAAAAATATTTCCTATTAAATATAAATGATTTTTCGATCTAAATTTGTTACAGAAAATATTTTTAAACATTTACAAAAAATGTATTAAAAAAATATTTTTAAAATGAATAAAAATAATTTCTATTTATTAAGTATTAATTTAATTTTTTTAATACATATTATTTAATATTTTTGTTGGGATATATTGTTGTTGTTCAGATATTTTTTTTAAACTTGCGCTCGGAAAAAAAATTTGTCAATTTATATAAAAAATTTTAACATTCATTGAAATATATATAATTTTTTTTTTGCTAAAAAGCTATAACCGGATTTTCGGAAAAAATCGATAGCAAATATTTTTTATTAAAGAAATTTTTCAATTAACAAATTTTTTTCGCTTAATTTAAAAAAAATATTTTTTATGGAAATCATTTCATTAAACAATCAATAGTTTTCCTGTTTCAACTTTTTATAGAAATTATTTTGAAATACATTTTCCCGAAAATGTGAAAGTAATTTTTTTGTGAGCATTTGAAAATATAGTAGACGAATAAGTATTCTCTCTATAATTTTTTTTAATGTTTCTTATATTCTTTCCTAAAAAATACACGTTTTCCTAAAAAATATTTTTTTGAAACAATATCTGTTTGCACCATTCTTAAAAAAATTGTTCTTAAAAAATTGTTTATACTTCTCTAAATGGTAAAATTTATGTTGTTCGTGAAAAAGAAAAAAATTCTTAAATGCAACAATATATTTGAATTGAAAAAAATATTTAAAAAATGTTTTCTTTAAGAAATATTATTTTTAACTTTAGCTCTTAAGAAAATATTTAAGAGAAAAATAAAATTTTGAAGGATTGAAAAAAGTATATTCGAAGAAAGCTTTCTTTCTGACATTTTATAGAAAATTTGGGTAATATTCTCTTATTTGACGTGTATTGTTATTTGAAATAAATTGTTAAATGAAAGAGCTCGGCTCGACTTTCATTTAAGAATTTGTTTTATAGAAAATATTACTTTATTTTTTAAATATTCTAAAATATTTTTGTTCTCATTTTTTTTTGTGAAATCCTATTAAATTCGTTTATTGCATAAATAATATTTTTCAATTTATATTAAGAAATGTTTTCTTATATTCATCCAGGAAATACAAGTTTTTATTATTTTATAGTTTTATGAAAAATTAAAAAAAAAATTAAACCATTGTGTTTATAAAAAAACTTTCTCAATTCTTGTTAGAAAAATAATTTTTTTCAAAGTAAAAAAATATATTTTTTTTATTATTTTATATTCTTTTTGAAAAACTTTTAAACAACTTTATTTTTTTTTTTTGTAAAAAATATTAAAACTAAAATATTTTTCTGTATAAAAAAAAAACATTTGTTTTTTGTTAGAAAATTCATTAATTTTTAGGAACAAATTTTGACGAAAAAATATTTTTTAGGAAAATTTTAGTCCATTTACAATTAATCTATTCCTAACAAACAAATGTTTTTTTTATAAAAAGAATATTTTGGTTTGAATATTTTTTACAGAGGAATAATGTTATTTAAATATTTTCATAATGAATATAATAAAATATATTTATGAAATATACTTTTAATTAAAATGTATTTTTTTTCTAACCAGAATTGAGAAAGAATGTTTTTGGTAAAAAAATATTTTGGTTTAAATATTTTATAAAAGGATATTTTTAATTTTTTATATGAATATAAAATAATAAAAAATAGTTTTATAAAATATGTAAAAATAAGTATTTTAAAATCGCTTTACTTTAAAAAATATTCCTTGCTTTTAGATGATTTGTTTTTAATTAATGGTTTCTATATTTTTTTATTCGGCCGTTCTTTACTAAGACAAATGTAAAACACATTTTTAAAATAATTTTAAATGCGGTTGTAAGTGTTGTTTCATTCATTTGCAATTCCTAACTAATATTGCGACAATTTCAATTTTATTTTATTAATTTAGAAAATTTAGATACCATTTGAAAATTTCCCAATTTATCAGTTTATAAATATTCTTCAACTGACATAGAATTTGTTGCTTTTGTTTTGTGTGACACTGTGCATATGTACCATATACATACTATATAAATACATATATTATAAATACTTATAATTGATATTTGAAAGTTTGTTTAATTTTAGAGATATTAGTTTGTATAATGTATATTTGAAGAAAACCCCTAAACAAAACTAAAAACCGAAAAAAATACAACCAAATCTCGTACAAAAAAAAAAATCAGTTATAGAAACCATATTTGTTATGTGTAATTTTTCTCTCATAATTTACATAAGTAATCTATCTTTGGAATAACAGTTGTGTTTAGAGCTTGATTTTAGACTTTAGGTTCAGAGGAAAGATATATGTATGGCGGAGCACGATGTCAATAAACGATCTTATTTGACAGCTTCTTATTACACTGAACTTTTGTTCATACAAAAATGAATTAAACAAATTATGGAGATTTTAACATACAACATTAATCGATTGAAGCATCAATTAAAGCATTTTTTGATTTAATTCATTCTAATGATTAAAACTTCATCTGTACTAAAAATTAAAAAAAAAAATTAATTAGAAAATAAAAGAAATTAACGAAAATTTTAACGTATTCAATAAACATTTTTATTGAATATTGATAATTTTAACATCTTCATTTAAAACTTTAATTAAATCAATTAAAACATTTACTATGCCAATTAGAGCTTTTAATGATTCCAGTAATTTTATTGATGAAAAATGCGATATTCTGCAACAAAAAATTTAAAAAAATTCCTTAGAAATGTTTAATAAAATTGTAATGAAGTGCGCTAACTATTCCTCCTTTTCTCTGAACATTATTCGTACATACATACATACATAAGAACATTCGTATCCGTATTCGTAAAGGATTGTTTTTAAAATATATGCATATTTCAGTACTCAGTACAACAACATATTCGTATCTACTATATGCTTTGAATTTCTTAATAGACATTTTTTAGAAAAAAAAAACAAATTCATACGTACATTTGTTAGTAAAATTTAATATGTTATAATATACAATTTCTATAGAAGGTAACATTCAGTGTATGTGTAGATTTTTAGTAAAACTTTTTTCGTCCTATATTCACATACACGCACATGCAGATAATATTCATACATTCATACAAAACATACTACATTACTAAATAGAAATTTAAATATTTTAGCAGATAAACGAAAAATTAACATCTCTTGCTCTCAAAACTTCTCATTTTCTGGTAATGAACGTGAGCAATACAAGGCATTTTAATATAACAGCATTGGAGACATTTTTAATTAATTTATTGGTATTCGTTTTTTATATTTTTTTTAAATATTTTGATAACAAATATATGTATGTACATATATATTTTTTTAATACTGTTATAAAAAATATATTTTTTAAATAGTTTTTTTTATAATTTAAATATCTCATGTTTAGGAGAAAAAAAAACAAAACTCCGTAAGAGATTTTTTTTAATTTCAATATGTTTTCCATGATGTCGATTTTCCCATAATTATGTGATCTTGAAATGGTTTCATTAGTAAAACTTCTACACAATCTCTACCCTGAAAGCCTAATAGTCAAAATCAAAGTAGTATTTCTTCAATATCAAACCATATGCCCCACAATAATTGTTGTAAAAACAATCCACCTTTGAGGTAATCATATAGACTAGGGTCGACCTCTGAGGTCTTCCTCTATACCAGAGTCGACCTCTGAGGTCTTCCTCTATACCAGAGTCGACCTCTGAGGTCTTCCTCTATACTAGAGTCGACCTTTGAGGCCTTCGTCTATACTAGAATCGACCTCTGAGGATATTCTTTACACTATAGTCGACCTCTGAGGTCTTCCTCTATACTAGAGTCGACTTCTGAGGTCTTCCTCTATACTAGAGTCGACTTATGAGATCTTCCTTTATACTAGAATCGTCCTCTGAGGTCTTCCTCTATACCGGAGTCTTCCTCTATACTAGAGTCGACCTTTGATGTCTTCTCCTATACTAGAGTCGACTTCCGAGGTTTTCATTTATACTAGAGTCGACCTCTGAAGTCTTCCTCTATACTAGAGTCGACTTCTGCGGTCTTCCTCTATACTAGAGTCGAACTCTGAGGTCTTTCTCAACGCTGGAGAAGACCTCTGATGTCTTCGTGTAGACTAGAGTTGAACTCTGAGGTCTTCCTCTATAGTAGAGCCGATCACTGAGGTCTTCCCCTATGCTAGAGTGGACCTCTGAGGTCTTTCTTTACACTAGAGTCGACCTCTGAGGTCTTTCTTTACACTAGAGTCGACCTCTGAGGTCTTTCTTTACACTATAGTCGACCTCGTAGATCTTTCTCTACACTAGAGTCGACCTCTGAGGTCTCCTCTATACCAGAGTCGACCTCGTAGATCTTTATCTTCACAGGAATCGACCTTTGAGATATTTCTCTACACTGGAATCGACCTTTGAGGTCTTCCTCTATACTAGAGTCGACCTTTGAGGTCTTCCTCTATACTAGAGTCGACCTTTGAGGTCTTCCTCTATACTAGAGTCGACCTTTGAGGTCTTCCTCTATACTAGAGTCGACCTCTGAGGTCTTCCTCTATACTAGAGACGACCTCTGAGGTCTTCCTCTATACTAGAGTCGACCTCTGAGGTCTTCCTCTATACTAGAGTCGACCTCTGAGGTCTTCCTCTATACTAGCGTCGACCTCTGAGGTCTTCCTCTATACTAGAGTCGACCTCTGAGGTCTTCCTCTATACTAGCGTCGACCTCTGAGGTCTTCCTCTATACTAGAGTCGACCTCTGAGGTCTTCCTCTATACTAGAGTCCACCTCTGAGGTCTACCTCTATACTAGAGTCCACCTCTGAGGTCTACCTCTATACTGGAGTCGACTTCTGAGGTCTTTCCCTATACCAGAGTCCACCTTTGAGGTAATCATCTATACTAGAGTCGACCTCTGAGGTCTTCCATTGTATTAGATTCGACCTCTTTCTTTACACTAGTCGGTCTCTGAGGAGTTTCTCTATACAAGACTAGACCACTGAGTTCTTTCACATAGAGTCGACATCTTTTTTATTTGAGTCGACCTCTGAGGTCTTCCTTTATACCAGAGTCGACATCTGAGGTCTTCCTCTATACCAGAGTCAACATCTGAGGTCTTCTTCTATACTAGAGTCCACCTCTGAGGTCTTCTCCTATACTAGAGTCGACTTCTGAGGTCTTCCCCTATAACAGAGTCCACCTTTGAGGTTATCATCTATACTAGAGTCGACCTCTGAGGTCTTTCTCTAAACTAGATTTGACCTCTGAGGTCTTCCTGTCAACTAGATTTGACCTCTGAGGTCTTCCTCTATACTAGAGTCGACCTCTGAGGTCTACCTCTATACTATAGTCGACCACTGAGGTCTTCCTCTATACTAGAGTCGAACCTTACGTCCTTTACCTATACTAAAATCTACTCCTAAGGATTTACTTTATATTAAGGTAGACTACTGAGGCCTTCCTCTGCACTAGATTCGAATTCTTCTGAGATCTTCATCTATATTAAATTCGACGTCCGAGGTCTTCCTCTATACTATAGTCGAACCGTACGGCCTTTATCAATACTAAAATATACTCCTGAGGGTTTCCATTATACTAAGGTCGACTGCTGAGGTCTTCCTCTGCAGTACATTCGAAATCTAATATCATCCTTTATACTGGAATCGACCAGTGAGGTCATCCCCTATACTAGAGCCGTCCTTCATGAGGGTTTTATCTATATTAGAGTTGACCTCAGAGGTATTTCTATGTACTAGAGTTGACCTCTGAGGTATTTCTCTACACTACAGTCATTTGAGATCTTCATCATATTTAATTCGACTATCTTTAATTCTATGGTAGAACATTAAGATCATCCCCTCCACTGGAGTCGGCTTCTGAGGCCTTCATCTATATATATATTAGAGCCGAATTTTGGGATCGTTCTTTATACTGGGATCGCCCACTGATGTTTTCATCTATACTTTAATCGTCCTCTGAGGTCTTCATCTATATTAAATTCGACCTCCGAGGTCATCCTTTATATTAGGGTCGACCATTGGGATCTTTCCCTGAACAAGAGTCAACCTTTGAGGCTTTCCCCTATACTAGGGTCTGAGGTCTTCTACTAAGTAATTTTGAATAATTTGTTATGCAGATCCAATCAAAATGCATTTTGTTCCTGGGAAAATTTGAATTTATGATTTTTATAACTAATGTAGGAGTGTTTTAAGATTTTTATTCGATTTTTTTGTTTTTATTTATATATTTATGTAAAAATGTATTTTCTTAATCTGATTTTAGGAGATTTGTCATTAATTTTAAAATTACATTTTACATAAAACCAAATGCCGATTTCTTAATGGAAAACTTGAAATTATAATTTTCTTATTCACTGAAGACTTTAATTGACTTTTTTAGAGTTTTATAAAAGTTTTATATTTTATAGCGTTAGGTTCAAAATTTAATCTATTGACAATATTTAGAAAAGTTTCAAAAATTTCTAAAAAGTTTTCAAACGCAGTCATATTTTCCAAAAATGAATTTAGGAGATTGTTATTCATATTAATAATAACAACGGTTTATATAAAATATTAAAAAAATAAAATAAATTAATACTTAGGTGGTAAATTCAATACAATATAAATGTGCTCTTACTAGATATATAGTACATACAAAACCGATATAACAACATTCTAGGACTTTCGATGTTCGAAAAGAGGCCTACACGTAGATAACAACAACAGTAACAACGCTCAACAACAAATATACACTTTTTAAACTAACCTCGTATTATGTAAAGCTTATTATATAATCCCCTTCCCCCAGACCCAAGTACATAAATACATATAAATGTATATCTATATATATACATATATATATTTGAAGTAACGTAGTATTATAATAATAACAAAACCAACTTTTTTCTAGAATTGTATGACAATAAATCTACAGAAAATAAAACTGAGTTTCAAATATTCCCAAAAATAAAAACAACAAACCCAAACATTTGAAACTACAGCAACATAAGTATTTTTCTAGTAACAAACAAACAAAAACAGCTCATTTAATATATATACACTTACATGTATATGTATTATATATATACAGTGATATTATATACATCATTATGACATATACATATTTATTAGACTCAATATAAACAGAAAAAAATATTAACCTTAAAAAAATAAGTACAAACTTATATCTCTAAAATCGTATCGAATCGAATAATAGATTACAAACAGAAACAACAAAATCGAATTCAAACCATATCGAATCATATCGAAATGATTAATCGTAACAAGACAAAAGAAAAACAATTAAATATATCAAAACTAAAGTGTTGTGTCAAATATAGACTTTTGTAAGAAGTATTTTTGAAACAAATCCCCCAACAGAAAAATTTTAAATTTTAAAATTTTATGCTCTTCTATACGTTAATTTTTTGATTTTTATTTTTTATATAGTTGAGCAAGATAAATAAAATAATGTAACTTAAAAGACTTATAGACAACAACGATGTAGTGACAAGAAAATTAGTTGTACATTGTTTTCAAATTTTTAATTTGTAAAAAAAAACAAGTATTTAGTACGAGTATCTTATAAACTAAAGGACTTCCTGTAAGTTTCATTTTTCGTTTTCATAAGTCTGAAAACCGTAAAGTAAAGTAGTTTTATGTTTATTTTTCTCTTTGTAAAATTTGAAAAAAAAAATCATTAAGATTTTGTAACACAATGAGGACCAAACCAAAAACCTAAGCAGAAAGCCAAGAAGTATTTAATAGTTAAAATAATTCGAAAAATTCGTTAGAGTATTCAACAGAGCATTTGGCTTAATTTTTCTCCCTCTCAATCTCCCCCCTCGTCGTCGTTTTTTCCGTAAGAATAAAACGAAAACCCCTAGAAAACCTATATATACCTAGAGATGGTTCCATTTTAAATTGCTAGCATATATCATTATTTTTTTTCAAATACGTATTTATTCTTAGAGATTAATTTAATATTAATTATTAACATTTTATTTAGTTTTATAATATTATTGTATTACTGTTTTTCGTTTCGTTTACTTTAAAACCCCCTATACTAGTCAATTATCTAAGAACAACAACCAATGCAATATTTCAACAACAACAACAGAATCTAAACTAAACATATTTACTCATAACTCGTAAATATTTACTTATATACTCATACATATATTATTATAATAATAAAAAAAAACAGACAACTAACAAAACACATCTATACTATTTTACATAAAAAAAAACAACTTTTAAAATCGAGATTTTCATAAATAAAACTAAACCCTCAAATAAATTTAGTTACACTCGGAGGGAAGCCCTTCTTCTAGGCTTTTAGATCATAAAGTCATAGGTAATAAAGTATAGGCGGCGGCGAATGAGCAAATGATAGTCCTTGAAGACGACTATTTAACTTGGAATATCATAAGGAACAATATTTTCAAATTATTAAAAAAAAAACATTAAACAAATGAACTCGGTATCTTTAATTTACTGTGATAAGCTTCAAAAAAAGAAATTCTATATATGCTTGTACGAGTATATACAGGTAAATTACCAAGCAAGAATTTCAATTCAAAATTTCGACATTTTCAATTAAAAAATTGATTGATTCAATTTTTTTAAAAACAGTGATTATTAAAATTTTTAAAAAATTGACTGATTAAATTTTTATAAGAAATTGATTGATTCAGTAAATATATATTAAAAAAAATATAAAAATTATTGATAATTTTAACTCTTTCAATTAAACAAAATTATTGAATCAATAAAAAAATATTGTATCAAAGAAAACGAAAATTTATTGAACGAGACAAATTTTTAAATCGTTTTGTATTGAAAATTTGGGCTTTTTCAATTCAGAAATTATAAAAATGTTTAAAACTAAGTTAAACAATTTTTAAATTATAAAAAAAATAGTAATATAATGTAAACCAGATCTTCCCAAATCCTTTCAAGCATACGGCTCCCCATGTGAAAAAACACAAAAAAATTATCGTAAATTATTAATAATTATAATTTCGTTTAAATTGTATTTTTTCTTAAAAATTTCTTCGGAATTACATTTACATCTAAAAAATTACGTTGAAATTGCATTTTTCTAAAAAATTTCGTTGAAATTGCAATTTTCTACAAAACTTCATTGAAATTATTTTTCTAAAAAATTCAATGAAAACTGAAAACATAGAAAATTTCTCATAAAAATAAATTTTTCTTCAAAAATTTATTTTTATGATTGTATTTATTGTAGAAAAATCTTCAACGGCCAATTCTACAATCTCCGGATATCCTGCAGTTAGAGCTAACCTACAGTTATAGCTGTCAAATTGCTCGAAATTTTTATTTTTTAACTGTCAGTTAGCTATAATTGGAGGTTGTGAAATTGGGGGTAAAAGTTGTATTTTTCTAGAATATTTCCTCAAATTTTTTTTTATAAAAAAATCTTGTATTTTTTTTAGAAAATTCCTTTAAATTTTAATTTTTCTAGAAGACTTTTCTACAAAATTTCGTTGAAATTGCACCTTTTTAAAAATGTCGCCCAAAGTTTTTTCCCCAATTTTTTTGAAATTGAATTTTTCTAGAATTGCATTTCTCTAAAAAATGTTGTTAAAATTGCGTTCCTCTACAAACATTTTGGAATTTTTTCCAGAAAATTTGGTGGAAATTTAAAGGTCGATGAACAGGAGAAGTCGTTTAAAGGACGATGATTCCTGAATAATGATATCTGCCAAGATTAAATAAAGGTCGTTGATTTTCAGTTTCAACGAAATTTTTTAGAAATATTTGGTGTGAACATTATTTTCTAAAAGAAAAAAAAAATTTCAATAAAAATATATTTTAGACAAAATTTTCAAAAAAAAAATCAATATCAACAAAATTGAAATTTTGACGAAATTTTCTAGAAAAATTCAAATTCTAAAATTTTTTAGAAAAATGTAATTTTGGCGATTTTTTTTTTTTAAAATACCAAATTTGAAAAACTTCTTTTCAATTAAGAAATTATAAAAATGTTCGTAAATTTTAAATAAAACGTTTTAAAAAAGAAAATTTTTTCGGAATTACATTTTTCTACAAAATTTCTGAAATTGCATTTTTTTTAGAAAATTCCTTCAAATTTGCATTTTTCTAGAAGATCCCCTCAAATTTGTATTTTTCTAAAAAAGTTGCTGAATTCAAATTTTTCCACAAAATTTTGTTGAAATTGCACTTTTTTAAAATTTGGTAAAAATTAGTTTTCCCAATATTTTTTTAATTACTTTTTTCTAAAAAAGTGATGCATTGCATTTCTCTACAAATATTTTGGAAATTTATTTTTTTCTGATTTTTTTTTTTTAAAAATTAGTTTTCCCAATATTTTTTTAATTACTTTTTTCTAAAAAAGTGATGCATTGCATTTCTCTACAAATATTTTGGAAATTTATTTTTTTCTGATTTTTTTTTTTAATTTTAAAAGGTCGTTGAGCAGATTAAATATCCAGAATCGTTTAAAGGACGATGATTCATGATTAGTGGCCACTGCCCGGATTGAATAGAGTTCGTTGACTTTATTAAAGGCGTTTGAGGGACATTTTCTGGAAAAATTTAATTTTGAAGAAATTTTACAACAAAATGCAATTTCTGCGAAATTTTTTAGAAAAATTTAATTTTGAAGAAATTTTCTAGAAAATTGCAGCAGTTTCAACGAACTTTTGTAGAAATATAAAATGTCACATTTTTTGTTTTCTAAAAAACGAAATTTTCAATAACAATTTATTTTCGACAAAAATTTTCAAAAAAAATATATGTTTAGAAAATTTTTGTACAAAAATGTAATTTTGGCGAAATTTTTTAAAAAATACCAAATTTGAAAAACTTTGCTATAAAAATCCGATTCATTAGATTGTGCTGAAATTTTCAATATAAATGCAACTTTTACTAAATTTACAATAAATATACAGTGTTGATGAAATTTGCAAAAATTTTAAATTAAGCAAAGTTTTTTTGAGAGAAATAAAATTTCATAAATTTTGAAGGACATAAAAAATGCAATGAAAAGTGAAATTTTATAGAAAATTTTTTCATAGTTTAATTTTTCTATAAAAAATCTTGAAGTTGAAATCAATTTTTCCTACAAAATTTCGCTGAAATTGACCTTACAAAAAATCTTGAAATTTATTTTTTTTTTAGAAAATTCCTTCAAATTTGCTTTTTTCTAGAAGAAACAGTAAAATTTGTATTTTTCTAAAAAAAAAAATGTTGAAATCAATTTTTTCTTTTCGTCGAAATTTGTTCCCCAATTTTTTTTGAAATTTCATTTTCCTAGAAAAATTGTTGAATTGCATTTCTCTAGAAAATTTTGTTAAAATTGCATTTCTCTACAAAAATTTTGTAATTTTTTCCAGAAAAATTGGTAGAATATTTGAAAGGTTGATGAACGGATTAAAGATCGACGAGTCGTTTAAAGGACGATGATTCCTAAATAATGATATCTGCCAAGATTAAATAAAAGAAACTTTCTGCCAAAATTCAATTTCTAAGCAATTTTAAAACAAAATGCAAGTTCAACGAAAATTTCTAGAAAAATTATATTTTGAAGAAATTTTCAGAAATGTACAGTTTTAACGAAATTTTCTAGAAATATTGAATTTTGACATAATTTTGTAGAACAAAAGAAATTTTCAATAAATAAAAAAATCTATATTGACGAAATTTTCTAGAAAAATGCAATTTTGACAAATTTTTAGGCAAATTTTCTAGAAAAGTAAAATTTCATAAATTTTGAAGCACATAATTATAAAAGTGCAATTGGATCCAAATTTTCTATAAAAATTCAATTTCTAAATTTTCTATAAAATCATATTTCAACGAACTTTTCTAAAGAGGAATTCAAATAATAATAATTGAACTTCATAATTACATTTTTCTAAAAAAATTATAGAAATTGAATTTTTCTGAAAATACCATAAAATTTGCATTTTTCTAGAAGATTCCCTCAAATCTGTATTTTTCTAAAAAAAAGTTGCTGAAATCAAATTTTGCTACAAGATTTTGTTGAAATTGCACTTTTTTGAAAATCTCGTCAAAATTTGTTTTCCCAATTTTTTTTTTGAAATTGAATTTTTCTGTATAGAAGCGTTGAATTGCATTTCTCTGAAAAAATTTTGTTTAAATTACATTTCTCTACAAAATTTTTGGAAATTAAATATTTTTTACATTTTTTGAAATTTTAAAGGTCGATGAACGGATTAAAGATCCAGAGTCGTTAAAAATACGATGATTCCTGATTAGTGGCCACCGCCCGGATTAAATGAAGGTCGTTAACTCTTTTAAAGGCCTATGAAGGAAATTTTCTGGAAAAATTCAATTTCGAAGAAATTTTACAGCAAAATCAAATTTTTGCGAAATTTTCTAGAAAAATTAAATTCTGAAGAAATTTTCTAAAAAAAATCGAAATTTTCGATAAAAATGTATTTTCGACAAAATTTTCAAAAAAAAATCAGTATTGACGAAATTTTCTAGAAAAATTAAATTTCCAAAATTTTTTATATAAAAGGAATTTTGGCGATTTTTGTTGAACTTTTTTGAAAAAATTTTTTTTATAAAGATTCGAATCTTGAAAATTTTGCTTTTCAATTAAGAAATTATAAAATGTTTGTAATTTTTAAATAAAACATTTGAAAACAAGAAAATTTCTTCGGTATTGCATTTCTCTAAAAAATTACCTTGAAATAGAATTTTTCTACAAAATATCGCTGAAATTAGTTTTCTAGAAGATTCAATGAAAACTGAAATTTTGTAGAAATTTTTTCTACAAAAATTCTTGAAAATGCATTTTTTTAGAAAATTCCTTCAAATTTGCATTTTTCTAGAAAATTCCCTCAAATGGGTATTTTTCTAATAAAAGTGGCAAAAAAAACTTTGTCAAAATTTGTTTTCCCAATTGCATTTCCGTAGAAAATTTTGGAATGATTCCATTTCTCTACAAAAATGTTGTAAATTTAATTTTTTCTAGAAAATTTTGTTGAAATTTCAAAGGTCGATGGACGGATTACAGCAAAATGCAATTTCTACGAAATTTTCTAGAAATATAAAGTTTCAATTAAATTTTCTAGAAATACGAAATTTTGACATAATCTTCTGGAAAAAACTAAATTTTCAATTAAATTTGGACAAAATGTGCAAAAAAATCAATACATATTGACAAAATTTTCTAGAAAAGTAGAAAAAACATTTTGGCGAAATTTAATTTCCAATTTGTTTTTAGAAAAATTTAATTTTGACGATTTTTTTTTAAATACCAATTTTGAAAAACTTCTATAAAAATTCGATTCTTGAAAATTTGGCCTTTTCAATTAATAAATCATAAAAATGTTTGTAATTTTTAAATAAAACATTTTAAAACAAAAAAATATCTTCGGAATTGCATTTCTCTGAAAAATTACCTTGAAATTAAATTTTTCTACAAAATTTCGGTGAATTACATTTTTCTACAAAACTTCGCTGAAATTACCTTTATCTAGAAAATTTAATAAAATCTGAAATGCTATAGAAAATTGCTTTATAATCCTTCAAATTTGCATTTTTCTATAAGATCCCCTCAAATTTGTATTTTTCTAAAAAATCGTTGCTGATATCAAATTTTTCTACAAAATTTGGTTGAAATTGCACTTTTTGGAAAATTTCGTCAAAATTTGTTTTAGAAAAAGTGTTGAATTGCATTTCTCAGAAAAAAAATTGATAAAGTTGCATTTCTCTACAAAAATTTTGGAAATTTAATTTTTTCTAGAAATTTTTTTTTGGAAATTTCAAAGGTCATTGAACGGATTAAATGTCCTGAGTCGTTTAAAGGACGATGATTCCTGATTAGTGCACACTGCCAGGATTAAATAGAGGTCGTTGACTTTAATAAAGGCGTTTTAAGGAAATTTTCTGGAAAAAATCAATTTCGAAGAAATTTTACAGCAATATGCAATTTCTGCGAAATTTTCTAGAAATATGCAGTTTCAACGAAATATTGCAGAAATATTTAAAGTGGCGATAATTTTCCAGAAAAAACGAAATTTTCAATAAAAATGTATTTTCGACAAAATTTTCAAAAAATAAATTTTGACAAAGTTTTCAAAAAAATAAATTTAGAAATTTTTTTACAAAAATTGAAATTTGGCGAAATTTTTTAAAAAATACCAAATTTAAAAAACTTTTCTATAAAAATTCGATTCATTAGATTTTGCTGAAATTTTCTTTATAAATGTAGCTTTTACTAAATTTACAATAAATATACAGTGTTGATGAAATTTACCAGAAAATATTAAATTAGGGAATATTTTGTAGAAAAAAAGTAAAATTTCATAAATTTTGAAGGACATAATCATAAAAGTGAAATTGGATCCTATTTTTCTATAAAATTGCAATTCCTAAATTTTCAACAAAATCTTTTTTCGTCGAACTTTTCTACAGCGAAATAGAAATATTAATAATTGAAATAATTAGTATTTTAATTTATTTATTATTGAAAATTGGGCCTTTTCAATTAAGAAACTATAAAAATGTTTGCAATTTTTTAAATTATCGATTAATAAAATATTTTATCAAAACTTAATTGAATCAATTTATATTTAAAATTTAATAATTATTGAAAATTTGGCTTTTTTTCAGATAAGTAATTATTTATGAAAGTGATTGAAACAGTTTTCAAATAAAAAAATTATTAAATCAAATAAGATCTTTTTCAATTAAGAAATAATAATTTTTTTTTAAATTTTTATTTGAAAAATGTGTTGACTCAGTATAAAAAATGAATCAAAATAAACTTCGAAATTTTTTACATTTTTATTAAAAAAATATTGATTCAATAAAAATATATTGCATCAAAAATAAACTTAATTGAATCAATGAATATTTAAATTTATTTGAACTGTTTATTTTGAAAGTGGCGTAACCGCTATACTGCTTTTCTCGATTCACCATTGTAAAAAGGGGGTTAATAAAACTAAAACGCGAAAATTTCCAATTGATATAGAAACACTGAAGTGTTAAGATAAACTGAATGTAAATAATATATATCTATTATTCACATAGCCCTTTAACGATACTAATCTTGGTTCAAAAACAGAATGGCGTTTACGCCACTTTCAAAATAAACAGTTCATTTATTATTGAAAATGTTGACTTCAATAAAAAAATATAAAAATGATTGAAAATATAAAAAAATTCTATTAAAAAATCCAAATAAACAGAAAATTAATTGCATCAATTAATATTTTAATTTATTTGTTATTTAAAATTTAGCCTTTTCAATTTAGAAATTGTAGAATTGGAAAAAATACATTTTTAGGTATTTTCGAAAAATCTTTTTAAAAACTTCATATTAAAAAAATTGCCCCCTTTTTGATTTTTTTTTAAATTTGCGCAGAAGTAATTGGATTAATGGGATTTTTGGAGACTCAAGCAGGTCAGGTTATTTTTTACATTTTTCGTCTGTTTAAGAATGAAATGATATTATTTTAATGATAGGACGCAAAATATTTAAAATTTTAACAAAATCGGGTAAATAAACATATGTATATGTATTTTGTAAAATGTGAATTAGAAATTTCTTTTCTAATGAATTTCGATAGCCAACATTTTACATTTTTCGTCTGTTTAAGAATGAAATGATATTATTTTAATGATAGGACGCAAAATATTTAAAATTTTGACAAAATCGGATAAATAAACATATGTATATGTATTTTGTAAAATGTGAATTAGAAATTTCTTTTCTAATGAATTTCGATAGCTAACACAGCAATTAAAAATTACCGAGGACATTTTGTACAACAAATCTTCCGATCAGTGTTAAAAAAAGCGAAAAAATACTAAGTTTAAGTTTTGTTATAAATTAAAAAAAAAAGAAGAAAAAACCTCCCCTAATAAAGACATATAAAACTGAAACACGAAAAAGCAATTCTTTTCTTTCTGAAAATAAAAAAACTCCAACAAAAAATACATATATCCTAAAACACCCCAAATATTTAATATTACAATGTTACATATATATATTTCAAAAACCCTAGGCTCTAAGGATAACTAGTTTTAAGAAACAAAAAAAGAAAGGTATATAAATATAAACCACAAAAAACCATGTGTTATGCTTAAATATATTTACATTGAAAAGTAATAAACAAAAAAAAAATCCCGCAAAAACAAAGAAAAGAAAACGAAAACTTGACAAAAAAAATTATAAAAATAATTAAAAAAAAAATAATTACTAACATTAAGGACTTATTTAACAAAACATTTGCTTTGTTCTATAATAAAATAACAAAAATATTAATATATTTAAAAACAAAACAAGTCATTTATATAATCACAAAAATTGAAAAAGAAAACCGGAGCGTAAAAACGCCAACTTCATATTCATATACGAGTTGAAAAAAAATAACACGAAGAAACAAAATGCAATTGTAAACCCTTAAACGATTTGCATACATATACATATGTTGTATGTATGTTTTGCAAAATGGAAAAAATTAAAAACAAATATTTGTTGTCGAATCTACGTACTAAAAGTAAACAAAAATGTTGCTATATATTTGATGTGATTTCTCGAACTACAAACAAACATACATACATACACATATTTATGGTTACCAAATAATATAAAAATCAATGAAAATTATTAATAAAAAACCAATTCAAAAATTAAATTTGAAAATATTTTTTTTATTTTTCACTCTTAACGCGGTTTATTTTTTTCGAATCTGGAAAAAAACCCTCACAAATTCAGGAAGGTCACAGGGGTTATATGGAGTTTCGCCCCATGTGATGCTAATAGTGTGATTGTGAAATCGACAATTTGCTAGCGATTTGTGATTTTTCGAAAATTGCAAACACTTGTTTTACAATTTTTCTATTTAAAATCGCTAATGTCATACGCAATCCGAGTCTCATCACATGGGCTCAGGTCTTCGAAATATCTGGAATTAGTTGAAGTTCTGCCAGAAAAAGTAAAACTAATTTGAAAGTTTCCGTTTCTTTATACGTTAACGAGATCAATTCCTTCGCTTTTCATCAAATTATTTTATTTTTCCACTTGGAAAAATATATTACTGAAGTGGTATGTATGGTGGTACGTGAGTGGTATAAGTAATTTCAATTTATTTACTCATACGAACTAGTGTTAAAATTATTAACGATTTTTTCGCAATATTAAAATTTTTATTAATACATATTTTAAAAGACTAAACTAAACAATGGGTTAGTCGTACTTAAACGTAAATTTACTTATGCGTAAACGTTACATCATTCCGAGTAGTTAGTCACTTTGTTTGCAACATAAACTGCTAATACACGAAGAGAGCGTATTATTTTGCTAAAATACTGTTTTGTTTTTCATTTTTTTCGGTACAGTAATATTACACACATTTCCTATTTTCCATTACTTTTAGACATTATAACCTCACTTTTAGAGATGTCAAACGGGATCGGTTTTCAAAAATCCCGGGAGTCGGGATTTTTAAATTGTAAATCCCGGGATCTCGGGATTTTTTGGGATCCCGAAATTTTTCGATATCCCGGAATTTTCGGGATAAATCGGAATTTTCGGGATAAATCTGGATTTTTTCCTTCTTAATAATATGATATTTCAAAATGGAATACAAACATTTTAGTTCATTATCCCCTCACCTTAGAGAGGAGGGTATACATTAGGCCGGGTCGATTTGTGGGGAGGCAGAAAAGTCGCCATTGCTCAGTGAAAATCGTATTCTAGGGATCAAAATAAGAAACTGCCGAAGGAACCATACCTCTAAAACGAATTCTGATGTCCCGGAATTTGGGTCGAACTTTTGGGTAGGGGCAAATTTTGAAAAATCCCACTTTGACCCATTTAGAGTGCTCCAATCGAGTCCAAATGTATGACCGACCCCCACTCACTTTGGAGGCCCGACCCACCCATGTCAGTGGCACAACCCCTGGAACCCCCTGGGGGTTCCATACATTTGGACTCGATTGGAGCACTCTAAATGGGTCAAAGTGGGATTTTTTCCGGGACATCAGAATTCGTTTTAGAGGTATGGTTCCTTCGGCAAAGTTTCTTATTTTGATCCCTAGAATACGATTTTCACTGAGCAATGGGCGATTTTTAAATCGACCCGCCCTAGTATACATATATAATTTTCTACGAGCCAAGTATGTTCGGCGGATTTCCGTTTTGGGTCATTTTAAGACGAATGAGCAATGTCCGTCCGTCCGTATGTTTGTCTGTCTGCTGGCTGGTGCGCACGATAACTCTCTAAAGGAGTAACCGATTGACTTCAAATTTGGTATGTGGTAATATTCTATCTCCGGCTATGTTCGAAGATGGTCCATATTGGTCCTCTCCTTCTAGTACCTCCCCCACAAAGGGTTAACATTTGGTGAAATATTGATTATTTAATAACTTCTATACTACTTATTGGAATCCGTAGATATTCTACACATAGTATTAGTTTATTAGTCACTATTACCTCGAGAAAAATGGTCGAAGTTGCCACGCCCCTTTTGGTACCTCCCACAGAAATGGACAATTTTGAACCAAAAGTTAGAAGTTTATAACTTTATTACCAGTGCACACAAAGACTTGAAATTTTGTACAGTGTAATTGTTTAATAGTACATAAAATATAGTGAAAAATTTACATTTTTGCCAAGCTCCTTTTGGTACCTCCCACACAAATGGACCATTTTGTACCAAAAGTTACCAGTGCATATAAATACTTGAAATTTTGTACAGTGTAATGCTTTTATAGTATCAAGAGTCCAGAGAAAAATGGGCGTTATTGGTACGCCCCTTTTGGTACCTCCCACACAAATAGACATTTTTGTGCCAAAAGATAATAGCTTTTACTTTAATACCAGTGCATGCAAATACTTGAAATTTCGTACAGTACAATGCTTTTCTAGTACCTAGAGTTCAGAGAAAAGTGACCGTTATTGGGACGCCCCTTTTGTTACCTCCCACACAAATGGACCATTTTGTACCAAAAATAAACAGTTTTTAACTTTATTACCAGTACATACTTTAAAGGTATTAAATGCAATTTAAATTGATAATAATTTAATTAAAACAAAAAATTAATACATTTACTAATATTTTTGGGGGCTCAAGGTGAGGGGATTTATAAGTCGGTTTACCCGACTGAACTTTCTTACTTGTTGTTAAGTATTGTTTGGCATTTCATCATGGAAAGACTTACGCCTGAACAACGTTTACAAATTATTCAGTTTTATTATCAAAATAATCGTTCGCCAATTGCGCTAAGTCCATTTTTTTTTAATCCCAAAAAAAACACTTTCCAGTCGACCCACGACCTTGACACCCATGAGCAATATTTTACCTCTCGTTAAGATCTATCTTTTTGCCATTGACCGATTCCCGATCCGAGGTACCTGAATCATCGGTCCATATTTCTTCAAAAATGATGCCGGTAAGAACGTAACCGTCAATGACGACCGTTATTGTGCCATGATAACCGACTATTTGATAGTCGATAATTTCACGTGTTGGGCCGGTCGATTGGCCACCAAGATCGTGTGATATCACACCGTTAGACTTTTTCCTGTGCGGATATGTAAAGTCTAAAGTTTATGCGGACAAACCCGCTTCGATTCAGGCCTTGGAGCAAAACATCACACGTGTCATTCGCCAGTTACCAGTCGAAATGCTCGAACGAGTCATCGAAAATTGGACTCAACGGATGGACCATCTGAGACGTAGCCGCGGCCAACATTTGATAGACATAATCTTCAAAAAATAAATGCCAAAGAATGTTCTTTCAAATGATAATGAACAATCCCCATTCAATATGAATTTTCTGTTTTTTTTTTTTCTTTAAAAAAGTAGGGAATCTCGAAATGGATCACGCTATATATATCAAATTGTTATCGCAATGACCCTTATCGCACTGTTAGGGAGGTGTAGGGTATTATATAGTCGGCCCGCCCGACTTTCTGCCTTTCCTTACCGGTTATTAATACATATTTTAAAATACTTAACTAAAGGATGGGTTAGTCGTACTTAAACGTAAAGTTACTTATGCGTAAACGTAACATCCCTCCGAGCAGTTAGTCAACTTTGTTCACAACGTAAACAGCTAATACACGAAGAGAGCATATTAGCTGCTTTCTTTTCGTCCCGTATATACGTTTACCCTCACGAAATAAACGTATACACGGTTAAACAACCTTTTTATCCCCGGTAATAAAAACGGGGATACAAATTTTAACTAGGCAACACTTTGTTTTTGATATTTTTAAGAAAAAATAAACAAAAAATAAAATTTTTAAATTGTAACAAAACTGATTGTTTTCTGTTAATTTTTCGTTTCGAACGGTTGGAAAATAAAAAATATCAATAAAGTGCATAACTATTAGCCCGCGTCGTTCCATAGTAGTGATTTTAAAACATCAAATTTGCACCCTACTCAAATATGCTACATCGTTCCAATATGCTACAGTGTTCGAAATTTGAGTTGCCGAAACTGACAGAAATATGCAATATTTATAGGCATATAATTCATTTTATTACAAATGTAATGATGAATTAACAATTCCTTCCCTAAAAAGTAGGATATATTAAGAAAGTGCTTCCAAGTATACTCTATTAACCGGCAATACGTTCTTTTCGTACCGTATATACGTCTCCTATATACGGGACGAAAAGAAAGCGGCTATTATTTTGCTTAAATACTATTTTGTTTGGTACAGTAATACTACATACATACATTTTCTATTTTCCATTACTATTAGACATTATAACCTCACTTTAAATCAAGTATATGCACAGTGAAATTTACTAAGTGAAAATTAGCAGGTTCTTCCGTTCCATTTAAGTTTTCGTTGGGTAATCAGCTGATTGTGTACGTTACGTTTACGCATGGCTAATCCGCCCTTAATTTTGTTACAACATTAGAAGAGATTTGCAGGCCAATTTCTATGCCCATATTCAACCAGAGCATTACTTGCAACTTCGTGGATATTAACCTATCTATGGCCTTCGATTCACTCAGCTGCATCATATTATTCGAAGACATCGCCAACACGACCCTACTGTCAAGTTTGAAATGTTGGGTGTTTAATTATATGTGTTGGTGCAAATTGTACGCAATAAGAAGTCAAGTCCCTGTGAGGTTAAACAGACAGCTACCCAAGGTATGGCGATAACTCCGATGTTTAACTTGAAGTTCTCAGGCTTCCATGCCCTTCTGAAGACGATGTAATCATACGGAATGTGATTCATTGCACGACACTGGCGTCAGACCATACTTGTTAGATCCTCTGAGCTTCTTCACGTCTTCAAGTGAAACTCTATTTGAACGTCGATGACACATGAATTCCGACATTTTTACCCCAAAATAGTCTGCAGCTATAAAATGTGTGTGTAATACAAAGATCTCAAGTCACTTGCCAGCAGTACTTGAGAAACCAATATGTTCTACATATATACTCGTATAGTATCGAATTGTCTAATACAATCGCAGCCAGTGAAATTCAAGTGGGCAAAGAAAGCCATTTTATACGAGGACAACGCCAACATAACCCTACTGCCATAATTGAAATGATGTATCGATAATAATAACGGGTTTTCCAATAGGGATGATATGATTTTGAAGTGACGTTTCGGCCATTTGTAATATGTCATGAACTGTAATTTGTTTTTCATTGTATTCAGTAGTGTTTACAATTTCATCATGGAGAGATATACGCAAGAACAACGTTTACAAATTATTCAGTTTTATTATAAAAATAATCGTTCTCCAATTGCAACTTCTCGTGCGCTAAGTCCATTTTTTTTAAATCCAAAAAACACTTTCCAGTCGACCTACGACCTTGAAGAGCTATCTTTTTGCCATTGACCGATATCCGGTCCGACGTACCATTAGGAAGCTAGAGCAAAAATAAACTTTCCGTTCACATTTTAAAATAATGCTGTCAATTTTTTTTTTTAAATCCGAAAAAAAACACTTTCCTGTCGACCTACAACCTGACACCCATGAGCAATATTTTAGCTCTCGTTAAGAGCTATCTTTTTGCCATTGACCGATTGTGGCTACGTGCAACACAGCAAATGAAATAATTGAATTGTTGCGAGAAAAGTTTGGAGATTCGATAATTTCATAATTTGATTTAACACCATTAGACTACATATTTCTTGTGGGGTTATTTGAAGTCATTGGTCTTTCGAAATAAACCAGTCTCTCTTCAAGCTTTACAAGTCAATATTGAACGTGCCATTTATGACATACGACTTGATTTAGTGGAAAAAGTGCTCGAAAATTGGGTTCATCAGAATTCGTTCCTGCAGAAGTCGTGGAGGCCATTTGAATGACGTTTTATTTAGAACTTAATTGTATCGATTGTACTTCACATCAAATAAAAAACTTTTCAATTTCCTTAACAATAAGTGTGTTTTTTTCAAAGAAATCATATCACTCTTATCGGAAAACCCTGTATATGTGGGTACCAGTCGTACGCGGTAAGAATTCAAGGCCCCGTGGGGTCAAATAGAGAATTTCCCAAGGCAGGGTGATATCTCCGTTTGTTAGCCTCTAGCATTCGGGAATTTCATACATCGTAAGGAATGTGGTTGTCGTAGGCGGTAAGAAGTCAAGGCCCCTTAGGGTTAAACAGAATTTCCGAAGGTATCGTGATATCTTTTTAATCTTTACCTTTCGGGAATTTCTTTCCTACTGAAGGTATGTGTACGATTGTACGACTCTGGCGTCAGACCATACTTGTTAGATCTTCACTGCGAAGAATATGACGATATCTGCCATAAAATAGTCTGCTCTCTCTGGTTTAATTTGATCCACAGATAATAAGCTGCCTTTAAATTAAAAAATCTATGACACAAGAATTCCGACCATTCACTACCCGAAAATAGATTTTGTCACATTCGAAAGCATGTTAATGTTTGCTGCGTTGAAATTAGCATGTTCACAAGTCGCTTGTCTGGCACTTGGGCAACAGATAAGGAAAACACTATGCGACCCTCCGACAGAACGGTATACGTGGCTATTGACCTATCTCTGACATTCCCACCGTCACCAGGAGATTGAATGTTGGGTCGTTAATAATATATGTTGGTACCAGTCGTGTGCGGTAAGAAGTCAAGGCCCCGTAGGGTTATGCATATAGTTCCTCAAGTAGAGTGATATATCCACAACTGTTTAACCTAAACCTCTCGGGAATTCCAAGCCCTACCGTAGGCGTTGATTTAACAAGGTATGGGGATGATTGTAAAAATCGATGACACACAAATTCCAACCATTAACTACCCCAAAATAAGTGGGTTAACATTCGATAGAATGTTCAAGTCGACTGCGATAAAATGTCTGGTAATACAAGGTACTGAAGTGTCATTTGTCGGCAGCACCTGGGAAATGGGTACGTTTGTACGTGCCTGTTAGATCCCATCACTCTAGCCAATTATCATTTGCCACTCTGCCTGCTACTTGGACAGCAGAAATTAAGCTGCCTGCTGCCTTTGAATTTAAAAGTCGATGATATAAGAATTCCGACAATTAACTATTCCAAAATTCTTGGGATCACATCTGACATCGACAGAAGTCTGCTGCAATGAAAAGCGTGGTAAGAACAAGGTTCTCAAATCAATTACCGGCAGATATTGGGGAATAGATAAAGAAACTACTGTAGCTACGAGTATCTCTCCCCAGCAAAATTTCCCATTACCAAATAACCTGACGGGTAAGCTAAATTCAAATCTAGTAACTGCTTATAATTTGGCCTCCCTTCGAATTATTTTTACACACGCATGTCATTGGAGGAAAGTGCTTCCACTCAAGCATACCAGAAGCTGAAAAATAACCACTTACCCCCACGCTTACAATTATTAAAAAGTAAGCGTGGACGTAAGTAATACTTTTATGAGTGTGTTTGTGGGTCGTAGATATTTCTGAGTTGCTACTGCTTGTTCACCACCATCAGTGGTGGCATGCGGTGAGAAAGTAGAAGAGCTTAAAATTCGGAAGAGCGTAACATTGGGAAGAGCGCGACATTGGATAGAGCGTATAATTGGGAGAGAGTAGTTATCGATTGTTGTCGTCATATGACGAAAAATTTAATTTGCCGGGAGGTGGGATTGAACTCGCGACCTCCTGGTTTCGTAGTTTAGCAACACAACCACTGGCCTACCTCGCGATTCGTAGACAAATCGCTTAATAATCAAGTACAAAAATATAACCCATCAAAATCTTGGTAAGTACATAAATGTCGTTACCACTTGCATTACCAGGTAATGATATCTCAATATCGCCAGCATTACTTTCGGTAAATAAATACCAACTAACTAAATAATAACAAAAATAAGTTATTATTAGTAATCTAACTTAGAGAATCTAATTTGAACTTATAAACTTTTCTTTAAATGATTTAACTGAATACCAACTACAACTAAGTAAAAATCATTTAAAGAAAAGTTTATAAATAAAAATAAGATTTTCTAACTTAGATTACTAGCAATAACTTATTTTTGTAATTATTTTGTTAGTCGTTATTTATTTACCGAAAGAAATGCTGGCGATAATGAGATATCATTACCTGGTAATGCGAGTGGTAATGACATGTACTTACCAAGATTTTGCTGGGTCGGCAGTAAACGGTCCGGTGTTATCATCGCCGTCATCCAAATCTCAACGAATAAGTATTAATCACAGAGCTGTCCGGTAAGTAGTTAAAAAGTTGTAGGGAACGTACTTGAATACAGTTTGGGAAATGGTAGGAAAACTAGAAGTAATTTAAAACAAAATTTCCAAAATTCTATATTTTCGAACATTAATAAAAACATACCTGAAAAACGGCAAGTGGTATAGTACCCTTTCAAAATTGAATCTAATATTGTCAGTATTAAAATAACAAAATAATTTTAAGATTTTTTAATACTTTCTTTCATATGTTTTTCTCTCGATGTTATTTCTGAATTTAGCCAATTTTAAATGTAAACTCTTTACTCCAAATGAATTTTAGACAATTTAAAATGGAACATTTCTTCTAAATTGTGATAAAATTTAATTACTACCGCAGGTACCAGTAACGATTAATTTACAGTACCCATGGTAGGTACTTCTTACGACTAATTAAAATTACTTATGCTACCCATTGTTCCACTAACGATTATTTTAAATTGCGTATACTCCCCATGACACCACTTACGAATAATTTAAATTACTTATACTACCGATGGTACCAGTAACGATTATCCCAATGTTATTTCTAAATTTAGAAAATTTTAAATGTAAAATCTTGATTGTTATAGTTTCATTGGCCCAGTCTTTAGTTATTTAAATATTTAACTAGTTTAAGCTATTAAAACCTAGTTAAATAAAATGTCCTTTTTATTTCATTTTCTTCCCGACGTTTTGTCAATGTTTGTTGACTTCTGCTGGGGATACGTAAAATTTAGGAAAATTATAACATTAAACTTGTTTTCTATTTTCTATAAATGCACATTATGACAACATAATACATTAATGTCTGTCATTAATGCATTAATTTGTCAACAAACATGGATGAAACGTCGGGAAGAAAATTAAATAAAAAGCAATTTTTATTTAACTTTAAACTAGGTCTTAATAGCTGAAAGGTTAGGTTAGGTTAAGGACGCGCGGCACACAGCCTGACGTGTCCACTTCACTCGGAGACCACTTGGTCCATTGTCTTCGTCCATTGCTCAAACTAGTTAAATATTTAAGTAAAATCGTGAATTTTTGACAATATCAAACGGAGCATTTCTGTTCCAAATTCAATATTCTCAAATTCAATGGGAAGCTTCTTGTTTACGCGATGGCGTTTAAAAGAAATTGTCCACTTTATGTAAATGAATAAATATTTTAATTTCCTTTGAGATTTTCTCTATGATATTTATCACAGCTAATCATACTATTTACAACCATAAACATATTTTTCCGCTTAAGCTTTTAAGTTGTCATTAATTTAAATTACGTATACTACCCAAGGTACCAGTAACGATTAATTTAAATTACTTATACTACCCATGGTACCTCTGACTATTAATTTAAATTACATATACTACCCATGGTACCACTTACCACTAATATAAATTACTTATACTACCCTCTCACGATTAATTGAAGTTGCTTATACTACCTATGGTACCACTTACTATTAACATGCAATACTTATATTACCTATGGTACAATGAATTGATCTGGGGACAACAATTATTTATATTTATTTTCAAAGATTTTTGAGTGCAAATTTCTTTCAGATTTTTTCGGGAGAAAAAACATATTCCTAAAATATTAAAAAAATACAGTGTACAATTAAAGTACAATTATATATTTAAATGGATTTTAAACAATAATTTCAATAATATCCATGGTATTCCAGAGATTCCACATCAGACTTAGAAAAAATAACAAACTGAATTGATCTTTAACGAGCAACAAATCGGAGGAATTTGTTTTTCAAACTAATTTCAATAACAACTTGAATCGTCTCTGCATGCAAGCATCATTTTTATATGACAGATTTGCATAAAATGTGGCAAAATCTGCTGGTCCTCAATAAATATGTATATTAAACTCGGATGCAAAATAAACTAAACATAACATATCAAATTGGAAAATTATCAACACCGGACAAGTAAATCATAATTATTTTCCAAAATTAAAACTCGAATTTGAGACACTAGAGTGACATTAATCAAGTAATTGAAAAAATCTAAAAAACTGACCTTTTAAAAAGATTTTAAAATTAATGCTGAAAACAACTCTATACCTAAATGAAAATAAAAAATGCAACTAACAAAGGTGAGTCAAAAATTTTTATTTTATTTTATTTGTGTAACCAAAAAGTCAAATTACGTACTTTCTTATAAAAAAAGTTTATATATAATAATCTTAGAACTAGTCTTCCAGAAAACATTATTATTTCCTAAACTTAACAAAAAAAAAAACAAGAGAAAACTTATAACTTAAAGCTCTTCTCTACTCTACATACTGCTATGTATACTCGAAACTATTTTCAAATAAACTTGAAACTACTATATGTATTTCAATTTGATGAAAACGAGACTTTTGTTTATATGAAATCATAAAAAAATGGCAACAAACTTAGTTTTTGAACATATACATACTCTGTAGTGCAAGTGATCTTGCAACGAGTATAATTTAAAATATACACTGAAAAAATTAGTTATCTTTGTTTCTTGGAGTAATTTTAGTTTGTAATACAATTTTGAAAAAAAAATTACAGTAATTATTTATATTACCACAAAAAAAAAACTAAAATACATATAATTAAAGTGCATTATATTTGAAATGTAAACAAACAAGTAAGAAAGTTTCAGTCGGGTAAACCGACTAAGGTATACCCTCACTTTGTGAGTAATATAATATATAACATTACACCAATAAATCTGTCAATTTGTGTGGGAGGTACCAGAAGGGGTTTTCCAAATACACATATTTTTCGGTAAACAGTACATTCTTAAATACATTGCATTGTGCTGAACTATAAGCGTTTATGTGCACTGGTATATTAAAGTTACGAGCTATGTAATTTTGGTATGATTTGGTCATTTTGTGTGGGAGGTACAAAAAGGGGCGGGGTGATAACGCCCACTTTTTACAGGACTATAGGCACTATAACAGCATTACACTGTACAAAATTTCAAGTATTTGTATGCACTGGTATTAAAGTTACAAGCCGTTTACTTTTGGTACGAAACGGTCCATTTGTGTGGGATGTACCAAAAGGGGCTGTACAATAATGCCCATTTTTTACCGGACTATAGGCGCTACAAAAACATTATACTGTAGAAAATTTCAAGCATTTTTATGCACTTGTATTAACGTTATAAGCAGTTAAATTTTGATGCAAAATGGTCCATTTGTGTGGGAGGTACCAAAAGGGGCATGCCAACTTCACTCATTTTTCTCGAGTTAATAGCGACTAATATACTAATATTATGTGCAGAATTTCAAAAGATTCGAATAAGTAGTATAGAAGTTATTAAAGAATCAATATTTCACTAAATGTTAACCCTTTGTGTGGGAGGTACCAGAAGGAGTAGACCAATATGGCCCATCTTCGAACTCATCCGGAGATAGATCAAAATATTACCACATACCAAATTTGAAGTCAATCGGTTAATCCTTTCGAGAGTTATCGTGCGCACCAGCAAGCAGACACACAGACAGACAGGCAGACAGACAGACAGACAGACAGACAGACAGACAGACAGACGGACGGACATTGCTTATTCGACTTAAAATGACCCAAAACGGATTTCCTCCGAACATACTTAGGGTCTTAGATCACTCCTTCGATGTGTTACACTTTTTTCCGTAGCAAATGATATATACCCTCGTCACACTAAAGTGAGGGTATAAAAATATACAAACATTTTGTTTAGTAAATTTTGAGTTTTATTTTTTGTAAACATTTATTATTCTTTAAATAGATAAGTAAATTTTGGAAACCTTTTATTTAATATCTGGTAACTACATATAGTTAAGTTGCTTAATTTATGAGAGGTTTATATAATTAATTTTCATTATAAACTATCTTATAAACCTTTCATAAATTCGTATGAATAAGAAACCCAGAAGGATCAATAGCTTAGAAGGATCAATAATATTGAAACGAAGAGAAAATGTGGTCAATTATTTTTAAATTGTAATTATATTTTTAGCATTTAACCCAAAACTAAAATTTTGAAGGGAGCGTAGCTCTTGGAAGATTGGGTTAGGGACCGGATTTTTGAAATTCGTAAAATAGAACAAAAAAAGGAAGCGCAATATTTTAAGGGAAAATATGGTACCACCTCCAAAGCCAAAAACTTAGAGATAGATAATGTAAATCCGCAAATTCAATATAAGTTGCAATTATTCGATCTGTGTACCTTTAGGAAATAAAATCGCAAAAAGCCATCATACGTATGTCATACACCATCCAATTAAATTACTTATACCACCCTTGGTACTAATTTCCATTAATTTAAATTACTTATACTACCCATGGTACCAATTACCATGAATTTAAATTACTTATACTATCCATGGTACAAATTTAAATAGCCCTTAGATTTGGGACCAGAACCAATTTTTCGAAATTCGTATTTTTAGGGTGTATAATGAGGAAAAAAGATAAATATGGTATCACTAGCAATTGGCTAGAAGTAATGGGTGATCAATTTCGAGGTTCCCCACTTTTTTAAAGAAAAAAAACACAGAAAATTCAAATTGAATGGGGAATGTTTATTATCATTTGAAGGAACATTCTTTGGCATTTATTTTTTGAAGACTATGTCTATCAAATGTTGGCCGCGGCTACGTCTCAGATGGTCCATTCGTTGAGTCCAATTTTCGATGACTCGTTCGAGCATTTCGACTGGTAACTGGCGAATGACACGTGTGATGGTTTGCTCCAAGGCCTGAATCGAAGCGGGTTTGTCCGCATAAACTTTAGACTTTACATATCCCCACAGGAAAAAGTCTAACGGTGGGTTATCAAACGATCTTGGTGGCCAATCGACCGGCCCAAAACGTGAAATTATCTTCTCACCGTATCTTCTCATACACCATCCAATTAAATTACTTATACCACCCTTGGTACTAATTTCCATTAATTTAAATTACTTATACTACCCATGGTACCAATTACCATGAATTTAAATTACTTATACTATCCATGGTACAAATTTAAATAGCCCTTAGATTTGGGACCAGAACCAATTTTTCGAAATTCGTATTTTTAGGGTGTATAATGAGGAAAAAAGATAAATATGGTATCACTAGCAATTGGCTAGAAGTAATGGGTGATCAATTTCGAGGTTCCCCACTTTTTTAAAGAAAAAAAACACAGAAAATTCAAATTGAATGGGGAATGTTTATTATCATTTGAAGGAACATTCTTTGGCATTTATTTTTTGAAGACTATGTCTATCAAATGTTGGCCGCGGCTACGTCTCAGATGGTCCATTCGTTGAGTCCAATTTTCGATGACTCGTTCGAGCATTTCGACTGGTAACTGGCGAATGACACGTGTGATGGTTTGCTCCAAGGCCTGAATCGAAGCGGGTTTGTCCGCATAAACTTTAGACTTTACATATCCCCACAGGAAAAAGTCTAACGGTGGGTTATCAAACGATCTTGGTGGCCAATCGACCGGCCCAAAACGTGAAATTATCTTCTCACCGTAGTGTTCTCTCAATAAATCCATTGATTAATGCGATGAGTGGGAAGTGGCGCCGTCTTGTTGAAACCAAATGTAGCTGAGATCACGGTGATCTGTCAAAAAAAAAAACGATTGAAAAAAGTATCTCTACTTAGATCACCCTTTATAATCATGAAATTTGAGGTACTGATACCCCTTGATAGGAGTACATTTTTCAAAATTCTTACTTTTTGCGGGTAAAAAAGATTTAAATTACGAATACTACCCATAGTACGCCTTACTATTAATTTAAATTACTTATACTACCCGTGGTACAAGTTACGATTATGACTAAAGATTAATTTAAATTACTTATACTACCCATTGTACCTCCCACGACTAATTTTAATATTTTACACTCCCATTGGTATCACTTACTATTAACTTGCTTCACTTATACTACGTATGGTGAACTGATTGAATTTTAAGAATGTATAAAATTTACATAAATGTTTTTTGCTTATCCTCTGATGATTTCTTGTACTCATCGAAGACTATCCCAAAAAATGTGTTGAATATTAATTTTTTTTTTCTCAAAATGAGACCATTTTGAAGCCAAAAAAAGCGACAAATCTGGTTCTACCTTCTCCAAAACAGAAAAAAATTGTCTCGGTTTTAAATATTTGAAGTCAAATACGTCCTAATCTTTAAGATAACGACATTTCGTACATAAAATGAGGACAACCTTCTTAATATTAAATGAAATGTCTTTATTTCATGTATGACATGACCTTGTTTTAAAGGCTAGGATGTATTTAGCAAACAATCTTTAAAATTAAGACAATATTTTTTCAGTGTATATAACTATATATTTTGAGTCAAAGACGCCCTAAGCTTTAAGATAACGACATTTCGTACATAAAATGAGGACAACTTCCTTAATATTAAATAAAATGTCTATATTTTATGTTTGAAATGGCCCTGTTTTAAAGACTAGGACTTATTTTGCAACAAGTCGTTAAAATTAGGACAATATTTGTTCAGTGTATAGCTGAAATTATAATGGATTTTCGAAAATCTTACATTATGTGGAAAATTTGGACAAAAAGGGCCAAGATAGGTAACATCCTTCATTAATCATATAATAAAATATTTTAAAAGTTCGGTATCCTCTTCGAATGTGTACCGCAATGTATCCTCGTTGAAAAAACATACACCGTGACAACGTTTTTTCGAGATAATTAGTCACAAGGTTTGCAGGGTAAACAAAGGGGTTAGTAAATGCGGACGAAATTTTAGTATAGAAGGCATCGAAATAGATGTTCCATGTCAAAGAACGAAACATAGGATACACTTTTAGAAGTATTTCACCCGAAACTCCCGACACCCCAGCTCATCCCCTTACCCCTGAAAATTTCGCTCCAAAAATAATGATATATCAAAAGTCATAGAAATAGGTCCATTTTTTGGGTGATGTATTTGACAAAAAAACACTTTTATGGCATCTGAATGTTTTTTTAATATGTATATCGTATTATTGGATCCATTTTTTAAGCGAATTTTTCACACACAGTGTAATAGATCGTAATATGCGTGGAGATTCGTACGGTTGGAATAAAATAGGAAATCTTACTTTACTAAAGCAACAAGTATGGTAGCCCCTAGATGAGATGAAATTACATAGAATTTTCGAAATTTGAACTATTTGTGAAAAAATAAAAGCTACAACCCCCTCTAAAATAATAAATAAAAATTTATTGCTGAAATTAGAACTTTTTGGGGTTAAATGGTATAGTACAGCTAAAATATAGTACAATCTCCCAAAAATTAACAAATAACGGATTTTCGAACTTTTTATATTTCGGGAAGAGACGGAAGAAGACGGTCCTAAATATTGCAACACTCTCCCAAAAACAAAAACAGAATAAATTTTCGAAAAAATTACTTTTTGAAGCGAAAATGGGACAAAAAGGAACTCCTTACGGTACTTTCTTGTGAATATGAAATTATAATATATTTTCGTCGTTATTGGCGTTAATAGATATCGCCCACCCCCAAATATAAGAATAGCTTTTCAAAATTCGAAATTTCAATTCAAAAAGTATAATACGGTACATTTAATGGATTTACCTAGTTTCTATGTTTAATATCGGCAAGAAGGGGCCATAATTTGTACCCTCAATAAAAAACTCAAACCTATTCTTTGCACTCAATCCGATATTTAATGAATTTTCGTAGGTGTTGGCATTAATAGGGACGAAAACGGGCCCAAATTATGTACCATACAAGGTTAAAACAAAACTAGATATGATTTTGGATGATAAATCATTGGAAGAAATGTCGATACGCCCTGCAATCTTTATAGACAAAGTCGGAAAAACAATATACTAAAAACAATTTTTTCTTAAAAACAAAGAGCCAGGACATATTAGGCGTGTTTTCGTTACACCATAAGTGCTTAATTTGTATGGGGAGCTAAGCACTTTTAAGCACTATTAGTTCCCGATGAAGTTTGGTGCTTGTGTTCCTGTCTTAATCGAGTATGATGTTGCCAGATGGGGCACCTTATATTTAGCAATATGGCATCCCATTTTTGGAGAGATGTTATCAATTATTGTGAATTAACGGGAAGAAGAAGAAGAACAAAAATGGGAAATTATTTTAATATTTCAAAAAGAGAGTATACAATTGACAATAGAATAGTAAATATATGTTTTATTAATACTTTCACGAATTTTTTGTCTGTTTCGCACCGTTCTTTCTTCACAACTCATGACACCATTACTACCAGGTAGTCAAAATCCGCCACTTATTGCTTACGTGCCAGTTAGTGGACGTCAGTTGTTTTCGTTGCAAAGTGCTAAACTAAAATTGCTAGCTTGTAACGAAAACATGCCTATTGTAACGGTTTTTCCAATAGGGATGATATGATTTTGAAGTGACTTTACGGTCATTTGTAATATGTCATGATCTGTCAGTTGTTTTTCATTGTATTCAGTAGTGTTTACTATTTCATCATGGAGAGATATACGCAAGAACAACGCTTACAAATTATTCAGTTTTATTATCAAAATAATCGTTCTCCAATTGCAATTTTTCGTGCGCTAAGTCCATTTTTTTTAAATCCAAAAAAACCAGTCGACCTACGTCCTTGACACCTATGAGCAATATGTTAGCTCTCGTTAAGAGCTATCTTTTTGCCATTGACCGATTCCCCATCCGTCGTACCGTTAAGGAGCTAGAGCAAAAATAAACTTTCCGTTCACAATTGAAAATGATGCTAAGTCCATTTTTTTTTAAATCCAAAAAAGCACTTTCCATTCGACTTACGACCTTAACACCCATGAGCAACATTTTAGCTCTCGTTAAGAGCTATCTTTTTGCCATTGACCGATTGTGGCTACGTGCCACACAGCAAATGAAACAATTGAATTGTTGCGAGAAAAGTTTGAATTCGTCGTGGTGATGAATGGAGTTCATAGTGGTGATGAATGGGATTCGTCGTGCTGATGAATGGAGTTCATCGTGGTGATGAATGGAGTTCATAGTGGTTATGAATGGGATTCGTCGTGGTGATGAACTCGATTCATCGTAAGGATGAATGGTGTTCATCGTGGTGGTGAAAGGGATTCGTCGTAGTAATGAGCTCGATTCATTGTAGGGATGAAATGTGATCATCCTGAGGACGAAAGTGTTTGGAAGCAGAGATTAGTCATGGCGACGAACAAATTCATTAAGAGGATTATTCGGTACGCTAGCTGACTTTTGACGAAAAAATAATCGTGATGATGTACAAATTCGTCTTTATGATTAAGTTTTTTCTATAAGTATGTGCATTACAAGAACGCACTATAAACGTAAAGTATATATACTCGTTCTACTGAACACGTTTATAGAATTTTTTTATAAAATTTAAAATTTTATAAAATTTATGATCAAAATTTTACGAAGCTTTTATGACAATGCCTTAAGAAACCCCTTCGTAGTTTCGTAAAAAATTCTTCATATTATGCATGAAATTTACGAAAATCTTCGTAAATAATATGAAGAATGTATGAAGAATGTAGTATGAAGAATGTTTCGTAAATAGTACGAAGAAAATATTTTCAGTGTAAGAGAGCTTCACTTAGAAATTAAAAAATAACCGTACTTTACTCCTTGTTTGAAATGAATGCAGTGAGTGAAGAAGAATAGTACTCGGTTTCAGATGATAAATCGAATAGAACTAACATTGAGTTCCGGTTTGGGATTTAGATATATTTGACCAACATTTCTCCTCGATTATTAGCGTTCCTGGCATATGTTTTTTTTAAATAATTTAGTATATATTTAGTTTTGATTGTAACACTCGTTTGTACTAAAACAGATATACATAGAAAAAGTTTTCCTGTAAATGTTTTCGAACAAATAAAGTAAACGTTTTAAATACATTAAGGCCTTTAGATTTTAGTACATACTTAATTACACATACAAGTATATATTCATATATTATATATATATACATAAATATATATAGTATACTATATATATTTACTGAAAATTGTCTTTAAAAACAACTGAAAAAAAATACATAACTAAAAAAGTGGTGATTTTAATAATTGTTTATAACAAATATATATACATAATAACCTTTATATATATACACCCTTTTATATATACCATACATATATATATTTACTATTTAGAACAAATATATACTCAATTGTTTTGCTTTTTTCCATTTACCCCTCCCAAAAAAGGAATTTTTGATTTTCAAAAACAATTTCAAAACAAATACAAAACAGAGAGCGAAAAAATAAATACAAAGTCTTTTAATCATAAATCATAAACAATTTTATATACAGAGTTAAGTTTCGAAATGTATTTCTTCGAAAATAAATAAAAAAAAAACAATTCGAATTTGTATAAAATCACAACACAGAGAGAAAATTGTATGAAATCCTGTTCCTCATCCCCCCCAAAAAAAAATTAAGAATAAAACGAAAAACAAATGTGTTTTTTCTTTCTTCAAACAAAAGAAATGCAATTTTTTTACTGAAACTATCGTCAAATACATACATAAAGGAGCAGTAAGTTAATAAGAAAACAAAACTAATAACAATTGTAGTTTAGAAAACGCCTAAATAACTAAAATAGAACTTTAGTAAAAAAACTTGTGTAGAAAAACGGTTATATGTAATGTGAGATTTGCTTTGTGAAGATTTGTGTACTTTAGTTTGATGCACTTGGCCGCTGTAAAACATAATTTATTTCTAATAAAATAGTTCACACCTCAGTATTGTTAATTTATTGTATCGTAGTAATAATGCAGATTTAAGCATTTCTATACTTGTATTTATAAAGTTTAATTAGTTTTTTTTAGTTTTATTGTAGATTTGCTCAATTTTTGTAGTTTGTACTTTTTTAAATTTAGTTTTTAATAATCTTGTAAGTGTTATGTTTGATTTTGACAAAATATCTAATTTCGACAAAAAATCTATTAACAAAATGTAACTTCTTTAGTGTGTTTGAAAAAAAAAAAACTTAGTCGCTTATATATAATACTCGTATGTATGTTACAATATTTTTCTGATATTTAATTATTTCGAAAATAATTTTTAATTTATATTATCTCAATTTATGAAAGAATTATCGAATGGATATGTCACAACGTTTATGTCGACAATGATTACACTTTCCAGTCGACCTACGACTTTGATACCCATGAGCAATATTTTAGCTCTCGTTAAGAGCTATCTTTTTGCCATTGACCGATTGTGGCTACGTGCCACACAGCAAATGAAACAATTGAATTGGTGCGAGAAAAGTTTGGATATTCGATTATTTCAAGAAATTGTGATATTGAATGGCCTCCAAGAAGTTGTGATTTAACACCATTATACTATTTCTTGTGGGGTTATTTGATGTCATTGGTCTTTCGAAATAAACCAGACTCTCTTTAAGCTTTACAAGTCAATATTGAACGTGCCATTCGCCTGTGATAGATTGTAGAACGATTCTCTCTCAAATCTCTAAAAGCAATTTTCTTGTTTAGATCTGACTCAAATTTTTTGGACAGTTAGTTATATCGTACGAGTATACATACAACAGTAACAAAACATGGAGAAAAATTTCAATTTCTTAAAAATGGGCGGGGTCAAAGCGAGCTAATTTGAGCAATTTTCGGTTAAAGAAGTCCTATATTCTTAATCCCTTATTCATAAAAATTTAATGAAGGTTTGAAGAACGCTTTAACACTGCTAAAGCGTTCCTCAAACCTTCTTTAACTTTTTATGAATAAGGCCCTTAATTAAAAGGCTATATTGAAAATACATATAAGAATTCCAAAGGATGGGTTTAAGATATTCGCGTTTTTTAAAAAATTTTCGAAACTTGTTCTGAAATTTTCAATCGCTATTTTTAATTAAAAATTTAAATTTTTTTAAATAAATGCTCAGACTTTTTCTATAAAATAAAAGAATTGAGTTATGAGTTGTTTTTTGTTTTCGAAAGAAAACAGCGGGAAATTAAGGAAAAAGGAAATTTAGTTAATAGGTTCAAGTATTTTTGGTTAAATTAGGTATAATTTTTTCAGGATACATCTTCAGCAAACTACTACCTAGAATTTTTTGTCATTACTATATACTAGGATATTTTTTAAACTGAAAACTTAATAAGAAAAAACCTATACTAATCGTATAAACGTTCCCCATTTGACAAAACAGTGTACATACAAGGAAACCATATTTCCCACAAATAAAATACAATCTAAACTTTAAACGAAAAAAAAAACGAGAACTTACAAAATGTTAACATTTCTAAACAATATCTAAAGTGAAATAGAGAATAGCGAGAATTCGAAACGATATCACCAATTTAAAATGCCTTTTTAATATATAAAACTATGAAAAGAGTAATAAAACAACAAACTACCCAAATAAACTTTTTGCCGAGAAACCCTTAACCGAATAACGTACTCACACACACATACAAACATATACTCGTACATACCGACATAATCTATTTGAAAAAAGGACAATATCCCTTTCCCGAAAAACAAAACAAATCGTTAAGAATCATACCTATATATCTACTATACCAACAAAAACACACATTATATATAAATGAAAAATATACGAGTATATCTACAAATAAATATATAGCTATAGTAGTTGTCTATTAACACAATGAAATAAAGCAATATAAACAAGGAAACAAATATTATTAATAGTATAATTACATACATACACATTATCATATATACATATATAAACAACAACATAAACAACTGAGTACACTTAAAGAAATATATACGAACAAAAAAAAACATTATCAACTTTCATTCAAAATTATGAAACATAATTTAGTATTGAAAACGATATAAGAAGAAAGGGAAACAAAACAGAACCGAATAGAATCCTTAATGTCGTTGTTGTAATGTTATTTGAAATCTCCCTTAAAATATCCCTCTCTACGAAATCTAAACCAAAAAAAAAATAGTAGTAAATCAAATATACATACAAATTTTGCTTGTTAAAATGTTGCCCATAATTATGATGTTATTTAAAACGCTAACAGTATTTAATTACAATATATATACAATTATATTATGAAATATTAAGATTACTTATTAATCTGCAAAGTATGTAGTTTTGTGTTGCTCAATTTGAACAAAAAACATAACAAGTATTTTGAACGTAAACCAAATGTTGTAATCGTAGTTGTAACAAAAAAAAACAAAAAGACTTTAAACACAATTTTTTTAAATATTTTGCTTTTCCTTGTATTTTAGTACATATTAGTTTATACCTTGTCACATTATTATATAATTCTATATTAAAAAGCTTTATTTATTTCTTCTTAGTTGCCACTGCAGAACTTTTTTATTTTTTAGGGGAGAATTTCGAAGATAGTCGTAGGGAAGAATAAATAAAATAAATAAATAAAATAAATAAATAAATAATTAATAAATAAAATAAATAAAATAAATAAAATAAATAAAATAAATAAAATAAATAAAATAAATAAAATAAATAAAATAAATAAAATAAATAAAATAAATAAAATAAATAAAATAAATAAAATAAATAAAATAAATAAAATAAATAAAATAAATAAAATAAATAAAATAAATAAAATAAATAAAATAAATAAAATAAATAAAATAAATAAAATAAATAAAATAAATAAAATAAATAAAATAAATAAAATAAATAAAATAAATAAAATAAATAAAATAAATAAAATAAATAAAATAAATAAAATAAATAAAATAAATAAAATAAATAAAATAAATAAAATAAATAAAATAAATAAAATAAATAAAATAAATAAAATAAATAAAATAAATAAAATAAATAAAATAAATAAAATAAATAAAATAAATAAAATAAATAAAATAAATAAAATAAATAAAATAAATAAAATAAATAAAATAAATAAAATAAATAAAATAAATAAAATAAATAAAATAAATAAAATAAATAAAATAAATAAAATAAATAAAATAAATAAAATAATAAAATAAATAAAATAAATAAAATAAATAAAATAAATAAAATAAATAAAATAAATAAAATAAATAAAATAAATAAAATAAATAAAATAAATAAAATAAATAAAATAAATAAAATAAATAAAATAAATAAAATAAATAAAATAAATAAAATAAATAAAATAAATAAAATAAATAAAATAAATAAAATAAATAAAATAAATAAAATAAATAAAATAAATAAAATAAATAAAATAAATAAAATAAATAAAATAAATAAAATAAATAAAATAAATAAAATAAATAAAATAAATAAAATAAATAAAATAAATAAAATAAATAAAATAAATAAAATAAATAAAAT